>JAJJMC010029784.1:3957767-4005978 GCA_023531435.1 Papaver californicum | reverse complement strand
AACACACAAATCAAATTTACCACAATCAAAAGCTATGTAGTTAGCTTGTAACGTCGATGGATAATCAAAGGAGTGAATGAGTGATAACGATTAAGGAATCTCTTTCTATGGTGAATGGGGCTTTTATACATACAACCTGGATGTTATTCAAACGTAACATCTTGCGTACATTTCATACGTTAGGAAATGTATATAGAACAACAAAAAAAAAAATTTATAATTCTGTTTAATATGTATTTAATCTGCTGCACCAAGGATTCCTTCTAGAGGAGCTATATAACTAAATTTTTTTTAATTCTTGAAAACTTTATCCACGTTGTTGAGGAAGTGCGAGAAATGGTTTGAAGGTCATCAGTAATCCAACCAACTCAACCATATTTAGGACAAAGAAAACCATCTCACTACCTGCACATATCAAACAGCAAAAATAGCATTTAGTAATGTGGACTTAAGACCCGAGGGCATGATGAAGGTCTAATCTAGACTTTCTCCTTTATTCCCATTTAGCCATGTCATCTTTTTTTATGACCTTAACGCTTGCATTGGAAATGAAAATTTGGTAGAAAAAATCTTAAATCCTAGGTATCATGCTATTTTAAGACCTTTACCCTTTGCATTGGAGATGCTCTTAAGACCTATACGTTGACATATCGAACGACCTTCCAGTACTACTGTCACTTTTGGAATCACTTTTAAATGAATTTCATTTTCTTTATTTTGCTGATCGTCAATTCTACACCATGAAAACTATGAAAGTTTTTAATACGAAGGTGCATATTATTATTATTACTATTTGGAAATATAACTTTTGGATGATGATTATGAGTAATTGCAGAACTGATGCGTCTTGCATAAAATCCAGAACTCGGGTTAATGTTTTTCATGGTTATGTGATGATGATCATCAGAGCGATCTGTGTTGAGTTTCATTTGTAGTATCGAGTTTTTTCTTTTTAGTGAATCTTGTTGTTGTTGAAGAAGAAGATGATGATATTCAAATGAAGTATTATTCACATGACCTCTTTTTTCTGATGAATTTGCTTAATTTGGGTGTTATGAAGATTTATATTATGTTGTGTTAGAATTAGTTTATATTACGTATTAGTCAATTAATAATATCTATATATTATAGGTATTTGGGTTTTTATGTTCAGATGTTTTCCTAATACGGTTAGATATCTTTTTAGTATTTATATATGTGACATGGAGAGGTCGTAGTTATCTCTACATATTCTCGTTTTCTTTCTCTTTTATTCCTTTCTTTGTGATCTGCCAATTTCAACTTGGTATCACAACCATCTTCTGTGTTCCTCTTAAATTGGTAGTAGGCTACCTCCAATCTATATTTTTGGTTGATCATCTCTAATATAATTTTTTTTTCTTTATGTGATGTGGTAAACCCTAAGATGTGTATCTAGGGTTTATTGTGGTTAGTGTAAAGGTGCTGAAAGATGAGTTGTGGTAGAGTATTTTACGTAGTTACATCTTCTGGTCCTTGATTATAGGATAACTCCTTCTTTTTTTTTTCTAGATTAGTGAATAATTATAATGGTTGAAGACGATAAGCAATTATCGATAGAAAGTAAAACTAGTGCGCATATTAGCGATGACATGGGTAAGTCTATTACTACTATTAGATTAAACAGATATTTATGCCCAAGTACTGATGTAGGCATCCGGTTAATCGGATTTTTTTTTTCAAGATAGCATCATCCCAAAACTGTTTAGGCACATTTATCGAAACCATTAGAGTACGAGAGACATTTAAAAGATGGTGGTGCTTACGTTCAGTGACACTGTTTTGTTTACAGGTACATAAGCAAGATGTTTGATGAATAATATGGTCTGATGAAAATATGTTTATACACTTTTAGAGATCATCTTTGGCATTATCATAATGGAAATTTTTAATTTTATTTTCAAACTGGGTCTCGATTTCATTACAAAAGTGTGGAAAATATATGGCAACTAAAACGATCTTTCACCAGAAACGACCATGTCATACGAGAAAAATCATCAACAAAATAACATAATATTGGAAATTAAATAAATTCTTTGTATGATAAGGACCTCATATGTCTGAATGTACTAGAGAAAACGGACTTGAATGACGACTACGAGTACTACTAGGAAAGGAACTACGGTGATGCTGGAAAAGTTGACAAGCTTCACACTCTAACTTAGAAATTGAACCTAAGTTACTTATAAATTTGATAAGTGCATAATTTACATATTTTAAGTATCATTTCCTTATACTTATTTGCTAGATTTTGTGTGAATTATTATGTGTTATTATTACTTTTGTAGTTTATGTGTTTTATTAGGTTACATCTCTGAAAGAAGGAAAATTGAGCTCTAAAAGGGAATTGGTAAAGTCCCAGTGGAACTCTGTCTAACGGCGGCGAAAGAACGAGGTTATTCTGACTTCGTACGAGAAAGTTATGAGCAAAACCGTGAAACCAACTTGGATTTGGTATCTGTTGGGCCTTATTGGGCCTGCGCGGGAAGAGAAATAAGGGAAGGGTTTTGGGCTCGCCTTTGACGTGAAAATTAGAGTTTTTGTTGGTTTTTGAGGAGGTTAAGTATCCTAATTGGATAAGGATCAAAAGGTGGTGGAAAACTTTAATGATATTAGGTTTCCTAGTTGGATAAGGATCAAAAGGAGGTTATCAAAACCTATATAAAGGGAATCCTAGATACAATTTTCTAGACAACTTCTCACAGATAAAATATTTTCTTGATCAATTTTAATGGCTTTTAAGAAAGCCATGTCTAGCTAAATTTCTTTGTTAGCGTGAAATGATGAACTTGTAGAAATATATTTTCTTATGTTTCAAAACTAGGGTTTTCAACTATAAAAGCTTAATGTCAATGTTTTGTCTCTCTTTCAATGTTTTATCTTTCTCGATGATATTTCATGTTCTATGTCATGTATAGTTCATTGTTTGATTAGTAGAAGAACTCATTGACCCTTTCGCGATAATCATTTTATGAATATTCTTTGACTATTTATGCCACGTATACTTAGTGCTTCGAAATTCTATCTTAGGTTTAGAACAAACAATTTTTTTTGAAAATATTTTCTTCGATTCTTAAACGAAATATCTTCCGTGTATTAGTAGCTAGATTTTCTATTTTGCACGAGTAAAATCGACACCCTTTGTGATGAATGTAAGTAAACCCTAATCTACAACGGATTCCCGAAACCTTAACACTTTTCTATTATTGATTTTAATCTTCGTTAAATAGTTTTAATTCATTCCTACCTTAATTCTTTATATTAAAAATATGAAAAATATCTTTAGACTCGAAATTTACTTAAATTAATTAGTATAAGTAATACACACTCCTCGTGGGAACGAACCGTATTTGCTCTTGTCTACATCTTTCTACACTGTGCGCTTGCGGTAAAACAAAGTCGGTTTTCCGACGCATCAAAAAGTAACTTCTCAATTGAAGGATGACCAAGGCGGAGATGCCATTGAAATGGAGAAACATAAGTACTAAAGACTGATGCAACAAGTTTATAACATCCAGATAATAGAGTCCATCCTTTTATGCCCCGAACCAATCTTCTTCAGCGTCTAAAGATCTTGAAAAATACAATGAGTAGGATAAAAAGTTATTGAGCAATTGAGGGGTTTCGTTAGCCAACTCACGAATATTAGATTAAATGGAAATTTAGGAAGGAATAGGCTAGACGATAAACGAAGATTCTTGGAAGGATGAAGATCACCCTTCCCAACAACTAAACGATTATATCTGTCATCTAACACAACACATGAAGGGTTTAACTGAAACTTAGAGAGGACAGAAGGAATACGAGAGATATGAGCATTGGCTCTACAGTCGATAACCCAAGTAGAAGGAGCGGTAGTTCCAGCAAGAAAAGCTACGTTACTTTTATGAGCTAATGTAAACAGTAGCAGATGATGGACCAAATGTATTTATTGCTTTCAAGTGTTGTAAAAGTTGACCAAGTTGATTTGATAAATCTTCATTATTATTCGCTCCAGGATCAGTAAAAGCCGATGAAAGCTCTGTCTCGTTACTAACTTGATTTGCAGTTGCGGGTTTTCCATTTTTATCCCAACAATACTCGACTGTATGGCCTGTCATACCATAATAACTGCACAAAGTACTACTACTAGGACCATACATGACCACTATAATCAATACGTCCTATTCGACCACCTCTATAGTCTCCTCGACCTCCACAACTTCCACGACTAGATCGACCACCTCTATAATCTCCTCAACCACCATCACTAGTATATAAAGTAGAAGACTCTCGCTGACTAGTTGAAGAACTAAAACTAACATACAAAGATGCACGTTGAAGACGAAAAGAAAAAAACATTCTCGGCTAATAGAAGCGACTCACTTGCAAGGATTTGTTCTTTGAAAACCCTATACTCATAGTTAAGTGTGGATAAAAAAAACGCTACACAAAACTCTCTACTTTTTTTTTTTTAGTTCTTCTAAAGAAATTTTCAGAGGTTAGTGTTCATCAAGTTCTTCCTGAAAACCACGTAATAAACCGAAGTATTACCAAAGATTTTACCTTTTTGACTATTAAACAACTTCTCATAGATCTCATAGATTCTGGAAACATATTTTTTATTGAGAATACAACTCTTTTAGGGTATACCAAACACTCATAGAAGTTTTCATAAATTGAACATTATGTGACACATTAGGTTCCATTGCGTCATCTCGAACCCAACTGTTGTATGTAGGTGAATCTTTAGTCGGTTCTTCACATGTTATATATACTAGTTTCCCTTTCCAAACGAGAAAAACTCGCACAACATTCTTCCAACCAAGAAATTATCTCCAAGTCTATTTCTGATCTCGTTGTTTCTCAATCCAATCCTAATCTGGTGTCCTTAACTAGATCTTCATTCGGCACCGACTATCTCTAGTCCAGATGTTGTAGAGACTTTGCTAGATAGTATTCTCAACGCGTTAAATTATGTTCATCCCATGCAGGTATATCAACGATCCAAGATGAGAAAAGTTTATTCTTGGGAGCCCGAATCATCTTCTAATGCGGATTCTGAAGTTCTTGCAGCCCAACCTACGTTACCATCTCCTATCACCGATTACCTACCTGTGCCTATTGCCCAATGTAAAGGTGTTCGTTCTTTTACCTAACATCCATGATTTGTTGTTATGTCATATCATCGTCTTTTTCTATCTTCATATTCTTTTGTTATGGCCAGGTCGTCTGTTTCTTTTCCAAAGTCTCATGTGCAAGCATTGAAAATACATGTGTGGAAGTTGTCTATGGATGAGTGAAAAAATGCACTTGATCAAAAAGAGACTTGAAAGTATACCAAGTTACCACCGGGTAATAAACCAGTTACGCGTCGATAGGTGTACAATGTGAAATATCTCCCGGACGGTACTGTTGAAAGGTTAAAATCTCGTTTGGTTACAAAAGGGTATACCCAGATGTATGTTGTGGATCATACCGAGAAGTATTTTTCTCCCGTTGCTCGGTTGAATTCAGTTCATATACTTATTTATGTAGCTTTTATCCAAAATTGGTCTTTACATCAGCCGAATATAAAATACATTTCTGCACGGTGATCTTTAAGATGAAGTATACATGATACAACCACCAGGTTATGAGAAGAAAGGTGATGAACACCTTTTTTGTAAGTTTAAGAAAACGTTTTACGGTTTTAAACACTCTCCACGTGCTTGGTTTGATAAGTTTAGCATTGTTTTGGAAGATTATGGTTTCACTCGAGCAGTTTCTGAGCATTTTGTATTTGTTCAACATTCTTCAGCTAGAAGCATTATTCTTATTGTGTATGTTGATGGTATTAGCATTACTGGAGGATATTCTCAGGGTATATCCGAGTTGAAGCACTATCTAAGACAAACATTTCATACGATTTGGGTTTATTGCAGCTATTTCTTGGGAATTGAAGTTGCTCGTTCCAAAGTCGGTATAAGTCTTTCTTAACGGAAATATGCTCGTAATTTTATTTCTGAAACGGGACTTCTTGGTACAAAGCCTGCTGACACTCATATGAACTATTCAGTAAGGTTATGTAATGAGCAAGGTGAACCATTTAATAATGTTGGTCGGTACAAGAGGTTTGTTGCAAACTTGGTATATTTAGTTGTAAATCATTCAGATATTACATATCCAGTTGGTGTTGTTAGTCAGTTCATGCACGCACCTAGAAAACCATATTTTAAGTTGTTTATCAAATTATCCGTTATCTTAAGAGTTCTTTTGGTCATGGCTTACTGTATAGGAAAACCAGTTAGCGATCCATCGAAGGTTGTAGCTAGGTTCAGTGGTGGGTTACTAAGATACCGATTGGGCATGGGATAAAGTAGATCGTCGTTCGACCTCCAGGTATTGTACTTTTTTCGCCGGTACTTTAGTTACTTGGCGTAGTAAGAAGCAACAAGTGGTAGATAAGTCTAGTTTCGAAGCTGAATATCGATCTATGTCTTACAATATTTGCAAGATGCTATGGGTTCAATCTACACTTGGAGAATTGGGTGTTAGTGTTCCTGGACCTATGCAAATGTTCTGCAATAATCAAGCTATAAGATACATTATGAGTAATCCAATTTTCCATAAAAGTACCAAACATATTGAAGTTGAATGTCATTTCATTCTTGAGAAGATGATAAAGAAACAAATTACTTGTCATTGGGGGATGTTAGAGTTAGTTTATATTGCATATTAGTCAAGTAATAATATTCTTGTATTATAGGTATTTAGGTTTTTATGTTTAAATGTTTTCCAAATACGATAAGTATCTTTTCAGTATTTATATACGTGAAATAGAGAGGCCAGAGTTATCTCTGCCAATTCTCTCTTTCTTTCTCTTCTATTCATTTCTTCTTGTGCTCTGCCAATTTTAATTTTTTTAGGCAAATTTAATCTAGAAGCTGAAGTGGGATTCGGAGTTTAGAGAGAATGATAGGAAAATTAATTTAAACTTGTTAGGTCATTATATAGCCTCAAATCGGTATAGTATAACAAGATAATGACAATGCCGACTCTTACTCTAGTGCGGGAATATGGTGTTGGGTTTAGTTGGCATGGAATAACCATTTCTTGCCTGAGACGATTCCTTTGCGATATTGGACAGAAACTTTTGATGTGAGTCGGCATTGGTGAAATAGTTAAATTCCATACTAACTTTTAAGCTATGAAAAATAAACTTTCAAATGTAAACCATTTCCGTTACTTAAGAATTAATTAAAAACTTACATAACAACTCAGTTCATAATTAATCCATATTACAACAACCTATCAACATCCTATATGTAAGGATTATGAAAAACTCCTTAAGAATGTCGAAAAGAGCTTTCTATTCAAAATTATTTCTTTTCCATCTTTTCAATTCCTCTTGAGATCTTTATCATTGGTTTCACCTCTAATTCGATATCAATTTACAACCCGAACTAAACCTATAAATTATGTAACTTGTTTTCTTATATTTCCAAATCGATAGAACAACCAAGCTAAATTAATGTCATTTGGATTACTGGTGTCAGTGCAGAAGTTTTAATAAATCCACCTTCAATGACTCATACTCACAAAACCATTTTGTCATCATACCGCACCACTAGCCGGATAACATGCTCTATAGTTTCTACAAAGAGATAAATCTCCATCTACTACAAATTCCGCAGGAATAATAAACGGTTGAGTCATTTTCAAATACGTGTAGAAGGTATGATTTTGAAATGGGGATAAATGGGTATATATAGGGTGTACAATGTGAGACCAACGGTTAGTTTATTTTGAATAAACATGCATGGGATATGGCAACTCAATTGACATGGTGAGATGCTTAACATACTATGTCATCTGAAATATATTTCATTCGAGCTTTTGAGAACTCAAACCGTCGGCATTGTGAAGAAATCTTAGACAAAGAAGGCTCTTTTGTAACGACTATATTTTAGAGAGACAAAAACTAGCCATTTGGGCCTTTCATCTATATAAGAAGACTCTTCTCTCAACATATTTTCCTATAGTTGTACACAATTTTTGTTAAAATTTTTTATTCTTAAAAAAACGGTTACTCGCTACACTAAAGAAGAAAATATTGCCATTATTTGATCGTGTAATTCGGAAACAAGTCATGACAAAGATAAGGTTTTTTAGATTTGTACTTCAAACAAATCCGAATGAAACCTATGACGATATTTGAAATCATGTATTTTTAGTCTTTGTTAGGGTAACAGAAATGGAAGAAAATTTCAAGGGATTAGGCGTAGATTCGATGTTATCAACTTTGCATGCTCAGGTTTTTAAGAGCATTTGGCTTTGGTTACGGAAGACCATCCAATACGCCCTATGATACGCGAGTGAGTATCCAGTTATTTGTTAGTTCGAGAAAATATTTTTGAACTGTTTTTCCTAGTCATACTAACTCATGAATTAACTTAGTATCATATGTTTTTTCATAAAGAAATGACTCATTTCCGATATTTAGAAGCCAAAATGAAATCATTTAATCATATGGAATGCTACAAATTGGGGAAAGGTATTATAATATTCAACCTAGGATGAACCATGATTGAATATTTACTATAATTATGTTTACGAGTGTAATGCTTTTTCCATGAAATGCTATGAAAGATCATAACGTAATGCACTTTCCGTTCAGTGAAAAAAATATTCTTGAATCATAAACAATCGGCACTGAACCGAAATTGGCATTGTCAAATAATATAAATACTATACCGACTTTTCCAGATTTACTACTATAGAATTTTGTACATCTCTCGGGATATATACAATGAGAGTCGAATATAACATTGTATCACAGACTAGTCAAATCAGAAATGTATAAAGTCGACATAAATAGATGGGTGTTGACTATGCCGACTGTAACATATATTAATCAAACCAAAATTCTGGTATACAGTCGGCATAGATAGGTTCGTGTTGAGTATCCCGACTGTAACATAGATTGTTCAAACTAGATATATGATGCACAATCGACATAGATGGATGAGTTTAGCGTATGCTAACTGTTTCATGACAATTACTTTTTTCGAAAAACAAACTAGCAGTTGGGGGCATAGTCTATATAAAACGACCCCCTTGTTCTTGTCTAATGCATATTTACCCCAAAATCGAAATTAAACTACTTTTCAAAATACCATACCTTCCATTCATATTAGATTATGATATAATGCATGTTAAGTCGTTCATTCCGACATTCCTTGAGCGACCTAATGAACGATATTTAATATTTTGGAAAGGAGTTAAAGAATTATTGGTAGATTTATATGGGATCCTAATCACCATAAATGAAAAGATTTTGCTGATATGTTCGACTATCATATCCATAGGGAGATGAAAGGGAGTACCTTATAGCCTGTTTGGATACCACTTAAGAAGTTGCTTTTTGACTTCTGGAAGCAAAAATGTCAGAAGTTAGTTTGAGTGCACAATTTCAAAATGACTTCCGGAAGCAAAATAGTTACCTTTTTGTGAAGCAAAATATTTATGCTTCTGGAAAAACAGAAGTGCTTCTGCTTCTGCTTCTGGTATCCAAATACCCTATTAGAGTACTTATATATGTTAACCAATATCATTCTAGACGTGCAGAAAAAGTGATTATGTCGACATAATAGCTTATTCTTAAATAACATCAATTTTTTTTGAAGCATTGTATCATTATTTTACATACATACAAACTTGACTTGTTCGTACTTATATTAATATTATTAATCTTTCAAAGGAGACTTGTTCTAAACTTGTGGGAGACACGTAACCATTGACCCTTCCTCCACTATAATTATTATCGATACTTTAAACGCTACTAACCAATATAATTATTATTGATTCATTAATGTTTGTTTTATTATGTAATCATATTAATTAACGAATAAAAAAATATCATTATATGGTTATACATTAGATTGTGCAAGTTAACAAGAAGAAGATGTCGACGTGGTGAGTTGTTATAAGTTTAATGGCTACTTTAAAGATAAGATTCTTTGTAGTTAAACTTTTTATACCGATATACAAGTAAAAGTAGGGAGAAACTTTTAAGATCCATCGTCATTGTAAGTTGTTATAACCAAAATGTCGATTATAAAGTCGGTATTGCTTAAGTTTAAATAAACTATGCCCATTCATACCCAATAATAGACAAAAACTTTTAACACCCGTCGGCATTGTTAGTTGTTATAACCACAATGTCGACTCCAAAGTCGACATTGCTTGAGTTTGAACATACTATGTCGATTCTTATCCAAAAATAGACATAAAAGTTTTATACCCGTTGGCTTTGTGAGTAGTTATGTCGATTCTTATCCAAAAATACATAATTTTTTTATGCCCGTCGGCTTTGTAAGTAATCCTGACTTCAAAGTCGGCATTATTTGAAGTTTAAACATACTATGCCGAATCATATCCAAAAGTAGATATAAATTTTTTATATCCGTCGATGTTGTGAGTTGTTATAACGATAACGTCGACTCCAAAGTCGGTATTGCTTGAAATTTAACGATCAATGCCGACTTACATCTAAAAATAGACCACCATTAAACAAACAATGCCGAACAAATATAGATTCTTAAAAAAACATTCATTATATACCAAATGTCATTAATATATTCTAAATTATTCAAAAGAAAACGACTATAAACCAAAATTAAACCAAATAAACATAGTTTTACGGTGACCCAAAGTTAATACGTTCAACATTGTTCAAAAGTTAACGACCTTAAAGCAAACAACCACTGACCAAATGATGGGATATTTTTATCTATATGCCGCAAGTGTACGACTGTCGATTAGATAGTATACAAATATGGTTTGTTCCACAGGGATTTTTAGAATTGTAACTCTGAATTTTTAGTTGATTAAAACGGTAATAACAATTTAATTAAGATGGTGATTTATTCTAAAATTATAAAATTGTAAAAATACAGAAAATACTCAAAATTATTTTTTTATACAAATAAAAGAAAATCTAGGATTCAAGATTCCATCACTACTATACAAACTAGAGTGTTGTAATCGTTTCTATAACACTCTCTATAAAATTACTCACGACTGTTTATGACAAATAATACGTCTTAGAAAATATATTGTTTCAATTAGTTATTTTTCTCAAAGGATTAACAATCTTCTTCACTATAAAAGGCTAGTCTCTAACAACGAATAAATAAATCAATTAATCAAACATTATAGGACACATGAAGAAATTATTATCATGATTAAATAAGAAATATGACCAAGATAATTGTTATAGAAAATAATCACAACATGCGAGCAAAAATAGTAGGACTTCCTCTTAAACCCTAGAACAGAAATTTATCTACTCATGGCAATGGAGGCACAAGAAAATAAAGAAGAAACCATTTTATTCATAATTGAATAAAAATTACAAGAAACAACTGATTGTGTCACTGAAAGTAAGGAACTACTTATTTAACGACTCATTTCTAGCGCAGTAAAAGAAGACTTGTTATGTATTAAAAGCTTAAATTGTCGCTAGGATTGTAGCACAAACCGTCGCTGAAACTGTTAAATACGAATGAAATAGTAACGGTTTTCAACGACAGTTTCGCTGTGTTGTATGTTCTTCTTCTTCTTCTTCCTCTCTCGCTGTGTAGCAGACACAATCCTGAATTTTTTTCTCTTTGATCCTGGCTCACGCCAACCTCTATAACTTCTCCCCCTCGACTTCTAGTTATAGTACAATGCCTCATAATTCTCATATCTCCTTCAATCTTCGAAATATATATTTTCTTTCACGAGAAAGATTTCGGCAGTGTATTTTCTTTCCTTAAAAACTCACGTTGTTTCCATATATAACCTGAGAATAAACATCGATTTTCCTCTTATTCAAACTCGAGATAATATCTTAGAGAACATTGTCGTTGCATCAAATCGAATCAAATCCGAAAATGTCTTCTTTGTTTTTTAATCTTTAACGCAAACTATGTTTCATGAGATATTTTTAGTTTATTTGATGTGTTTAAACCGTGTATAACTCCTCTCCTATAGGCAAGAATATATTGTTATCATAAAACCAAAGAAATCTCATCCAAATCTCGAATATAATTCGAACAATTGAGATTAAAATTTTGCCGCCAAAAATTCTTTTTGAATTTAAAAGAAGGTGTGTGCCATGTTCCAACATGTGTGTGTCTTTATCCAAATGTTTGGGGTACCTTTAACACTTTTTAAACCAATTTTTCTACAATAGCCAGTTCCACCAAAAATACCTAAAAACATAAAAATAAATAAAATAATAATACATCAATTTGAGTACTATCAATATAAATATGGGATCAAATAAGATACATAAATGTGTCTATCACCAAACAAACATAAAGCACAACATCTTCAATTACTCTTGCCTAGGCTTCTTCTTGACCTGTTTCTTCTTTTCATCGAACATTCCTTCACATCTATATTGTCAATGTTCTTCAGTTTCTCATCGATTTTACGCATTTCGTCAAGGTCAACACCTCTCCTTTCGCAACTTTGCAACTAAACATTTTTCTCATACCACCAATTCACTTCCGCTGTTTTACATTTAATACAACAAATATTTATTAAATTTATATAAAAATATATAATAAAATTAAAAAAGGATAACGAAACATACGTACCACCATTGGACAAAGCTTTACAATAAAAGTAGAAGTTAGAGTAGGCGTTTTCCTCCTTCGTTTTTGGAGGGAACTACAACGGTCGACAAATATACCACATAAGCATGAAAATAACCACGGTATTCTGCCATGTAGGCAAAATCCATGTCATCGCTGTTGATATCAAGAGGCCAACCACTCGATCTAACATATAATACTTTTATCTTTCCCTCCAATGCTTTGGGAATGGTAGTGGATGGACTAGACATTATCTAGACCCATTTTTTACTAGTAACTACCGACTAGCAATTCCTAGTATGCTTTTCCTCTCCCGAAGGAAAAAGAAAAAAGAACTTCGTTTAGACAGGCAGGAAAAGTTATTATGGCAGGTTCAATATATTGGAGTCCCACGTATGACCCATGCTCGTGAATAATAGGGGTGCCCTATAAAGAATTCTTTTGTATGCTTTGAGAGGAGCACCAAATTTGACTACAGATGTCACTCGTAAGCGCTAAGTGTAAATCCTAACTAGATCTCTCTCTCTCTCGATCAAGACGAGAAAGAATTAAAATTCAGCGACGATTATTTTGGTAAAGATTTTCAGTTCTTCACCTAAATCATGTTTGCTTTGTTTGATTTTCTTTACTTGTTGATAGAATTATTTGAGAAACTCTAACTTCAATGGAATTCTTTAAACTTATAATGATAAAAGGATTTAAGTGTCATGATCCGTTTGTAGTTGTAGTAGATATAATGGTGGTGTTAGTACTAATGTGACAGTGGTGGTAGTGTCGATGCCTAGTGATACTTGTTGTGGGAGGTTGGAACGGTTCTTCTTTGAATAAGGTGGTGATTGTAAGGGTGTTAGTCAAGGATTTTGAATTTGTGATTTTTTTTAGATGTTTGATGATTTTATTAGGGTCCAGGGGATAGGAGTGAGGTGTAAAATACAAATAAGTTTCTTATTAGTGGAATTATTCAAGCTTTGGGGTTTTTTAGTGTAATTATGGGTTTGTAGTTTTAGTAGTTGTATTCATGGTTTTAGTAGTAATGTGGCAATGGTTTTGGCGAGAGGGTGTTGTGGTGATGTGATTCTTTTAACATTGTGGTGGTGTAAACTTGGAAAAGTAGTGGTGGCGATGGCTGTATGGATGACTTGTTATGGTGATGATTTTTTGATTAAGGTTAAGGTGGTGAAAATTTTAAAGGTGTTAGTGAAGGATCTTAGATTTTCTTTTCTTTTAATTTTTCTTAGAATCAAGGAAGAGAGTGATGTGTCATGGAATCATCAAATTAATCGTAAGTGGAGACCCATTGTATTTATCATGTATGTATGGCATCCATATGGGCCGTACTGATACCTTTGTCATTCCTAGTGGGATCGTTGGCAGGGGTTAGGACTGGTCAGTCATGCATATCAGGGTGCTCAAAGACTTAGAAATATATTATTTGATCTGGTTGACGGTGTAAACAGTGGCGAGGTTACTTTTTTTTTTTTTTTTTTTTTTTGTGTTCTCTAGTGTTTTTGTTTACGATAGTAATTTGAAACATTCAGGTTTGATAGGTTAGTGGTGCTTTTGTATTTGTATTGTCTGCGTGAGATTTCTTATTTGGTTTTTAAATTTCTATACGGATTTTTTCACAGGTTATCAGAAATTACGATAGACACATTACAACGTACCCCAGAATAGAGTTAGGTTGAGCAGGTGATAGTTTTATTTCTCTTCAAGAATAATGCAGCCCGAGGAGAAACTTGCGGGAGAGGAGGTTGAGTGTCAAACGTGTGATCCAGGATTCACAACTACTGATTGGGGGACTTTCAGAGATGATGATATCATGCAGCAGCATAATGCCATTCAGGCTGAAGAAGCTGTGAAAAAGCCATATGTTGGCGACAAGGCAAGAATCAGTTATGAAACTTTTTTTTTAAGCTGATTGATGTGCTATCTCCCTCTTTGTTATTATCCAACTAAATATTATTGGATATAGAGGGGACTAGACTGGCTTTGTTTGTTCTCTCTTTATGCATCTTTATTTTGGTGTTTTGATATGACACGGATTTTTTTCTGATGCAGGAACCTCTTTCAGTATTATCCGAGGAATATCAGTCAGGCAGCCCTATCTTGCTGGAAAAGATCCAGGTTTATCAAACCACCTTTTTTTTTGTATTTTTTTCATTGCCTTTTCATATCCAAATGCATATTATTAACCTTAGCAGTTTTTTCTCAATAATCAATGGTACTATCTGCAGGTTTTGAGTGAAAGTTATGCTGCCATAAGACGAACAAGAGGAGATGGGAACTGTTTCTTTCGTTCCTTCATGTTTTCCTACCTGGTATCTCTCTAATACCCAAACCTCGATGAGCTTCTTACGTTGGAGGTTGAGCATCTACCCTCCAGCTTGTTGCTGGGGGGAGGCTAATATGGTACTGTGATTTTAGCTACTAAATAAATTGTGAGATTGGGGAAATTAGGAGCATATTCTGGAATCTCAAGACAAAGCAGAGGTTGACCGGATTACTGCAAATATTGAACAATGTAAAAAGTCCCTCCAGAGTCTGGGATATGCAGATTTTACGTTTGAAGATTTTTTTGCGGTATATCTCTGGTTACTTTTCTAACTCTATTACTGTTCTTAATACATTCAGTTGCATGCTAGAAAAATTTGACGAATAATTAGGTGTAGCATGTTTAGCTTGATTGTATGCTTCTGTGGTTGAACAATTTAATATTTACTACTCCAATAAAAATGGATTTGATAGATAGTTTAATCTCTTGTTAATTAAATGTTCTTTCATGCTTCCTCACTTCCTCCATTTTCATAGTAATGGTAAGTGCATCTAATCTATATGAGATGGATTTACAGTTGTTCCTTGAGCAGCTGGAAAATGTTCTGCAAGGAAATGAGTCCTCCATAAGGTGATCCATCTATTTTTTCTCACTTGTGAAGTTAGTTGAGTATGAAGGATATGTATTACATTTTTTGAGGAACTGGAACTGGAACTGGAATATTGTCTCTGTGTTTCAGTCATGACGATCTGGTGCAGAGGAGTCAAGATCAGTCCGTGTCAGATTATGGTAACTATATATTTATGTTATGTAGCTTTTACCTTTTTCATGATACTCCGCTTCTCCTGATGAAGCTGTTCGGCAGTTGTAATGTTCTTCAGATTTGTTACTTCTGGTGAAATTCGTGGACGCTCTGAATTTTTCAAACCTTTTATTCTGGGCTTATCAAACACAACTGTGGAACAGGTATTTTGTGATTTCGTCTTCGTGTAATTTCAGACATCTCCATGATTAGGTTATAATAATCATCTTCATCACTCATCACCATTCACAATCAAACACAAAATTTTGACTAGAATGTTGTTGGGCCAGTTTTGTAAGACTTCTGTGGAGCCCATGGGGGAAGAAAGCGACCATGTTCACATCATTGCCTTGTCCGATGTGTTGGGTGTGCCCATCCGTGTAATGTACCTGGATCGCAGCTCCTGTGATGCTAAGGGTGTCAGTGTAAATCATCATGATTTTATTCCAACTGTTGGTGATGTTCAGAATAATAGCAAAGGCGATTCTGATTCCATGAAACCATTTATCACCTTGCTTTACCGCCCTGGTCATTATGACATTCTGTACCCAAAGCAATCGGGTAAGCTTTCAGCAATACTAGAAGTTCTTTTATGTGAGTAGGTATGGAACCCATGTGGGCAGCTGGAACTCTAGGTAGGGGACTAAGAGGAACAAGGCCATCCCCTCGATATCGAATTAGAAGTCCCTTTATAATAATGTGAGCTTCCCATTTCCAAACACAGAATCATCGATACCCTTGAACATGTCTGTCGTTTGACCCAGCGATACGATGTAACAACGATATGGCATTCATATCGGTGTTGAACATGGTGGCCAGTGAAAACCTAGATTATGGACGTCCATTCATGTACATTTATACTTGTCTCAATAATGAAGTGCTTTAGTTTGTGTTATAAATTCGTCTGTATCTGACTTTGCTGAATGTCCTCTCAAGTTAGTAACCTAGAATGATAGTTGATTTCCAAACACTAGACATGCACGCAAGCAAGTATACGCTGGATATAGACATGACCCATAACATTATCATGTGGACCTGCTGAGTGTGCGATTATTGGACCATATATCAGTATTGCAGAAATGTAGACACTGGTGTCTGGAGTGTCCTTGCTACATAGCTAAAATACTATCATATTGCTTTCCTGATAGTATCTGTTCTTTTTGGTGCAGCGTAGTGTTAAGTACAGGTAAACGAGTGAGATGATTAGGAGGAAAAGGTGCCCTCATGACATGCATTGGCGGCGAAGAATTTGGTGCTGCTGTCTTTGCCGTGACTTGTTCAATTGTTTATATCTTTGTGTATTGGACACAACTTGGATTGAAAGCTTTTGAATTTCCCTTTCAATATAAGGCAGCTTAATTCAAACGTAGATATGTGGCACTCAGCAAACTACTAAACGCTTTCATTTCATTCAGTTTTATATACGCTCACCTCCACACATAACTATGCCCGCATATTTCCAGTATATATTTTCATCTCTGATTTTTGGTGAAATATGCTGGAAGTTTCCAGTATCCAGTATCCAGACCACTGGTTTAATATCCTGTCCCCCACTGTTTTGAGATGTTATGGTACAGAAAAATTGCCAAAAAAGGTTCAAGAAAAAATGTCCCATACCTTTTTTTTTTTTTTTGTGCATAGGAAAAATGCTTTTTAGCTAGTGAGAACTGAGAACATCCTGTGAAGGATGACCGTCCTAAAACAAGTCAAGGGAGAGAAGTCCTACCTTTGATTTAGTCTAGTTTCACTTAATTCCAGTTGTTATCTCCCTGTTTACAGTTTTCTGTCCCGTTGTCCATCTGGGTTATCCTTGTACTTAAATTCAGACCCCATTGTTGTTTATTAGTCTAGAATCTGCCTACTTTTTTGTCCACCTTTCTAAAGATCCTTAGATTGTTTTGTTTCTTGTTATTGCCTTTAGCCTTTTCAAGTGCTGGCAGATTGAAATTTTTGCTTCTTCAATTTAGTTTCATCTGCTTTTACTCTGTTGCAGGTCTGTTTCTAATTCCTGTTTTTTCTGCCTTTCTTGATTAGCTTCTGCTGGTTCTTGGCAGTCTATCAACCTCATTAGGTCATACTAAGAAGTGTGTTGTTGATAACCTTCCTCCGGATTTCATCCTCATTCTGTAATCTTATTTCTTGTCTTGTTTCCTGTTTTTATTTTCTTAATTTCATCTTTAATTTCAAGTTCGAGTTTTATCAGAAAATTTCATATTAGTCCGATTTCTTCCGTTAACCATCAGATTCTTCTGAGTTAAACATTTTCAGTGTTTAAAAAGCCTGGCGAATTTGAGGGCCACCAAAAACTAATTAGGGACTACTTTTTTAAAGCAATTCAATGGGTGTGGCTAAGGGGTGACCTAGGGTATGTAAAAATACTAAAATATCTTTTTACTTATCAAATGATTACCACAAAACCTTTCACTAATAAAAGTTTGAAATCCTAAACCTAAAATCTAACATGTTATAATCGGTAGTTTCGTGTTTGTGTTAACTACCGATTATTGTGCTGTTCTTCATTGTCCATGAACTTCATGTACAATCGGGAGTTATGTTTAGTCATAAACTACCGATTGTGTTACTGGACAAAAATTTAGTGGTAATCGGTAGTTTCGTATAGGGTTAAACTTCCGATTTAGCAAGTTAGTGATACTCAAAAACATCCAACACAATCGGTAGTTATTTTTACACATAACTACCGATTATTCTACTGGATGCAAATGTACACATAATCGGAAATTATTATTTTTATGTAACTACCGATTATAGTGTGTTTATATGCACAATCGGTAGTTATGTAGATCTCGAGCTACCGATTATGCACAATCGGTAGTTCGATAAGTTGATTTTTTAACTACCGATTATGAAGAATTGGGTGAGTTTAATGTACTTTGTGAACAATGTCATTCGATTAGTTAATTGGTTTTGTAAAACAGTTGAACGTAAAATCATTTCATTGAATCTAAAAGGCATATAGAGCGTAACATTACAGGAAATGAAATACACTTAAGCATATAGGTTGAAACCGAACAAGGAAAGTTCTTCCAAAATCCGATAGCAATCCTCATGCATAAACTCCTCCCCATGCTTATTTTCATATTGCTGGAGAGCCATCACCCACTGAAAAACACAAATCAATTATAAGTTTGAATATTTGACAATTCTTTTTAATGAACGACTTATTAACGTAAAACACTTACTCTTGCCACAGGCGATTCGGTGGGACGAGCTCGGAATCTCAATCTCATTTCCTCTTTCAAGTGTTCCAACCGTTCGAACAACTCCTCATACCTTGTCCTAATTCCTCTGGGCGTTCTCTAAAATTCATTTCCGTTTAAGGCGATAAAAATCTGAAACAAATGGTTCCACCAAGAATCGGTGGACTGCTGCGCCATCCAATTTTCATTAACGCCTCGTTTGTTGTTGTTCCAATATGCAGTTTCGTACTCGTGCGACATGATCGTTGCCCACGATCTAATAATGACCACATCTTCATCATTAGTGTATTGAAGAGCCATATTTAGTGCTTCAAAATCAAATGTGAGAATGAGAATGAGAATGAGATTGAAAGGAATAGGGGAGATTGAGGTTGAAAGTGATAGGTGAGAATGAGAATATCCTTGAAAGGGATAGTTTCCTTTTATAGTGTTTTATTACCAACGACTATTTTTTCAAAAAAAAAAAGTCGTTGGGTTGGGTCGTACAAGCTCCCGATTGTGTACATTTAGCATCAATCGTTAGTTTAAGGATTACTTAAACTACCGATTGTTAGTTTAAGCATTCTTCTTTGTAACTCATTCCATACCTCTACTTACAAGCATGGAAACATTTGACTCAGCTGAAGATTTGTCTATAACCAAAACATGGTATAACGAAACCCAACGTGAATATGTCATAGATGGAAGGGTTACACCAGAAACCTTTTGGGGGAGGATCTACATCAAATATGTGCGAGATTACGGAAATCCAAAGCGAAGATCTCTACAACAAATTCACCATAGGTACCAACTTATTCGAATAGGGATAGCTGATATTTAGCTATACAACAACGCATCTTTAACCACACCCATTTAGGCAAATATACCGATTCTGGGAATGTTACTTGTTTTTGTCAGAATACTTATCATAATCGGTAGTTTAAGAAATTCTTAAACTACCGATTGTGATTGTACAAAATGTTAAAATTTTACAAAAATTTTTGATTTTCAATTTGGGACTACTTATCATAATCGGTAGTTTAAGAAATTCTTAAACTACCGATTGTGATTATACAAAATGTTGAATTTTACAAAAATATTTGATTTTCAATTTGGGGCTACTTATCATAATCGGTAGTTTAAGAAATTCTTAAACTACCGATTGTGATTGTACAAAATGTTGAAATTTTATAAAAAAAAATCGATTTTCAATTTGGGGCTACTTATCATAATCGGTAGTTTAAGATTTTCTTAAACTACCGATTGTGATTGTACAAAATGTTGAATTTTTTTTAAAAAATTCGATTTCCAATTTGGGGCAACTTCTGATAATCGGTAGTTTAAGATTTTCTTAAACTACCGATTGTGATTGTACAAAATGTTGATTTTTTTTTTAAAAATTCGATTTCCAATTTGGGGCAACTTACATAATCGGTAGTTTGTACAAAATTTAAACTACCGATTGTAGTTGAATCGGTATACGTTCATGGAATTAAATGCATGCAAAAAATGAATTAGTCGTTGTGAACAAAACATTGTATTAATATTGTTTTGTATACATTCATATGTTCAAATATATTCAAAATTAACTATTCACCATCCTAGTTCAAATCAATTACATTCTGTATTGAACTTCCAAAAAAACGATCCCAACGTTTCATGTTGGATTCGTATTGCTTGAACCACTCCTTACAATGGTTAGTTGTGAAGTAATCCGACCACCTGACTAATGGAGGTAATGGACAATCATCTTTTAAAGTTAAACCGATAAAATGATTGCCATTAACAAAAGCCATAATGATTCGTCTATCCTTGACCGATTCATCACACACCGCTCTTGTGGGTGTAAATATGACACTAACTCATGTTCTTGGAGGACAGAAAAAATGTATCACGCAGTTCAATACATCCGCTAAAAGATACCCACAACCGGCATTACCATCCAATACCTGGATCCGACCACCTCCAATCCCTTTTCGCATTTTACACAAGTATATAACTCGTTGAACCCTTCTTCTCCGCCATGTGTATCTCCTTTTTTCATAATTTTAATATAAAAATCTTTATCTTCCAATAAATGCGCGGCCATCTTATTTCTTAAATATTCCCATTGGGTAATATTCTCGGTAGCTGCCTCACTAAAGTTTCCCATTTGTTTCAAAGCAACGTGGAAATCACAATTGCCATCCCCATCTACATCGTTGGTGGACAAAACATATGGTATAATGAGTAGAGGGAGTTGATCCAAATACTCATCGTGTATATGTTGGGTTTGACTTTGTTGGGAAGGAATCGTAGAGACCTTAGCTTTGACTTGTCGTGAGCTTGGTCCACCTTGATCCTTCCTTGGACGACCCCTTTTCGCTGGAGCCGACAAATCTTCATACTCAGCTTCAGTATGTTCATGCCTAGAAAGGTCACGATGACTAGATAAAAATTCCTTCAACTCTTTTCTTCGAATAGACCTCGGCTTTTCGGTATTCGGCCTACCAAGCGTCTTTCCTTTTATTGGTTCATGAACAACCTTTTGACAGGGGTGAAGGGCTTCCTCTAAATAGTTCAACAATATTTGCTTTTGTACCCCATTTGACGTAGAGTAACATTCATGTAGTCGTGCAAATATTTCCGTCTCCACGAACGACACACCATCTACCTCCGGGGTTGTTGGAGTGAAATTTAATTGCTTCCAAAAGGGATGAATATCATTGATGTAAATCACTTCTTTGTACCTTCCAAACATGTGACGACACGGGAGTCCAATACCTATCATCGTCTTGCAGTGGCAAACAGTAGTCTCATCCTCGTGATTTCTGCAAAACTCCAATTGTTTGATTATGAAATTTATTGCCCACCAAGAAACTTTGTAAACTATACCCCTTAGAAGATCTTTATGTTTTAAATGTTCCAAAGGGAATCTATGCTTGTTTTTTTCCATTGAACCTTTAATCCTAATGAGGTCACATTCGGTGAACTCATGGATTGCTTCTTGGACCGACATACCCCATTTTGGCTTCCGACTAGTATCTTCTTTAATCGGCCATGGGACCCCTCTGTAATGCTTTTTGCCTCGTTCTTGAAGTGCTGACATTCATATGTCCATGCATACACAAACTTATCCTTATGCGGTCCCAACCATTGTGATTTGCAATACTTAACTGCTTTGGGGTAGTCCTTGGCCCATTCATCCTCAAACTTCTTCAAGTTGTATTCATAATCTTCCTCCGTCATCGACCAAACTATCTTATCCCATGCTTTTTGAAACAAAAACCACTTCATTCCATCCCCGACCCACTTTTCCTCGGCCAACCTTTTCTCTTCTTTTTGTTCTTCGACGGTTAGTTTACTAATACGTTCATCCTCTTCCTTTGACCTCTTGGTACCTATGTTTCGTTTTTTAGCTTGGATATGATGTATGCAATTGACTTTGATGTTGCATTGAATGTGTCACATACAAAGCAAATTATGGGATTCCGGAAACATAACCTTTGTTGCATTCATCAAGCCTGTATCGTTATCCGTTACAATAACAATTGGAAAATTCTCGCCATTATAGATCGACCTCAACGTTTGAAACATCCAAATGAAACTCACATCATTCTCAGCATCCATTAAACCCCAAGCCACAGTAAATGTGCATTTGTACGAAGTGTGGCAAGCGATGTTCAACAACGGCATGTTGTACCTGTTTGTCTTATAAGTAGCATCTATGAACAAAATTTGATGAAAGCATTGAGCCAATTGGATCATCTGCGGATGTGCCAAGAAAATACGAATCACCTTACCATCCCTTTCTTCTTTTCTCAACTGTAACCGTGTTTCTCGGCTAACCACTCAGATTGTTGCATAACCATTCGACCATCCCATTCCGTCCTTTTGATCTGTGCTAGCGCGAGTAAATTGTAGACATCGAGGACAAGTTGTTGGGGTCTTCAGCCTTTATCTTAGATAGGATTGAACTCGCTTTCATTACTGTCCTCATAGACTTCACCGTCTCCATTTCCTGTGGTTTTAACTTGGCAACCATTACGTGCCCAACAAGATTTTCAGGATCTTCGTGGTTGTGACGACCATTAGCAACTCTAAACATTTTCCATGCTTTTTCTTTCTTACCTTCAGGCTTATGGAAGATAATCTTAAATGGCATCCAATCTTCTTTGAGTTACCTCGGTATATCCTCTCCGTCTTATTTACGTATTTATAATTCTTTCCCATATGACTCTTTCTCTCGCCATCTCTCTCACAAATCATTTCAAATCGCTCAAATTTCACGCGATTGTTCTAAACTACAACACACATCTTCTCTTTTGCCTTGTTGAGAAGCCATTCCTTTGCCTCCGCCTTACTTCTAAATGTCTTAATGCACATATAACAAAACAAATATCATAAGTCTAACCATGTAACACACATTCTTAGAACACATTAAGAGAGTGGGTAGGTGGCGTACCAAATCATTTGCATAGTGTAGGGAAGTATCAGGACCCTTGTATGCAACAGGATTAACCCATTCAATAATCTACCTAAAATAGCAACGAGTTAGACAATTATAATCGGTAGTTAATTAGGTTCACTTGCTACCGTTTACCAACAATCGATAGTTAATAATACTCCCGTGCTATCGATTATCTACAATCGGTAGGTAATGTGTATTCCTAAACTACCGATTGTAGCAGGAAATTAACTCAAGTCCTGTACTCATATAATCGGTAGGTTACTATTTAACATTAACTACCGATTGTAAAGTTTGCAAAAAAATATCTCTGTAGGTTTGGAGAAATTCAATTTTGGGGCCACTAATATAATCGGTAGATAATAAGTTCTCCTAAACTACCGATTGTGCAAACAAAAATTCAAAAAAATCAATTTGGGGCCACTAACATAATAGGTAGTTAATAGGTTTCCTAATATACCGATTATGAAAAAAGAATTTCAAAAAAAATTCAATTTGGGGATTTTGTATAATCGGTAGTAAGTAATCTTCACGAGACTACCGATTGTCTAATTATTTTGGAACAAACGTATAATCGGTAGTTTATGGAGTACCATAAACTACCGATTATGGTATGTCCATGGTATTCAAAGCATGCAAAAATAAATGTTTTTTGTTGCCGATCACATACAAACGCATACAAATTGGGTTTTGAGCTTCTTAACACAATACCTGATTGTTTGATGCATTATTATCTTCATTTTGATGTGATTCATCGTCTAGGTTTTTTTCCACACTAAAATTTGGATCATCCAACAAATAACCCAAATTGTCGTCTTTAAACGTGTTTGAACCTTCAATACTATGTTCTTCATGTTCATTCTCATCTTCTTTGTCATACCCATCCATGTTTATGACTGAATTTAGTCAAAATTTGATTTCCCAAAAATTCTTCTCCTTCTTCTTCTTCTTCTTCTTCTTCTTCTTCTTCTTCTTCCTCTCTAACACACTCTCTATTTTTATTCTAAAACTAAAACTCAAATTCATCATTTAACACTAACTATAATCAAATTAATCAACTAATTAATCAAAATTAACACTAATTAAGCAAGTGTAGATTAGCCATTCTAGAAAATAGATGGATAAGGGATGTCTTGAGATTACTTCAAAATGACCTTATTTTGTTTTATTAGTAGTCCCTAATTAGTTTTTGGTGGCCCTCAAATTCGCCAGGATAAAAAGTATCTGCGACTAGTTCTTCTAATTGTTTCTTTTCTGTTTCATTCCAAGGAATTGTCATGCCCATTGCTAGGGATCACTTAAAATTCCTATGTCAATCTCATAATCCGGATATTGTTTTTCTTTCGGAAACAAAAACCCCATATTCTAAAATGGATTTGTTATTTAAAAATATAATTTTCATGAATGGTTTATTATTCCTTCTGTGGATAAAGCGAGGGGTTGGCAATTGCGTGACACAACATTATAGAATTAGAATTAATCTCGTCTCACTTAAATGTGTCATTTCAGTGTAAGAGTAAATAATCAAAATGTTCTAATAACTTGTGTGTATGGTGCCATTGAAGCAGAAGGGAAAATAAATCAATGGTCACATATAGCTCAGGTTGGTCAACAAATTTCATAACCTTGGGTGGATCTTGGAGATTTAAACTTTATCCTAGATCCTGCGGAAAATCAAGAAGGAAACAAACCTAGTTCGAGCAGCAAGTCTTTCATCTCACAAATAATAGATTCATTGGATTGCAAGCTGCAAGATGTGAAGGAGCACCTTTTAACTGGTAAAACAATCGCAAAAGAGATGCGAACATATGCAAGAGAATTGATAGGGCCCTGGTGTCCTACCAATGGATTCAACACTTTCCTGACACTAAGGTACGCCATCTACTAAGGGTAGGATATGACCATACCCCACTTCTTTTTGACTCAAATCCTGATCTGGAAAAATTGAAGAAACCATTTCGGTGCCTTAGATCATGACTCACCCACCCCTCCTTAAATTTTGTAGTAGAAAATGCGTGGACTTCTCATTTTGATAGCTCTGCCGAACAAAACCTTACCTCGGCTCTCAAAAACCTTTCATTGGATCTAGCTCAATGAAATAATGATACTTTTGGGAACATTCACAAAAATATTAAAACTATGAACTATAAAATAGAAAATCTTCATAAGTCAGGAAAAATCCATACCCAGTTGGATATGCTTAGAGAATTACAAGAAGAATTAAGAAAGTGGTATGAAATCCAAAATGACTATTATCACCAATTATCCAGTGACAAATTCTTCAAGGAATTTGATAAAAACATGGAATACTTCCATACATCTGCTTCTAATAGGATAGGGGTAAATGCCATTCACTCTCTTCGAGAACCTCTCGGAATTTGGTTTTCTGACAGAGACCAAATCCACTCTCTTCTGATTGATCACTTCTCTCAAATTGGTAAAACTCAATTTTCATCCTATAATCATTCCTTGACCGATATCATAACTCCGTATTTCTGAGGTTGAAAATTTATCATTAGTTGAAATCCTCTCTAATGAGGAACCCTTGGGGCGCTTGGGGCCCAGACGGGTTTCGACCAGGGTTCATTAAATCGAATTGGAAAATTTTAGGACCATATATTATTTCGGCGGGTTAAGACTTCTTTAAAACTAGCCATCTCCCTCTTGAATTCAATTCCAACTTCATATCGTTGATTCCTAAAATTTCTAATCCTAAAACGCCTTCGAAATTTAAGACGATAAGTCTTAGTAACTCGATTTATAAAATTATTTCCAAAATCATTGTGAATAGGCTTACACCTCTTCTGGATAATATTATTTCACCGAACCAATCTGTATTTCTGTCTGGGAGGCAAATTACATATAATATTATAATTGGTCATAACTCCTTCATTCCATGAAGATATCAAAAGCTAAAAATAGATTCCTCGCTCTTAAATTAGAGATATGTAAATTGTTTGTTCGAGTGGAGTGACAATTTATAAATAAGGCACTTTTTTGGGTTTGATAAGTTTTGTGGAAACCTCATTCTGCAATGTATATCTACAACATCTTTCTCAATCCTGCTCAACAGATCTCCTGGCCCCAATTTCTACACATTTAAGGGGCTTAGACAAGGAGATCATCTTTCCTCTTACTTGTTCCTTATTTGCATGGAAATTCTATCCAGGTTTCTATCCAAAGCTATATCCAGAAAAAAGATTTTAGGAATAAAAATCAATAAATTAGCACCATAATATCCCCTTTTTTTGTAGATGACTGCTTCTTCTTCACTAGGGCTGACCTTGGAGAAGCCAAGGATCTCCTAGACATTCTCTCAAATTCGGAGATATTACGGGAAAAATAATCAACCTTCAAAAATAAGGGATCTACTTTCAGCCCATGAATACATCCCAAACATGGGAGAATAATAACAAAAATCCTAAAAGCCTCGTTAATTACTAAAAATTATCATTATCTAGGAACTCCGCTCTTTTTTGATAGAAATCGCTAAGAAAACTTTGAACCTCTCCTTCAGAGATACTACATCTCTTTCTAAGGATGTAAATTGAACCTTCTATCTCAAGAGTGGAGAACAATGTTAATCCAATCTATTCTTCAATCATATCCCACTTATTAGATGCAAAGCCTTGCTCTTCCAAAAGCTACCCTGGATCAACTAGATCGAACTCAACGTGATTTTTGGTGGAAGAAAGATAAATCTAAAGGAAGAAGTGGATATTTAAGTGCTTGGAAAAATATTTGTAACCTAAATCTCAGGGTGGTAAAAACCATCACCAGTTTAATGTCCCGCTGCTAACTAAACTGGCAAGCTGTCTAATTCAGGAACCAAGTCAGCTTTGTGCGTAACTGTCAAAAAGCAAATTGTATCCCTTATTCTCATCCAGCTTTAGAAACAAAAAAAATCAAACCTTTCCTGGATTCGGATAAGTATTCAAAAAGGCATAGCGTTTATTAAAAATAATTTCATTTGGCAAGTCACGGACGATAAATCTACTAATATATGGAATAACAACTGGATTCCTAACTCTTCTGTTATTCATAAACATCCGATTGAAGATGTACCAATTCCAGAGTTGGTCAAAGAATTATTTACCCCGGAAGGTGATAAGTGCATAATTCACATGTTTTTATTTTCGAATCCATAGTAATATTTGGTGTAATTCTTGCATATTACTTGTTATTACTTTGTGTTCTATCTTATATCTTATATTAGGTGAATCATCCCAAAAAGAGTGACAGTGGCTACAAAAGAGATAATAAGTGAATTACTCCAAGTATTCAAGCATTCCAAGGCCAAAGAAGAAGAAAAGAGTTCACCGCGACATGAAATGAACAAGGAAATTGATTTCTACAAGTGAAAAAAGGTCCAAATACAAATCTTACTCATTCGAATCCAAGATTTCTTAGTATCTTCTTGAAGAGAACGATAACACGAAGTGAACGCAAAAAGAATGAGGTCATTCCGAGTTCGGACGAAGAAGTTATGGACAAAGCAGTTGAGATGAAGAAAAGGTCATCTACAGCTCAAGAGTCGGCATTGCTCATAGGGACTCAAGCAATGCCGATCGTGACACGAAAGGGGAGAAAACTTTTAATTTTACCACCAAGGTTGGCATTTTGTGGGAAATCACCTATGCCGACTGTAGCAAGTTTTGGGGAAGAGAATTTGAGCTATTTTGGATCAAGAGTTGGCATTGCTTGTGGGGAATCACTTATGCAGACTGTGGAAAGTCCAAGGGGTCCGTTTTGACGCGTTTTTGACTTTTAAGGGAGGAAACCCGGTCTCAGAAGGATTCTAAGCCCTAGATATCATGAAGTACTATAAAAGGATACTCCCAAGACATTAAGAAGGGATCTTTTACAACTTTTAACATAACTTTGCAAGCTTTGGAGGAGATCAACAACACCAAAATAGGAAAAAAACTAGGGTTTCAGAGCGGTTCTATTATCGTAACCATTTATTAACTATTTTCTTTTATGTATATCATGGATGCTTCTACATCAATGAGTAGATAAAAACATAATTGATTGAGGATGAATTCTAAGTTCTAGGCATGATTTGAGTTATTATATATGGATCTATTTTGAAGTTCTTTACATGATTATCGTTTGTTTTTACTAATATGAATGTTTATGCTTGATTGGTAGATTGTTTAGGTGGCCAACTAAATTTATTTGTTAATTAATCTAAGGCTAGTAAGAGCTGGGTATCCGTAATTGTATCATAACATCTTACATAAGTAGAGAACGTGAGACCTTACACAGGGATTCTGTGGAGCAATCGCGTGTAAGAACAACACTAGAAAATGGACCGAGCGTACTGAGTTTAACTACAACCTAAATTCAAAAACCTTAAAGCATTCGATTGAGTTACATCTTGTAAGCGAACCTCAAGGTGTCTTAGTTGGATAGAATCCGGTGACTAAGCATACCTGTTATCCGGTGATAGTAGGAGTTTTAGGGATAGCTAAGCGTATTCGCTATTCTATGGTTGGTGATAATCTGTGATGAATGAATAATAAATGAATATACTAAGTCAATGATTGTTTAGTAACTAAGAAGGATTCCTTGATCATATTTCTCTCCATTGCTTGCATCTTAATCACTTTTAATTGTTTTGTTAGATATTTTCAACCTAAAACAAACCCCCATTTTTTTATGACATTTGACAACTGAAATACCTCGCTCCTCGTGGGAACGAACTTGACTTCCATTATATTATTCTTTAATTGAGTGGAAATAAGATCACTAATTTGATTGCACCCACGACACGCATCATAAGGTAATTGGGAGAATACCAAGTTGGATAAGCTACTCCCACCAGAAGTTGAGACGAAAATTCTAACTATTGCTCCTCAAATTAATGAAGCGGATACTATCAGATGGAAGCACTATCATTCAGGATTTTTTTATCTAGAATTTCCTTGTCTTTCAATCCCCTAATAAAAATACAAATTTTCCTTGGAAAAAAATCTGGAATATCCAGGTCATCCCATGAATTAAATTATTTCTTTTGAAACTGGTTCAAAGAGATCTCCCAATTTTTAGCACATTGACGACTCATGTTTCGGCTATTTCTCCAGAGTGTTCTCTGTGCAACTCCCGATCCTGAAACAGAATATCATATTTTCCTAGATTGTCCCTTTACCAGATCAATTTGGTTCTCTCTCTCCTTAGCCTCCATGACTTCTATATCTCCCACGGGTTCAATAAGTGATTGGGTAGAGGATTGGATTTCTTCTCCAATGTACTCCCCCATCTTTAGCAACATTGCTACGATTTTATGGTTTATTTAGAAACACACGTGTTCAGTAATCTTCAAAAAGATGGATCCTAATTCGAAATTACTGTTAGACCAAATTAGAGATCATATACAAGATTCTTCTTCTTTAATTGCAACATCCCAAACCATAAAGTCCATTACCACAAGTGCAATTAAATCCTAGTGGTCAACATGGGATACAAATTGGATTATGTTTATCGATGCTTCTTTCAAGGAGACAGATTTCTCAATGGGATATGCTTTCCTTCTTTACTCGGTAGACAAAGAATCTTTCATGTATATTGAAGTAGGATCCAGTTGGGCCTCCTCAGTTTTACAGGCAGAAACCCATTCTCCGTTGGTCGCAAGTAACTGACTAAATAATAATATTCTCTTAAGTGTTTCTATAGCATCAGACTGCAAACAACTGGTGAATATTATAAATAACAGAGAAACAAAGGCTCCATAGCAAGCAAAAAATACAATAGACAAAGCCGCGTTAATTTTCTCGAATCTTCCTCAAGCAAAAGTATAGTTTATAAATAGGAAACACAGCACAACTGCGGACTCCAAGGCTAAGGCGGTAAGGATTCAAAAGTCTACAAAATATCTCAGCAAATATCCAACAACAAGTTCAAAAGTCTTCTATTTTATGTAACAAGCTTACAAAATAAAACAAAATATTGATAACCTCTTGTATTAGATTTCTTGATTTAATATAATTAACAATTTCCATAAAAGAAAGAAAAGGATAAGGGCATGGCATTCAGCACCACTAAGACATGGTATTCTGGCTTTATTGTTAGTTTATGTGTTAAAAAGCAGGATAAGATGATTTTGGTAGGGCTAAGCACGGCTTGCTACAACGTGTTTCAAACTATTTTTCTATTTTTTTGGGTTTTCCTGCTGCCATGGATATGCTAAGAAATTCACAGTAAATAAAATACAACATCTCCAAAATAAAAAAAACTCAAAGTCTTTATTCCTTAAACTTCCGCATCCGTTGCCGAAATGGTATGGTGCCCGGATGTATACGCAGTTCATACTGAACTATTCTTGGGTCAATTCCTGGCATGTCTCCTACTTTCCACGCAAATACATCTGCGTACTCTTCAAGTAAACTGATTAGATCTTGCTCCCTTTCTGAGTTCATCAGGGTTCCAATTTTAACTGCCTTTGAAAATTCTGGCGTTCCAACATTGATGCTTTTGGTTTCCTCAACAGCCAAAAAAGTAGACTTGGGGACTCCTAAGAATATGGGATCCCCCTTGAGTTGCTATTGTGAGGTTCCACCCCCTTTTACTGCTTCTAACTCATCTCATTTGACAACAAAATCTCTTCCTTCTTCATTGACTGACTTGCTGGCTGCGACTTCAGCCAAATATTGACTTATTGCTCCTTTCTTAGATTGGACTTTCCTTTCTTCCTTCTTTGCTTTCACTTGCTGAGCTCTTTCTTGATTTATGTGTGCTTCCGTGAGGACGCACGTTCTCGCCATGCTCTGATCTCCCTTAATTTCTATTTCTCCCCGAGGCGTCGGAAACCGAAAATACTGATGATACGTTGCTACTACTCCTTTCAACTGATGAACCCAATGCCTTCCAATGATGGCATTGTAAGGTGAGGGCGCTTCTACTACACTGAAATTTGTTGTAACACTCAAGGGTCCAACTATAATTTCGAGTATGACTTCTCCCCTTGGTTTTGACGCTACTCCATTGAATCCATAGATGGTGTAGCCAGATGGCTCCAACTGATCTTCTTTCAATCCCATTTTTCAGAAATGTGTCATAAAACAACACATTAAGAGAACTTTCTCCATCTATAAGAATCTTTGTGATATTCCAGCCAGACACAGGCAGGGTGAGAACCAGCGGGTCGTTGTGAGTTTCTACTTCTTGATCAACCTCTTCTGCTGAGAATCTTAGCGGGGAAGCCATCCATTCTTCCCATGTCTCAGTGACTCTTCTTGCAACTTTAAATAATTCATGGTTGATTATTCTCTTGTGCAGTTTCCTGTCAATTGTTGTATTCATTGACAATTGATGCGACTCAGTGAAAATGATTGTGTTAATGGTGGGATTGTTCCCTGGAATGTTTATTGTCTTTCCAGCACTTGACCTTGGAGGGGGATTAGGTAAGCACAGAAATTCATTGAGTTCCCCTGCATCGATCATTTATTGTAACTGAAATTTAAAATTCTTGCATCTATACGTGGGATTTCCATAAAAGCAATGATATTTACAGTATTCCTTTGAATTTTCAGCATGCATTGGCTTCCTTCCCGTTGTAATTGGCCATTCGAAGTCATGCCTGTTTTTTATGGCATTTAGAATTTGTGGATAAAGAGTATTTAGCTTTGTAAAAACCCGATCTTCAAATTGCTGGTTAAACCTTCTTTCATGATCAAACCTTGTACGCTTAAACTGATTGTGAGGGCGCTCATTTGTTGCTCATTTTTCAAGATTGGCGGATGGCTCCGCATGGCTGGCTCTGTTTGCCGTTCTATGATGCTAGGTGGTTTCTTTTGGAATTTTCCTTTGGATGTCTTGCAACCTTGCATGCTTCTCAATGATATCCCTCAAGGCTCCTTCAGTTTTTGGATTTGCTGTGTGTATCTCCGTAAAAAGTGGGCATGTTCGGTTGGAAATTCCCCATTTATAGCTATTGATTGCGATCTCGGGGGTGACATTTCCAATGGCCTGACAAATGGCTCGCCATCTATCGGTGTAGTCTCGAATGGATTCCTCCGCTGATGATGCTAACCCAAATAATTTGTCCATGCCTGCATCTGCTGACTTGTTATACATGTACGTTTCAAGGAACTGTCGGGTCAGTTGTGCATATGAACATATTGAACCTTCTGGTAGACTATCATACCATAGTAACACTGTCCCTTTTAAGCTTGATGGAAAATATCGACACATGAACAAAAGGATCTTTTGTCCCATCATAACAATCGAAAACCGGAAGATTGCACTTATGAGGAATTGGAGCAAAGGCTAAGTACAGAGCAAATGGTGTCCGTTGTGCTTCTAACAAAACTTCTTCCATTCTTCCTCCCTCCTGCTTGTTTTTCATGGCTCTTAATTCTCCTTTTATTGCTTCCAGATCCTCAACATACTTGTTCCAGTTGTTGCGCGGTGGTATAATACCATCAAAATCCAATCCGCACGCTCCGTACGCTGATTATACATACTTTGCTTGAAATGCTCATTAACATGAGTTGGTGGTTCAACCACCATCACTCTCTGGTCATGATTAACCTTTGCTTTGCTTTTGGCTGATTTCTTTGAACGCTCTTCCTGACTTTGTAAACTGGCAGTAGATGTTCCTTTATTTGCTTTATTCTTAAAAGCTTGATTTTCTTGTATAAATAGAGCTATTGTCTCTTCATTATCCTTTTGTACCTTGCGCATCTCATTCAATTCTTCTAGAAACATGCTGATGGGGTTTTCCCAGATTTGTGGTACCTCTTCATTCGTTTGACGTGTAGTCTGATCATTTTCATGGGAATGGTTATTAAGTCCTTCCCTTTGAGGCCTTTGTTCTTGCGTTTCTTCATTGATTTGCATTTGATTTCTTGCCCCCTGTGCTTGTGATGGAATGTTATTTATGACATCCGTTCTTTCACCTCCATTGTGAATTGCTTGATTCTCTTTCCTAGACGTTTGAGGATCTCTTGTAATTTCTACCTCTGATTGCGTAGCCACGGCTGTTTTTATTTGATTGTTTGTAGTTTCCATTACTTCTGACTTGTTGGTGATGTTATGAACAATTATTTTTCTTTCTTTGTGGCTGCTAATGAGACTTCTTTGCTAATGTCAGGTAACTAATTTAATTTAGTATTCACATATAAGTTTATATGATAAGACTTTACTTTATAAATACCATGATTTCATGCAAAAGGCAAAAAATCAGTTTAATCATCAACCAATTTTCTTAAAACAAAATCAATACGGGCTTATAAATAGAATTTACAAACTTCTTGAATCAATTGCCAATCGAAGCATAATATTTAGAAATAAAATTAAAGCTATTGGAAAATCATTTGAAGCTAAATTCCTGTTAAAGGATTTAAAATATCATGTTAACATGAAATGTTACAAACACGTTTGATTACAAAACTTTTTTCCATAAAATGATGATTACGAATACCTTGAAAATATGAATGAGAAAAATTGGAATCAATGAAACTAAGCTCATAACCAAGGGAAGATTTTCTATACTCATAAGATTTAAAGATTTTGAAAACAAAGATTTGACCAGGTGGAATAAATTCTTTACTACCTTCCCTGTTTCTAGCGCCAAACTGTAACTACTGAAAATCTGATGGTCATGGACCACCACAAATCCGATAGAACATCAAGAAGAATTTTGAAGAATTCACATGCTAATTAAATACTTATGTTAACAATTGGAAGGAAAATGAAGAAATCTCTAAAAGAATGTCAAATGCATCACTAAATGAAAATGAAATCAACTCAAAATATAACGTGGTTCGGCTATTATGCCTACATCCACGGTATAAATCTGTTATCTTTATTTATAATCGTTATCTTTGTACATATACTAATATAAAGAATTGAAGTACTTAAAGATAATAGAGTCCTTAACCTAATGTTAGCTTTTTCCACTTATTGATTTTCTTTCAGAGTTTTTCCTCTCACTTCTGTTGTATCCATCTTTCTACTTGGGGATCGGTATTTATAGAAAAATATGATGGGTCCCTTTTCCTTATTTATTCTTATCTCTATTTGACCTGTTTGATTTTATCTTGACTTTGTGCGAAACTCATCTTACTCCTTCTGTGATGCTTCTTGCAGGTTCCGCTTGCTAGTGCCCAGCTTCTCTTTGGATTGAACGATTGTTGGTCCTTTGTCCTTATTGCGTGGGTGCTAGCTGTGTGATATGTGGAATTTGACGTGTCGCTTCTTGCTTTTGGATGTGTATGCCTTATACGTGTTGTAGTTATCTTGCTTTGTGTCAGCATTATTTTGCCAAGTGTTGATGCTGATTGTTTGTTACTTGCAGTTGTAGCCATGTTTCCTACCAGGTATCATTGTATTTTGGTACATGTCTTGACAATCTTCCACATGGTAGTCCTGATCTTATCCTCATACATTCTTTGTTTATCGTTGATGTGGATCATGGTTGTGCTTTCAGGATTGAAGCTTATAGTGTGCAAGTGATAGGGCGCGAGTGACTGTAAAACGGAAGTGATAGTAGGGCGCAGATGATTGTAGAGCGCAAGTGATAGTAGGGCGCAGATAATTGTAGAGGCAAGTGATAGTAGGGCGCAGATGATTGTTTTGCCTATCAATGGTGCTTTTTTCTCGTAACTTACATTCTTTCCATGTGTTTCACATGCGTTAAACCATTCTGACTTTACTGCTTCCGGTGTCAGTTGATGTGTGACAAATATATTATAGTTGTCTTCCTTTATCATTAATTTTGCTCTTGTACTTCTCGGTACACCATAATGCGATATTTTCTTCTTAAGATGTAAACGCGTGGAACCGATGAATTTATGCCCCTACAATTTTCCCCCTTTTTGTCTTTTGGATTTCTTTCCCACGTGCGTAGAACTCAAAAAGGCAAAAAATAATGATGACTTTCGGGCTTTGTGCCCCTAATAAATTTGAATTTCGACGGTTTCACATGTTTCCAAGAAGACACGCTGTTTGGATTCGCGCCTTTTGAGTGCCTTTTTGCAGTCGTGTCAGTTCACTGGTTTTGTATTTAAGAGTAAGTCTTGTCTTTTTTCCCATTACTTTTCGTTTTCCAAGTTTTTCTCTGATTTCCTATCTGCACTTTTAATCTTCTTCTGTCTTCTTCTTCTTAAAGTCTTTATTCCTTAAACTTTTATGAGATTCCTTGTTTGATCAAGGTTTTTACTTCCCAAGATCAAATCTTCGTTGATTCAAACACCTTAACTTCATCTCTTTTACTCGTAAGACTATTAGAATTCTTCTGTAATTTTTTTGTTTGCATGTTGATTCTCCTTTAAAGTTTTGCATTGTTTTATACTGTTCATCATTGTAACCTTGTTTTTTCTTGGTTTGCAGATTAATCATGTCTGGAAAAGATAGTAGTCGTGCCCCCAAATATACTTCCGATCGGGATGATGACCAACATTCCGAGAAGAAATCTTCTCGGTACACTGCTAACAAAAAAAGGGATGAAAGTAGGCCGGTGTACCAGAGGAATTCACAGCCTTTCTTTACCTCATGTTAAGTCTTCTACCAGAAGTGATCAGATTCATGAGCTTCTTAGTTTCAAAAATATGGATATTGAGGTATTCAAGAGGAAATATGGTCTTCAGGACTTTAAAGTTTCCCTTTATAACTCGCCTGAAGGAGACAAGATCTCCATGAACATGATCATGAATTTCAACTACTCTCCCACCAGATTGCTGGTTGCCGCTGGTGCAATAGACGTAGGGTTAAGGCTACCATTATACCACAGTCAATTTCCTTATCAGTTTGAAGTCTTAGCCATTTGTGGCCAGTCCAGAAGCAGCACGGTGCATTCAGTTACACAGTACAATGGGAACTGGTGGAGAATGCTGGACGAATGCAGCATGCGCAGTATCGGGGAAACCAATTTCACCTGCTATACACCTAATCCTGCGGACCGCGTCCATTACACAGTGGAGAATTTCCACTTGAAATACGTCGATTCTTTTGCTCACATGAATTATATGAATTAGAACGTCGGTCTTAGTCGCAGGGTAGGTGACGGGTTTCGCTTGCTGTCTGAGATTGATAATAAAAAGATAAATCTCATCCCGGGAACGGACGAGCCCTTGACAAAAAAGCTGCGCAGGGATCATGATCCAGTGGTACTTAACTCCAATAGTGATTGAAGGGCCCTGGATTTATGGTCGGGCTTCTGAAAGAACTGTGCGGAGCCTCCAGGAACGTTTCCCGTCTTACCGCCCATGGGAATTGAATTTCGATGGATTTACTTTCCCTTTTAGTAATGTGGTAAGTAATGATTTTTCAATTCTCTTGATCTTTAAGTGTTGTGCAAGTTTCTTATTTTTATTCTTGCGCAGCCCCCAGAAAAGAGAGAAAATTTAAAGACCGATGTGGGCACCAAACGCAAAGCTACTCCTCCATCTGACAAGGTATTGCTCTGTCTTTTATTAGCTGAATGTTTATTATTGCGCCTTGCTAACTCATTTGAAAATGTTAACAGGGTCAGAAGAAAACGAAGGCTACTCCTTGTGCTCCTGCTAAGAAGGTGGATAGGACTAATCCTTCTCCTAAACAGCCTATTTTAAGAATAGAAGCCGGCAAGGAGCAGAGTGCAACCCCTGTAGCTTCTCGTTCCGCTGCGTTAGCGGATGTTGCAACTGAAGCTCCTCAAGTGGCAAACACTGAGCCCTCTCTGGATGCAAACATTAACCTCTCATATTTTTTATCTCATTCTCCTTTATTTCAAGTCGATGACATTGCACTTTCTGAGTACGAAGACAATTTGGCTGACAAGGAGCAAGCTACGTCTTCTACCGAGATGAGCGGAGCTATGATTAAATATGTTCCTCCCAGGCTGGAGACGATAATTGAAACTTGAGATGTATCTGCTTCCTCTGAAGAGGATGTGGCTGCCGACGTAGCTGATCCTACTCCAGTCGGGGTTGCCGATACTGCGAACTCTCCTCTTCAAGAGAACGCAGTGGATGCTACTAGGGATGTAGAAAAGTTGACTTCTCCTTCTGAATAAGAAAGACATGTAGCTTCAGTTTCCAGTGGAGAGAGAGCTTCCCGTGAGGAAAAGGGAAAGAATGTCTGCGAAGCTGATACTCTTGCTGAAGAGGAGGAGGAAATATTCTGTTGGTTCAAGCAAAATGACCTGCTTCTGATTCCTAGTTACGCCCAGGCGAAGCCTACCGATTCTGCTTCAATTGCCAAACTGCGAGCGGACATGCGTTCTGTTCCTTTTGACACAATGGTGAAAGCATGGTCAAAGGACGATGTAAATGAAGCTTGTCCCTTTGACGTTGAGGTGCCCTCCACCCTTGCTGAGATCCTTGCGGTATCATATGGGGGCGTATATGCTCGTCCACAGCAAGCTCTTATGCAGGTATACTTCTCATAACTTGTTTCCTTATTGATTTTTGTTCCTTTATTTCTTATCCTGATGTACATCTTTGACTACGCAGCTTGCTTATAATGAGAGCTGCTCTTTGGTAGCGTACAAGTTCTTCCAGGCTCGTTCACTGGTGATGGAGGATAAGTTGAGGTGCACTGAAGAAGAACTTGCTAAAGTTAAAGAGGAGGCCGACACACGTCGCCTCCGACTGTCGGAGGATGTTGCTGGTAAATTAAAGCAAGAAAATGAAGCGCTCCGACATCAACTGTCTGCTCTTCAAAGCAAGGTTACAATATTTCATCTTTTATGTTATTTTCTTTTATTTTTAATGCATATTTCTGAGCTTCTTTATGGGATCAGAGGGGGATTCAAACACTGTTATTAGGCTGCGGGCTAGAGTCACATCTTTACATGGGAATGTAATGAAGGTCAACGAGGATAATGTAAAGGTCAAGGAAAACTTCAATAAATTGATGGATGAGAGGAATAAAATTAATACTGCGTACGAAGAACTTTTGTTGAAGCATGCATCTTTAAACACATATTTTATTAACAAAAAGGAGGAAATTAATGCCGCTATTTTACGGAATAATGACCGCGTTGCTGAAGCCATGGCGAAGGTTGAGAAATTAGAGGTGGAAAATCGTAGGCTTTGCATAGAGCGAAAAGGTATACTTGCCGAATTTTCTCAGTCTAGGTCATGGCATGACTCCAAATACTCAACTTTTGTAGCGCAACTTATAAAGGAAATAGATAACGCAGCTGCGGACTCTCATGCTAGAGGAAAAGATCTTTCGGAAGCTCAAACACAAGTTCGCAGCTTCTCAGATAAAGTCCTTCATAGAGATTGCGATATTCAGCGTTTGCAAAGAGAAATTGATAAACGCACAAAGAAGATCAATTTGTTGCGAGATAGAGGATTAGCGGATGAAATTACGATTTCGCAATATAAACAAGATCTCCAGCAATCCAAGAATGATTATGCTAACCTTCTGAGCGAATTTGAATTCCTTGATCTTTCTAATGACAAAAACGTCCAAGATTTACAAAAGTTTGAGTCCCTTGCTAGAGGTAGCTTATTTTTTATCAAAGAGTTACTCCTGCTTGCTTTTTACATGGTCTAACAGCTTTCTATTTACTTTGTAGGTTTGAGGAAAAATTTAAGAGAGCAGCAGCCAAGGCTGAGGAGTCTGATAAGGAGCTGAAGAAAGTCAAGCTTTTGTCCGCTGAGGTTGAAAAGGAGCTTTCTAAAGCCAATGATAAGCTGAAGGAAATAAATGAACAATTTGGAGAAGCCACAACTAAACTGGTTGAGGCACAAGACCAAATTACTCTCCTAACTTCCAAAGCGCAAGAAGCAGATGTTAACTGGCAGACTGCTATCAAGGCTGTTTCTGATGACCTGGTTGTGTCAGAGGAAAATCTTGCGCACTGGCAGAAACAAGCTTCTACGGCTGAGAGTCGGGATTCAACAGCTGAAAGTAGGGTAAAAGCATACGAGGATGCGCTTAAAGCTTCACGTGAGAAAATGGAGTATATGAAAATTAAAAGCGAAGGGGTATTGCTCTGGTAATTAATAATACCCTTGATAGGGTTGAGAAGGACGGTTGGACCAAAACCTATGTGCGCAAGAAGGTTCCTGAGCATGCTCCTAGTGCTACCCCGCTTTAGCTTTCGATTCTGCTTATGGTGTTGACCCGGATCCTAACACTGATCATGCTTCTTAAAGTTTTTCTTGTGTCTGGCTGTTGTATACCATTTTTTCTCTTGTAAACTGTTATGAAAAATAAATAGAAATAATTATTTTCTGATATTCTCTTCATGCGTTTGATATTTTACTTTTGTTCCTGCAATAAAATCATAAAACAAATTGATTAATGAGTGTGTAGTTTGACACCACAAGGATTTATTGTACCTTGGGCTCTTTTTGAGGGTGCGCTCACATAGTAATTTCTCTCTGGCCAGGAGGAAACTACCCATGCGGACCCTGAGCATCCCCTAAATTGGGTGACACCTGATACAATAATTAATGTCATGTGGGGCATCTCTTGCTACCGGATGTACCCAATAGTCAACACTCAAGACATTTACATGGGTCTCCTATGAGAGATTGCATTTAATTGCTTTACCCTGTATGAGCGCAAATTATCGTACGATTGCATTGATTGTCCCTGAGCATCCCCTGAATTGGGTGACGCCTGATATAATAATTAATGTCATGTAGGGCATCTCTTGCTAGCGGATGTACCCAATATCAACAAAGACATTACATGGGCTATGAGAGATTGCATTTAATTTCTTTACCATGTATGAGCGCAAATTATTGTACGATTGCATAGAAAGTTAGGGATAATATGGTTTAAGATATTGCGCATTCCAAGGATGCTGCAAGACTTCTCCATCCATATTTCGCAAATGATAGGATCCTTGTCCTGCAATGTCCTGTATGATATAAGGACCTCCCCAAGTGGGCGCAAACTTCCCTGCCTTTTTATTCTTTTGATATTCTGGAATTTGTCGCAAAACATACTGTCCCTCAATAAAATTGCGCAGCTTAACTTTTTTACCATATTCACTTGCTAACCTTCTTTGATAATTCTCCATCTTTTGTAATGCAACTCTCTTCTTTCTTCCAGGTCATCCAACTTTTCTAGCATTAAATCTTCATTTAAATTCCTTTTCCATGCCTCTGTCTTGGTTGTTGGTAAAATTATCTCTGTTGGTATGACCGCTTCTGCCCCATAAGTAAGTATGAATGGTGATTCTCCATTTGCGGACCTCCTTGTGGTGCGATATGCCCATAGAGTGTTATGAAGTTGCTCACACCATCGCTTGTGATGTCCTTCCAGAGTCTTCTTGATATTGAGAGCAATTGTTTTGTTGGTAGCTTCAGCCTATCCATTGCTCTGGGCGTAAAGTGGAGTAGAATTTCTTTTTTGGATGTTGAAAGCTTCAAACAAAATGTCAATATTTTTTCCTTGCAGCTGTTGTCCATTGTCCGAAACTATTGCTACTGGGATTCCAAATTTTCAAATTATGTCTTCAAATAAGAATTTGAATATATCCGAGTCTCTAATATGTGCAAGCGCTCTGGCTTCTACCCACTTGGTAAAATAGTCTGTTGATACGATTAGATACTTCTTCTTCCGCGTTCCTTCAGGTAGGGGTCCGATAATATCTACCCCCCACTTTGCAAATGGCCATGGACTTAGCACTGAATTGAGTTCTGTTGCCGGCGCTTTGATCTTCTTTGCAAAGGTTAACATTATTCGCATCTTTTGACCATATCTTCTGCATCCTTTTGCATAGAGACCCAATAATATACTTGCATTTTTGCTTTGAGGGCCAATGATCGTCTTCCGCTATGATTCCCAGCGTCACCAAAATGTATATCTGTTATAAACACCGAAGTAGTGGTCCCATGAAGGACTTTCGATATAAAATATCATCCCTTAACCGATAGTTAGCAGATTTTGATTGTATTTTCCTTGCTTCCTTGGTGTCCGTAGGTAATGATCCTTTATGCAAGTATTGATGCAGCGCAATCCTCCAATCTTCTTCTGTGGGTATGCCCTTTTGTTTTTGGGGTATATTTACATCGTTCTTTGTGGCTGGATCTTCAAGATCTTCGCTTATTTCACCTTCCATGTTATCAATTGCCCATACTATGATTGACGGTTCATAAATACGTCCAATCTTGATGGAAAATGTATTTGGATCTTTGATCATTAAGGAAATAAATGCTAACGCATCTACATGACGATTCTTCTCTCTAGACAAATGGCGAAAAATGATGCTTGGAACTTGGGATGCTAACTTTTGCACGAGACTTTTTTATTTAATCAACTCTTTAACAATTGCTTGATATTTCAGCTCAACTTGTTGGATGATCAACTGTGAGTCACTTGTCAACCGTGCATCAGTAATTCCTAGTTCAATGATGAGTCGGAGGGCATGAACCACAACCTCATATTCTACTATATTGTTGGTATGCTCCCCAAATTCTAAACGGAATGCATGAATTAATCGTTCTCCTGTAGGTGTCGTTATTACAATCCCAAGTCCTTCCCCCTCTTTATTTCGGGCTCCATCAACAAAAACTTTCCATCTTCGTGAATTAACAGGATTCAAAATATCCTGAGAGTCTTCCTCTTCTATCCCTGGTAATCCCTGGACTTCAAAGTCATCATCTGATGGTAAATCTGCAAGAAAATCTGCCAAAACCTGGGACTTTTGAGCAGTTTGCATCTCAAAAAGAATGTGAAACTGTTCCAACTGAGCATTCCACTTTGCAATTCTTCCAACTTTTCCTGCGTTTTTTAACACTGATTCCAGCGGAGCCTTGTTTGTTACTCGCACGTAGTGTGTTAGAAAATATGTAGGAAACTTCTGCGTGGCAAATACCATTGCTAATATTAACTGTTCAATCTTAGTATAATTCCTCCCTGCAAGGTTGAAAGTCTTGCTAATGTAGTAGATGGGTTTTTCCACCTTATCATTTTGTTCGCACCAGCACTGCGCTCACAACATCTTCTGTTGCAGCTATATACAAGGCCAAGATCTCCTTAGGCTGCGGTTTTCGTAATGCTGGCAAATTCGCGAGATATGTTTTGATGTTCTGAAAGGCTTGTTCACGGTTTTCATTCCATTAAAACTTGTTTTTCTTCTTTAGAGTATCAAAAAATGGTTTACACTTATCTGATGACCTTGCGATAAACCTGCTAAGCGCTGCTAGGCATCCGTTCAACTTCTGTACTTCCTTAACATGTCTTGGGGATGACATATTTACAATAGCCTGTATTTTCGCCGGATCGACTTCGATTCCTTTTTTTGTGACCAGATAACCGAAAAATTTCCCTGATGTAACTCCAAAGATGCATTTTTTCGGGTTGATCTTCATTTTTTATTTGCGCAAAGCTTGGAAAATCTCCCTTAAATCTTGTAAATGATCCTTTGCCATCTTGCTTTTTACCAGCATGTCATCTACATAAACTTCCAATGTGCGTCCTATCCATGGTTTGAAGATTGCATCCACTAATCGTTGGTAGGTTGCCCATGCATTTCTTAATCCAAACGACATTCTTGTATAACATTACAATCCTCGCGGGGTAAAGAACGCAGTTTGCTCTTGATCTTCCTCGGCTAGCGCAATCTGGTTATATCCTGATTGTCCATCCATAAAAGAAAGGGCTTTGTGTCCTTCAACAACATATACTAATTGATCAATGCTTGGAAGTGGATAGCTATCTTTCGGACATGCTTTATTCAAGTTTGTGAAGTCTATGCAAATTCTCACCCCTCCATTCTTCTTTGGGACTATAACCATATTTGATATCCACGTTGGGTAGCGCACTTCTCGAATGAATCCTGCGTCCATTAGCTTCTTCAATTCTTTTTCTACCGGATCATGGTATTCAGGTGCTACTTTCCGCCTCCGTTGCCGAAATGTATGGTTCCCGGATGTATACACAGTTCATGCTGAACTATGCTTGGGTCAATTCCTGGCATGTCTCCTACTTTCCACGCAAATACATCTGCTTACTCTTCAAGTAAACTTATTAGATCTTGCTCCCTTTCTGAGTTCATCAGGGTTCCAATTTTAACTGCCTTTGAAAATTCTGGCGTTCCAACATTGATGTTTTTGGTTTCCTCAACAGCCGAAAAAGTAGACTTGGGGACTCCTAAGAATGTGGGATCCCCTTGAGTTGCTATTGTGAGGTTCCACCCCCTTTTCCTGCTTCTAACTCATCTCCTTTGACCACAAAATCTCTTCCTTCTTCATTGACTGACTTGCTGGCTGCGACTTCAGCCAAATATTGACTTATTGCTTCTTCCTTAGCTTGGACTTTCCTTTCTTCCTTATTTGCTTTCACTCGCTGAGCTCTTTCTTGATTTATGTGTGCTTCCGTGAGGACGCACATTCTCGCCATGCTCTAATCTCCCTTAATTTCCATTTCTCCCTAAGGCGTCGGAAACCGCAAATACTAATGATACGTTGCTGCTACCCCTTTCAACTGATGAACCCAATGCCTTCCAATGATGGCATTGTAAGGTGAGGGCGCTTATACTACACTGAACTTTGTTGTAACACTCAAGGGTCCAGCCATAATTTCGAGTATGACTTCTCCCCTTGGTTTTGACGCTACTCCATTGAATCCATAGATGGTGTAGCCAGATGGATCCAACTGATCTTCTTTCAATCCATTTTCATAAATGTGTCATAAAAAAACATATTAAGAGTTGTTCCTCCTTCTATAAGAATCTTTGTGATATTCCAGCCAGACACAGGCAGGGTGAGAACCAGCGGGTCGTTGTGAGTTTCTACTTCTTGATCAACCTCTTCTGCTGAAAATCTTAGCGAGGAAGCCATCCATTCTTCCCATGTCTCAGTGACTCTTCCTGCAACTTTTTCATGGTTGATTATTCTCTTGTGCAGTTTCCTGTTAATTTTTGTATTCATTGACAATTGATGCGACTCCGTGAAAGTGATTGTGTTAATTGTGGGATTGTTCCCTGGAATGGTTATTGTCTTTCCAGCACTTGACCTTGGAGGGGGATTAGGTAAGCACAGAAATTCATTGAGTTCCCCTGCATCGATCATTTTTTGTACCTAAAATTTCAAATTCTTGCATCTATATGTGGGATGTCCATAAAAGCAATGATATTCACAGTATTCCTTTGAATTGTCAGCATGTATTGGCTGCCTTCCCTTTGTAATTGGCCATTCGAAGTCATGCCTGTTTTTTATGGCATTTAGAATTTGTGGATAAGGAGTATTTAGCTTTGTAAAAACCTGATCTTCAAATTGCTGGTTAAACCTTCTTTCATGATCAAACCTTCCACGCTTAAATTGATTGTGAGGGCGCTCATCTGCTGCTCCTTTTTCAAGATTGGCAGATGGCTCCGCATGGATGATGCTAACCCAAATAATCTGTCCATGCCTGCATCTGCTGACTTGTTATACATGTACGTTTCCAGGAACTGTCGGGTCAGTTGTGCATATGAATATATTGAACCTTATGGTAGACTGTCATACCATAGTAACACTGTCCCTTTTAAGCTTGATGGAAAATATCGACACATGATTACATCATCCTGCTCCCATCTAGTCATGTTTCGATTTTAGTATTTCAAATGAACAGAGGGATCTTTTGTCCCATCATAATAATAGAAAACTGGAAGATTGCACTTATGAGGAATTGGAGCAAAGGCTAAGTACGGAGCCAATGGTATCCGTTGTGCTTCTCTCAAAACTTCTTCCAGTCGTCCTCCCTCCTGCTTGTTTTTCATGGCTCTTAATTCTCCTTTTATTCCTTCCAGATCCTCAACATACTTGTTCCAGTTGTTGCGCGGTGGTATAATACCATCAAAATCCAATCCGCACGCTCCGTAACGCTGATTATACCTACTTTGCTTGAAATGCTCATTAGCATGAGTTGGTGGTTCAACCACCATCACTCTCTGGTCCTGATTAACCTTTGCTTTGCCTTTGGCTGATTTCTTTGAACGCTCTTCCTGACTTTGTAAACTGGCAGTAGATGTTCCTTCATTTGCTTTATTCTTAAAAGCTTGATTTTCTTGTATTAATAGAGCTATTGTCTCTGCATTAGCCTTTTGTACCTTGCGCATCTCATTCAATTCTTCTAGAAATATGCTGATGAGGTTTTCCCAGATTTGTGGTACCTCTTCATTCGTTTGACGTGTAGTCTGATCATTTTCATGGGAATGGTTATTAATTCCTTCCCTTTGAGGCCTTTGTTCTTGCGTTTCTTCATTGATTTGCATTTGATTTCTTGCCCCCTGTGCTTGTGATGGAATGTTATTTATGACACCCGTTATTTCACCTCCATTATGTATTTGCTTGATTCTCTTGCCTAGACGTTTGAGGATCTCTTGTAATTTCTACCTCTGATTGCGTAGCCACGGCTGTTTTTATTTGATTGTTTGTGGTTTCTATTACTTCTGACTTGTTGGTGATGTTATGAACAATTATTTTTCTTTCTTGGTGGCTGCTAATAAGACTTCTTTGCTAATTTCAAGTAACTAATTTAATTTAGTATTCACATATAAGTTTATATGATAAGACTTTACTTTATAAATACCATGATTTCATGCAAAAGGCAAAAAATCAGTTTAATCATCAACCAATTTTCTTAAAACAAAATCAATACGGGCTTATAAATAGAATTTACAAACTTCTTGAATCAATTGCCAATTGAAGCATAATATTTAGAAATAAAATTAAAGCTATTGGAAAATCATTTAAAGCCAAATTCATGTTAAAGGATTTAAAATATCATGTTAACATGAAATGTTACAAACACGTTTGATTACAAAACTTTTTTCCATAAAATGATGATTACGAATACCTTGAAAATATGAATGAGAAAAATTCGAATCAATGAAACTAAGCTCATAACTAAGGGAATATTTTCTATACTCATAAGATTTAAAGATTTTGAAAACAATGATTTGACCAGGTAGAATAAATTCTTTACTACCTTCCTTGTTTCTAGCGCCAAACTGTAACTACCGAAAATCTGATGGTCATGGACCACCACAAATCCGATAGAACATCAAGAAGAATTTTGAAGAATTCACATGCTAATTAAATACGTATGTTAACAATTGGAAGGAAAATGAAGAAATCTCTAAAAGAATGTCAAATGCATCACTAAATGAAAATGAAATTAACTCAAAATATAACGTGGTTTAATATAGGTGGTTATATCGAACGATTGTATGTTGAGAAAATTAGAGGTGTCAAAAAGGCCAAGCTATCCCGAGCCTGATCTAGTCCAGCATGTATAAGAAGACCAAAGCCTTGCCTGACCTGCTCTTAAACATACCTGTCTGGGCCCAGGCTGGGTTATAATTTTCGACCTTATAACCTGTTTGGCCTAGCCTGCTTAAGCCTAAGCCGGTATTAGGCATGCTCAAGCCGGCTGTCTTGGCCCAAATATGCTTTAATTAATATAGTTATAAAATTATAAATAAAAGTAGATGGTGAGGTTTAACCTTTTGATCAAGAGAAAGAGGAAAAGTACCTATCCACCGACCCAAGCCACTTTGTATGGTATCACATTACTAAAAAACTCACATAGAATGTTTATGTTAGAAAGTTATCTATATTAAAAAATTATATAAAGATTTACTAATATCTTAAATATTTTTATTTCAATCATATAAATATGACATGTATTCAGCTGATTATGAAAAACTGTTACAAGTACGCTAAAAATTTGAATAGTTATTGATATTGTAATTTTTATCTAAATTTTAAATAAATAATTATTAGAATTATAATCGTGACTATGAATATTGAGGATATAATATTTTTACAAAATCAAAACACCTTTATTATTTGATCATAATTATTATTATAATATTTATTTTGGGTAATCATCCCATAATTATTCATTCTAAAACTATTATATTATGTAACAAAAAAATAAACTATTATGTTAGATTGATGCTCCACCGAATTATTTACCATCATAATTTTATCCTCATTTCACCAAAAATATTAAAATATCCACTTCATTAACACTTATTCTAATATAAAATTTCTTTTATTTATCAAAGAGGATAAATGATAATTACTAATTAAATAGTACAAAAACATAGTGAGTCAATAATATTAATATTTACGTAGTATCTTAATAAAAACAGTATGTGGGTAAGATGGCGAGGTATATTATATATAACATGGATGTCTAGATATCAAACCAGTGTGCATGAATTTTTTGCTACATATTTAATGCGGTACTATGCTGGCAAGCCAGGCCCAGTCCGAATTGGCCCAACGAATAACAAGTCAGGCTCAGACTCAGGTTGCGCGTTCCAAGTTGCATATCAGGCCCAGACGACCTAGAAAGTTTATTACAAAGGCCTCTTCAGGATGGGTCGTAGGCCAGGTCAGGATGAGATAAGATAGGCCAAGTTGGACCAGGCCGGCTTGTTTGACACCTCTAGAGAAAATGCCCAATATTTTTGGTGGCTTTGTTGCTTTGAATCGGTGGATACGAACACCTATATCGAAAGATTTAATAGTGTAAATTGCAAGGAATCGTTGGATGCGGATCTATCGTGATGAACGATTGTAGTCTTGGAATTCCTAAATCTACCTAAATTTTTTGAGTGTTGTTTACTGTGTATTGTTGTACTATTTAGGGAAAAAGCAAGCGGAAAAGAGATCGAAGAAAAAACTGATGTTTCTTCTCTTTTGAGTATGAGACCTCGTCGAGAGGGATGTAAAAGTTTGGAGACTAAACAACGTAGCATCGGGTAAAGTTAAATGGGTCTCCATCAGTGATGCAACTCAAGTGGAGTACTAAAAAGAAGAAGAATCTTCTTCTGATACGAAATATGATAGAGTTCAAAGTGAAGAAGTAAGTGATAAAGAAGATGACGAGAGACAAGCCAAAAAAGAATGAGGAGGTGAAGAAGAAGAATAAGAAGAAGAAGAAGAAGAAGAAGAAGAAGAAGAAGAAGAAGAAGAA
>JAJJMC010029784.1:3939095-3957757 GCA_023531435.1 Papaver californicum | reverse complement strand
AAGAAGAAGAAGAAGAAGAAGAAGAAGAAGAAGAAGAAGAAGAAGAAGAAGAAGGAGATAAAGCTAAAGATACAACAACACAAAAGAAAAATAAGGAGGATAGTTGCCAAAGCCTGATTTGATGTTAGGTACAAACACACTAGGGATGCTACAGTTTGTGCAACCATAATAAGTATCTCAACCTCATGTTATATAGTCTACTTTTATTTAAGTTATCATGCACTTTCTAATTTGTCATGATATGTTATTTAGGATCACACTGATGTCCTATGTTTTCTAAAAAACCAATCCTCGATGATAAAAATGATTTTATGGCCACTGTCTAGAGAAGTACCCCAAGTCGTCCATCTCATCGATGATTGGGGGTTGTTGTCTGTAATAAATGACTCGGTGGTTGGATATGGCAAACCCCTTAATTTTTCCTTCCGAGAGAGATATTATGCGGAAACGGTTACTCTGCATCTTTCATTTTGGGAAATCACAATACCTAAATAATATGAAGTTGATCACAGGTATCAACGTAGGAGGTAAAGCTGTTAGGGGCCTTGGCTACGTGAGTGAGCTTAGTTGGGAGGTCATCTACGAGTTTACTTCGTTGGTGTTTGGTTGGAATGAAAAAAATACCAAGTCGGACATGCTAGTATCTCATTAAATGCAAATAATATTCCATCTCAAAAGCATGAAGAAGCAATTCCTGGGACAATGGATCTTCATAAAATAGGTGAGCTCACTAAGCACCGTATCAATGCTACAACCACCATATATATTATATACATCTTGGGATCTTTTATCTTCCCCGACGTTTCCGGTTCTCGGGTGAACGTCAACTACATCCAGTTAGTGGAACAATTAAACATAATCCGCGATTACTCTTGGGGCAGTGTGTGCCTTTCATTCTTGTTAAACGAGATGAGAATGTGTACTAGGATACACATGACCCAAGTCGGGGGGATATGTCTCTTCTGTAGGTAATTCAATTGGTTTAATTGTATTTTGTTTATCTTACTTTTTTCTTTTCTCACCTATATTCCTACATTGATGCAAGTGTGGATATACTTGCACTTCCCAAAGTTTGCTAAAAGGGTGCATGAGAAAATAAATTGGGATGGCGCTTGTTTTGGAAATAAATACTCCTTCAACGACAAAACAAAAAGTCTGGATAATAAATTTTAATTTGAGGCATCAACTGAACAACTTGGCGATAGAGGATGTTGTTCTTCACCCTTACATGTAAGAACTAGCGGAAAGAATGATGGTTGGTTGCTAGGAACAACTTTATTTTTAGATTTCTGTTTCACCCCAAAGGCTATATACTATATAACCCAATAAAAATGACGAGACAATGTGATGGTGTACAAGAGATCCCCATAGCCTCTTATAAACAAAAATATATAAATTGGACAAGTTCAAATATAAGTCCCTTGAGAACAAAATTATGGTTGTCCATGATTCTTTACCATCATCCTCGTATTGGAAAAGTCAGAGGGATGACTTGTTAAATGTTGTTGTTCGAAATGAGAATAGAGAAGACAAATCACGTACCGATCAAAAAAGCAAAAGCATGTATGGGAAGAGGAAAAGTTGTTGAGGAGAATGAATGGAAGATTGCAGAATACAACGCTTTAGATGAAGAACAAGCTAGTGTAGACGACTTTAAAGATAAAAACTAGAGTGGGAAAGGGTACTCGTGGCCGAGGCAAAGATGACCAACAAGGACCTTCGAAACGAGGTCGAGGTGGTCATGGTCATGGTGAGCGCGGTGATGATGTTGAATGAATGGATTCTTGTTTTTCATCCTTATATCTTTAACTATAGATACTTATATCTTTAACTTATGTTTGTTATTCGAATTTAAACATATTTGGTTGATTAGTTTATGAATGAATGAATTTAGTTGGTTTTATAACTGTTGTCTTGGGTAAGACGTAACAAAATCACTATAATTTGGGCCAAAAATGTCGGTATTCTAGAAGTTTTTTAAATAACAATCGGTCGATGTGGATATCCCTATCGACCTCGATTTTAGTTTTTGGCAGAAATTACAAGTTTACAATCGGTCAATATGGCTATACGTATCACACTATTATGGGGCAAACATGCCAAAAGTTTGTCAGTGTTACAGAATCAATGTATATATACATTCATATCAAATGATTCTGGGGAAAACATGCCAAAAATTTGTCAAGATTACATAATCGGTGGATATATACATTCATATCAAACAATTCTGGGTCCTGAGAAAAAGCCAACTTTATGTTGGTTTTTTAGGCTACAATCAGGTCGATGAGAACATAATTAATAGGCGTAAAATCTATAGCCACAATCGTGCAACGTCTACAAAGTAGAAGCAGAAAATAAGTGATCGTCCACAGGGATTGATATTATTAATTCTAATTATTGCACAATTTATGTGCTAAAACAAAGAAAATATTTTGGATGAGTTTAATGAGTTTAAATAAATAGAAAGATAAAATAACTAAATTAATTAATTAATTAATCAGGAAGAGAGGGGTCCAGGGTTTTTGGATTCCCCTGGTTTTGTTGTTTGTACTATTATCAATTTAATATCTTAAACACTCACTCTCAAATACTCAAGACCATTTCGAACCCAATCTCAGGCCTTGGAAAATATGGTGTTTTAAAATTACTATTACGACTTTAGTCGTTATTCAAAAATCTAATTTTGTTCGCTTATAAAAGATCAACAGTTTAAAATCATTCAGAACAATTAAACTAAATTATTTTAGAAGAGAAATTAATATACATAAACTAACACAAATAGAGAGTAATCATGTGAAAGAAATAAATATTAAAAATACACACAAAAAAAAGCTTCCTCCTCTACCCTAGAACAGAAAAATATTAGTTACTCATAGAGAAAAGAATATAAGAAGATTGATAAATTATTTGAATTTATTAAACGTGAAAACCTTATAATTCTCTTTTAATTCTTTGTCGAATTAAGGACACACCTCAAGAGCAGTTAAAGAAGCACAAATTCAATATGTATTAAACTCGGAAACTGTTGCAAGGACTGTAAAAGAAAATGATGTTGTAGCCATGAATAGACCACAGTTTTCAGCGACAGTTTCAAGCTGTCTTCTTCTTCTTCTTTACTCCGCATGTGAAGAACCCTAATGTGTTAGGGTGAAAACAAATGTACCGTAAAATTGTACTTTCAAGTAGGTTCGAGAGATCAAGCTCGAACAGGACGAGCCTAAACCAAGATACGTCCGTTCACATCCTGCTTCGATTGCAAATATGGAAAGGATTTGGGTAGATCTTAGGGGATGGAAGCAAAGAAGGTGAGAAAATATCAGTGTGATAAGTAGTATGTGAAGAAGAAAAGGACTCTCTGAGAGGAATCGCTAATTTTGTATATTTTGTTTCTCTTGGGTCCTGACTGATTGTCTTTTGTCTTTTGTCTTTTATATTTCAAATAGATGAGAATCATCTATTTATAGTTCAAAGGAGACACACTGATTTCTCATAAGTCGTGGAAGTTTGGGAAGACCCGTCTGACTAATACTCCTCATCCTCTTAACTTCTCTATAACTTCCCACTACTTGATACCTTCTTGTTCGTGAAGGTGGTGTCCCCACCCACGATTGCCGTAGACCGCCAGAACAATACCTCAATGAGAATCCCCCCATGTGTTGTATTTTATATCTCGTAGAAATAGTGGATTCATGAGACACTGTTGTTTTAATTAAGTCAAGTCAAGACAAGTCAAGTCAAATGACTTGCTAAGTCAGTGAGGCAAGTTACGCGATTCACTGGATTAGTAATCAGACTGATTAATGTCGAGTCTGAGAAGTTCAGTGGTCATGTGCTTGCTTAGAAGTAACATGGCATATTTAATGGCTAAGTATTAGCTCAGAAGTGACTTAGCATAAGTTTGAGAGGCATTTGAGTCCAAATGTCGTAGAGGGTTTCCTAAACAAGGAGACATATTGAGAAGAAAGGCGTATTTCTGAGGGATGTAGTTAGCAAAGCTAGTACTATCTACTTAGTGCAAATAAGAATGTGCAAGCTCTTTTAATACAAAAGGCTAATGTGCTAACACCTCAGAAGTAAAACCAATATGCACAACTTCTAGTAAATATCAATTATACTAGGGTTAGGAAGCTAATGTCAAGGAGTTTTGAAGTTAGCACTTCAATAGTATTGTTAGCACTAAGGTGTTAGTGCTAATGTATTTATGGCTAAGTCACTAACTATGAACGCATTAGGACAAGAGGCTGCTAGAGCTAGAGGCTAAGTCATTCAGGACACTAAGGACGTATTGATTACTATGGGTGTGCTAGAGAAGCTTGGGCGCACTGAGCATGACTTGGATGATGCACCAGGCGCTTAGGTTTGTGGCACATCAGGTAAGGGATAGGGCATGCTAGCATAGCCACTACGCTGGGACACGCTAAAGGAGATAAGGATGCACCGACCTTGGCTAGGGAGGGATGCGCTAGTTACTAAGGATGCATAGGCCTTGTAGGACGCACTAGGCTTGCTAGAGACGCATAAGCCTTCTATGGGACGCGCTAGCCTTGGCTAGGGACATATAGGCCACTATGGGACGCGTTAGCCTTGGCTAGGGATGCATAGGATATCATGACGTGCTAGATCCAAGGGGCGTAATAGTTAGGCACTTGGCCGAGATGAGTTGGCGCCTTTGGAGCTAGGGCTAGGGTTATCACTTCTACCGTTAAGGCTGAGGTGCTAAGTTAGTGAAGCACTAGCTAAGGCCAACATGTGCTAGCTAAGACCATTTTAGGTTAGTTAGAGCTTCTTGGGTGCTAGGGTTAGCGCCAGAAAAGTTAGTGCTTTTAGCGTTAATGTGGCTAACTGGTGCCAATGTAGTGCTAATCCAAATAATTAATGCTAACTTGGCGTTGATAGGAGAAAAGGATAGGGTTATCCTAGCTCATAGGTTCAACGGGTCTTTTATGGCATTGTTTTTTGATTGTGGCGCATACGAGAGGAGTGGCACATAATTTGTGGCTTATATTTAAGCAAAGCGCTATGATAGCATATTTAATCTCAGAGGAGCAATTTGAGAAACATTCTTTGCAAATGAAGCATTAAAGATAAAATGTATTTTGTGGATTAAGCATCAGCTATTCCCGAATTTTATAAATGTTACTGGAACTTCGATGCACACTCGAGACAAGTTCAAGTAATTCAACCTTGAAATTTATGCAACTTGAGATTAGTTCGATATGTCATGAATATTATGAGTATTGGGAAGGCTGCAAGGCCAGTTTAGAATGTTTGAAGAGAATCTATACTCTTAATTCGCTTGTGAATATAAGTAGAGATACAATATTCCATGTTTTGTTATAGATTTAGGCATATGCGCATAAGTATTTGCATATCCTTTTATTTTACTGCTTCTTGGCAGAGGGAAATTTTACAATTCTAGGCCCTGTAAAAAACTTACCATCTATAATAAGTCTCCTTCTTAGTAAGGAACAATATTTTTTCACAGTAAGCACTAGATGGTGACAGAATGCTTACAATGATTATATATGCATAATTTAAATCTTAAGAGTAGAAGAAGGTGTACTTAGATTCTGGTTTCCAGGTACTGGGATAAGTGCCCCTTAGCATGAATCTTGGCTGTGATTAGTATATGCCTCCGTTCTTGCCAGGAATGCCAGCTTGAAAGGTTGATGCGGTCTTCTAGTGTTGTGAGATTTTCTTGGGGGATGCAATGCGACCTGAGATGATGGTATGTCTGAGAAGATGAAAGTCCATGGGCATGTGAGGTCTCTACAAAGCTCAGTCTTCTGAATCCCGTTTAGAAACCCAAGTTTGCATGTTATTCGCTTCAAAAGATGTTGAAGTTTCATACGATGTTGGATTTTGACGTTTGACCCCAACTTTTGAAGCCAAGAGACCAAGCTATCATATCCGAAAAAAATCACTTGATTCGGAGTTTGCTAAGTCTGCCAACCATGCATAAATATTTGTGATTAGTAACCCCGTGTGAATTTACAGATCCTGTCGACTTTAGTATAGGATCCATATCTCCTAGATCATGCCTCCGATTGATGCACCCTTCTGGTATGTCATAGTAGAGACATAGATGAACACTTCTTATGAAGGATGTTTTGAGCCTTTCTTCACCGATTGTTTTCGATTTATGAATTTGTATATTGAAGAGGTATTGACGGGAACATCAAAGAATAGAGGAGTGAACTGATCTGGTGCTGGAAAGTGGCGTGTACTGAAAGAGGCAGGCGTGTGTTAAGATTTTCATGGTGAGCATATCACTGGATCCCTGAACAGCAACTTGTAGACAAATTCTAGAAGTTGAAAAGAAGTATGAATCTGAGGTGACTGTAATTTTGGAGTTCTGAGCTGGAGATGATTGTAGCTTACAAGTATGGAGCATGTCCAACAGTAAAATCATGCAATTAAGGTAAGTAGTGTCAACAGGAATGGAGTTACCATTCTGGATGTCATCAGGTAAGAAGAGGAGGTTTCCTAGTTGTATGAGTACTGATGTAGAGAGGTCTTGTTGCCAGTACCGTTGCTGATTAAACCTTCTAGTTAAAGTATTATTACTGTGTTAAATTTTTAAAGGTGATAGAGTCGTCAGTCCCCAAATGTACCCTACTTGGATCTGCTACCTGGCAGAAGATAATTTTACGATGTCATCAGAGGTTCATACTTCCAGGAATCTGAGAGGACATGGGACACCATGAAGGCTGGAGCCTTCCTTTGTTGTCGTTGAAATGCTGGGGCTGGAGCGAGTATCTGAATTGAAGTTGAAGTCATCTGTAGTTCTGAGCTATTGAGATGCAAAGTCATTCTTATTTAATCTCCTTGACTCAAAGCATGACTATCATGACTTGATTCACTGGTTATTTCTTTTAGTAGGTGCGTGTGATGTATCCTTGAGTGGATACTACTCCTGTCGCCTTTGACAGTCCCCAGTCTGTAAGAAAAGGACTACGGATAATACTTCTATATTGATGCTTTTGAGGCTTTAGGAGACACCATGTATATAGAGGATGAAGATAAATTAAAGAATGAAGACCTCGACGAGGCACCCCACACTGAAGAACTTTGTGAAGAATCCGAATCTGCTGATGATGTCGATGGAGAAGTAATCAATGAACTAACGCCAAACTCCTCCGTTGGTTTGGGACCATATCAAGTAAGTTTCTACTCATTATTATCATGGTAGAACATTTTAAATCTTCAAAATTCTCATATAAGCATAGCCATGCTCAATTTCATAATTTTTTTTTATAGATTCCCAACACTAGAAAATTTCAGAAGTATAGTGCTTAGAAAAAACGTCATAGAATCTTCATACGATCTTCGTTTTGGATGATTGGACCCTCTATCCTTATTAAAAATAATTTACTATATCCCAATAAAAAGAAATCCATGTTTTGAGCTTGTTTGGGGCGTCAAAATGACCGAACATTAAAACTCAGGAAGTATCCAGGAAAATCCTGACAGTTTTCAGACTCGACTCCGCTAGCCGTTTCTGTCATAACTCTTAGCTCATTTGTACGATTGATACACCCTTTTAACACGTTGTAGTTGACTCTAATACAAAGATTTTGATATAAAAACTATGACCAGATTCATCACCAATTGTTGTGAGCTTTAGATTTTCCGAGAGGTAGTGAAAATTGCTTCTGAGGCGTTTTTTTGTAAAACGTCTTGTGATTGTTCCGACTCATATATATGTTGAATAACACTTTTTAATGAATGTATATGATTTTTATGATTATGTATGACAAGTTTTATGGTTCATGCTCAAGAATTTTGTATTTGAGATGTTCTAAACTCATATGCCTGTAACCTCTCTACTTTTAGAGGCAGAATGACCAAAATTAGAGAGTTGGGATTGTTAGAGAAGGAACAAGAGTTACCTTTGATTTTCATGTGCATAGTGTACCTCCCCATACTTAAAACCATATTCTAGCTTCCCTTCGTGTACTTGTTAAGGATGATGCTCCTACTGACGTTGATGTGCAGAATGGTAGTGTAGAAGGGGAGGTGCTAGTTGAGTATCCTAATGCGGGTATTATCGTTGATTCCTCTTCAGTAGGACCCTCCCAGGGTACTCACGTGATGGGATTTTCACCATTTCATTTTTTTATACTGATTTGTAATGATTCATCTCCCACAAAGTGAAATTTGAATCGTCCACGAAATTGGAAGAAGCTGTAGATGAACCTGAGAATTTTGATCTAGGCATTGCACGAATTTATCGTCATCTGGAAGCTGCACGAAAGCGTGAAGTAGGTAGCGCATTGCTGAAGAGACTGGTACAGGAGTGAAGAGATTGGTACCAGAGTGAAAGGGACTAGTACCTGAGGGAAGGGACTCGTACCAGAGTGAAAGGGACTGGTACCTGAGTGAAAGGGTTTCCTCGTGAAACAAAAAATTTAAGAATGTCATAGCTGGCTTTGGCTTTTGTTGTTGTAAAGTTTTGTCTGGGACGTGGAGCAGAGCTTGTCTATGGGATAGTGCTGAGGCTAAGGATGGAGCTTGGGTTGAGGCTGATGGTGAGCGTTCGATTCGTGATGCTTGATGAGATGAGGCCTCCTTCTTGACCCATTCGTTATGACAGGACCTCATGGATGATTGGATGTTGTAGTTCTTACTGACCAGATGACTGCTCCAACAGATATCTCTACGAATTTTGGACCCTGAATCAGCATATGTAGTTTCCAGGATATTTGTCGTTCATCTGGAACAATCTTTTCAGTTTTGAACATTTTTTTATCCCCTGTTATAGAGGAAGAATAGATAAAGATATATCCTCATGGTGAAATGATCTTTTGGATGGCAAGAGGGCAAAAGGTTGGTGCTGATGAAGTGAGATTGGTCCCTCTTTGTTTAGAAATTGTAAAATTCTTTCCAGGTCTTCACGGGCGATAAGGTTGGATCGTTGGCACCTTGATTGTCCTATTTGAATGCAGATCTCGTCATCATCTTGATTATTGATTCTGGTACTGTTTACGTTGGTAGGCTTGGAATCGTTGCTTGCTGCAACTGGTGACGGATTTATTCTGGAAATAATGGTTCTGTTAGAGTCTTGAGGCAAGTGAGTACCTCTCTTGAGTGGTAGCCATGTTTTTATGTGTTCTGGCAAGAACTTTTGTCTTTGCATCTGATCGGCCATCATGAGTGTCGTTTGGGTGTTCCTGGTATTTTCAACTGTCGTACTATCAGAAAGTCAGAGATGAGTAACCTCCTGGCAAAGGATAGCTTTGAATTTCTGGTGGGTAAGGAGGAAAACGTTGATGGATTTAGGATGAGTATTTCTTTCCATGATTTCGTAGGAATTTTTCCAGCTTTTCACGGGTGAAAAAATTGAGTTGTTGGTACTTCTGTGGTGGGCGATCAGGAATGATGTGAACTTCATCGTTCCTTTGAGTCTTTGACGTGCCGGCGTCAGTGGTTGTTGTAAGCTTGGTCCTGGTTCGTTCCGTCAGGCGATGCCGTTGTCCTAGAGAGAGTCGTTCCGTCGAATTTTTTAGGCAAGCAAGTACCTCCTTCTGAGTAGTTTCCATGTCACCTATGTTCTGGAAAGGACTTCCTATCTCTTCATTGGATCAACTATGTTGAACGAAGCTTGAGTATTCTTAGTGTCTTCAGCGGTCTTGTCACCGAGAGTAGGTGTAGTATTAGTATTGGTACGGGGAGGTTCAGTAGTAATAAGGGTGTTTTAAAAATCAAGACCACCAGTGTTACCTGAATCGACTATAGGAGTTGTAACTGCTCCAGGCCTAAGATCCACCATCTTGAATAACCGAAAATTGTCTTTTGTAATTGAGAGGTTGATCTCCCGCTCTGGTAGCTAATTTTTTAGAGTGAAAACAAATGTACGGTAAAATCATACTTTTAAGTAGGTTCGAGAGATCAAGCTCGAACAGGACGAGGCTAAACTAAGAAATGGTCGTTCACGTCCTGCTTCGATTACAAAGATGGAAATGATTTGGGTAGGTCTTAAGGGAGGGACGCAAAGAAGGTTGAGAAAATATCAGTGTGATAAGTAGTGTGTGAAGAAGAAAAGTATTTTCTAATAAGAATTGCTAGTTCTATATGATTTGTTTCTCCTGACTAATTGTCTTTTGTTTGTTCTGTTTCAAATAGATGAGAATCATCTATCTATAGTTCAAAAGAGACACACTGGTTTCTCGTAAGTTATGGAAGTTAAGGAGAGGTGAAGAAGTTATGATTTTGAAGATTGTAGTGGGGTGCTAGCTCTTTTAATACAAAAGGACAAGGTGCTAACATCTCAGGAGTAAGACCAATATGCACAACTTCTAATAAATATCAATTATACTAGGTCTAGGAAGCTAATGTCAAGTAGGTTTGAAGTTAGCAGTTCAACAGTATAGTTAGCACTAAGGTGTTAGTGCTAATGCATTTTTGGCTAAGTCGTTAAGTATGAATGCATTAGGCCAAGAGGTATGCTAGAGCTAGAGGCTTAGTCATTAAGGATGCTAGGGACGTATTGGCGACTATGGGTGCTAGAGAAGCTTGGGCGCACTGATCATGGCTTGGAAGGAACGCACCAGGCGCTTAGGGTTTGTGGCACATCAGGTAAGGGCTAGGGCGCGCTAGCATAGTCGTTGTGCTGGGATGCACTAGAGGAGCTAGGGACGCATCAGCCTTGGATATGGAAGGACAAGCTAATTACTAGGGATGCATAGGCCCTGTGGGACGCGCTAGGCATGTTATAGACGCATAGGCCACTACGGGACGCGCTAAGATTGGCTAGGGACGCATAAGCCACTATGACGCGCTAGATCCAAGGGGCACATTAGTTAGGCACTTGGCCGAGAGGAATTGGCGCCTTTGGAGCTAGGGTTACCAGTTTTAGCACTAAGGATGAGGTTCTAAGGTAGTGACGCGCTAGGTAAGGCCTCAATAGGACAAGATGTGCTATCTAAGACCGTTTTAGGTTAGTTAGCGCTTTTTGGGTGCTAGGGTTAACGCCAGGAAAGTTAGCGCTTTTAGCACTAATGTGGCTAACTGGTGCCAATGTAGTGCTAAGCCAAATAGCTAGTGCTAACTTGGCGCTGATAGGAGAAAAAGCTAGGGTTAGCCTAGCTCAGAGGTTCAATGCGTCTTTTATGATATTGCTTTTTGATTGTGGCGCATCCAAAAGGAGCGGCGCATAATTTGTGGCTTATATTTAAGCAAAGCGCTATAATATAATATTTAAGCTCAGATGAGCAATTTGAGAAGCATCCGTTGTGAATGAAGCATCAAGCTAAAATGTATTTTGGGGATTAAGCATTAGCTATTCGCGAATTTAATAGATTTACTGGAACATCGATGCGCTCAAGACAAGTTCAAGGAATCAGTCGTGGAATTTATGCGACTTGAGATTAGTTCGATATGTCATGAATATTATGAGTATTGGGGAGGATGCAAGGCAAGTTTAGAACGTTTGAATAGCACTTGTACTCTTAATTCTCTTCTGTAATATAAATAGAGATACAGTATTCCATGTTTTATTATAGAGTTAGGCATATGCCCATCAGTATTTGCATATCCTTTTATTTTCCTGCTGCTTGGCAGAGAGGAATTTTACCATTTTATCCCCTGTCAAAAACTCACCATCTACACCTAACTTTCAGTGTTTTTCTTTCTTTGAGTATAGCCAAGCTAGCCTCTCCCATCCTTCTTACACGTCCCCTATTTATACTAAGACACCAAACAACCGATTATCTTCACAAAATATTTTCTTTTTAATGATATTTATTCTCGGCAAAAATCTTCTTTGATGAAGAATATCTCGGCATTATTTTCTTACTCTCGGTTATGATTTTTTTTTTCTTTAGACAATCTCTTGATCAATGGTTGAGAAAAAGAACTTGATTTTGTTTCCTTATTAAACTCAAAATGAAATTTTCCTTTTATTTTCCAAGCCGAGAATATTTGTTTTCTTCCCTTTTTTTCACGCAACAAGAGATCTATTTTTGATATTTATACGTTTCCCATCTCATTTAAACTCTTATTAACAAGGCAAGAGGATATCTTGTCTTAACTCTCTGAAATACTCTTCAAAAACACGTTCAAAATCTTTCACAGATTGAGAAGAATTGTTTCCCGCCCAAACTCTTATTTGAATTCAAAAGGTGGGCTCCTTTATAACATGTGATGGGAGCCTTTATCAAATCCATGAGTACCTTTAACACTTTTGAGGTGCCTTTATAACTTTTTGAGCCGATTTTTCCACCATTGTTTATTCCATAAAAAATTCCTACAAATAATGAAAATAACGTTATTAATACAAAAAATGAGTAATATCAATATAAATATGAGCTTAAATAAGACAGAAAATTGTGTCTTTCAAGTACCCCCAAACTTATATTTTGCTAGTCCTCTAGCAAATCTAATCTAGAAATACTAACCTAAAAATGAAATAAAGATCCTAACTCACTTTCGCAGGAATCGCGACTGTACTTAGCATGTGTAACAAGCCTTTAAACCTCTAGGTGGCCCTAGTGGACGAGTGTTGTCTCGTGAGGGTTTACAAGAGGTATACATATAAAACCTTTTATTCCAACTTCTAATGTCACAAGTTTCCGAAGAGATGTGAGGACATAAAGTTTCTCCTCCAAATGCAAAGTAATCAGAAGTGCCTAAGAAAATACATGCTAATACGCTTAATCAATGACAGAGATATTGTGACGAGTTGAACCATTGCCAAAGATGTCTTTTCCAGATGGACAACGGACTAAAAAAGCAACTGAATAAGCATTTCGCCTCGACTCTGCCTCACCATAGGATTTTATGAATTTGCACTCAGAAACGATTTTAAGGGTCACACCGGTGTGTAAGCAGGATTGAAGAGAGAATACTTACACACTATTAATGGTAACGCTTTTTCTGAAGATATCAAAACAAAACGTTTTCTGATGAGCTCGAAGGAAAAGAAATCTGATGACTTCTTAGGAACTCGACCATAAATGAGGATGGGAACATACTCTCACCTTCTAGTCTCGCAACTCTCTAATGGTGTTCAATAGAAACAACTCCGTCTTCAGTCTTCGGATTCAACCCTTGATGATAAACTTTTTTAACTTGTATAACTTTCTTCCATTTCTTCGATTACTTGTTGTTTTGAAACTTCTTTTGAATTTCTTCTTCTCCATGCTTTTCCTAATGAAATAATTACACAATTTTTTTAAGAATATTTTATTTTTATTTTGACTTTGATTTTTTTTTTATGTAATTTGATTTTTTTTTGGATAAAAATTAAATGATACAATACAAAAAATAAAACTTTACTTGCCAATGGAGAAGGACTTTTGCACTTGAATCTTCACAACTGTTGGTACACAAATCTTCAAAAATTTACATCTTTTGTTATTCTTCTTTGTCACTTCGAATATGTGATGTTCTTTTCCTTTGTTGCTTGTAAACCTTGGACGTCTTCAACTTCTTCAGAAATTGATGTTGTTTCCCCGCTTATTGATGATGTTGAGTTTCCATTAAGAGAGAGTTTTAATTGTTGTGATTGAGACTACAAGATGAGGCTAGTCCTGATGTCACCATCATGGTGATAATAATTAGTACTCAAAGATAAAATAGTGTTGAAAGTGGTGCGAGGTTGAGTAGCTCATCATTCTACCCGAAGTTTATATCAATGAAAACTCAAAGAGGACAGTTGAAAGTTTGGTGCCTCACTCAAAAGGGTAGTCTCTACTAATGATAAGGTTAGTTCTGTCTTTCTGTATTTCCCTCAGACCTAATTCTCTCCAGCATGGATGGTTGGGTCCGTCACGATTATTCTCTCATTGGTTAAGAACACAAATATAGTTTTCTCTAACAATTATAATTTCCATCTTTTGGGATCAGTATGTAAACTTAGATAAAAGGCTACTACGTGACTCTAAAAGTTGGAAATTGGTATAACTAAAATTTTAGAATTTTCTTTCCTTACTCTTAAACTTAAATTGAACATAGTCTTCGATGTTCTAAGGATAAATGAATAAAAGCATGGACAAAGAGAAACAAACAAAGTAAAATAGATATGAAAAGATATTACTAGCACCGTGTACCAAAAGCATATGGGTTTCCTCCCATAGAGCGTTAAGTTTAAAGTCTTCATCTAGACCAAGAAAGGATTAGTCACAACTTACGAATCATATAACAATAATCGAAATAATTGCAGATCTTTAAAGTCAATCTTATTTGACTCACACAGTTGACCACAATAAAGTATATGAGAGTGGTGGTCATTCTTAAGAAAATGTGTCGATTCTAATTTCCTAAAATAATCAGGTTTAGTTCCAAAATTTAAGAACTGACACACTTGAAGTTGAAACATTCCCACATTTGGTAAATAAAATTTTGGTGGGACAACAAAGTCAATTATGGTATTATGGTCTGGGTAAACCACATCAACAAGATGATGGGTTTCTAACACATAAATTTCATTTTGGACATAATTAGGTTCGGGAAGCAGTTCTTGAAGATAATCTCTTAATATGGTAGAGGCACAAACGTCAAGTCTCAAGTGAGGGACCTTTATAAGAGTCAAAGTTAACCACAGGGAAAATAATATTCACCCCCAACCCTAAAGTGGTCAATGTATTTGGACAAACTGGTCACAATTTCCTTAATTTCTAAATATCAGATTTATGAAAATGATCAATTAATTCATCTAGATTGTGATTAGGTGGTCTGCCTTCATTCACATTTAACTTTTCTACGAGTCGATTGTCTTCGTCAGGGACAATGGTCTTTGAATCATTGGACTTTAAAATACTAGTCTCGGGATAAATTCGTTCCTCTAAACCATCAGCGTCTTCATAATAACATGACAATATTTCACCGTCTATAACAATGGTGTCCCTAGTTAAATCATTTTCCACTTACATAGATAAATAATTATTAATATTATTAGGATTTGAACTAGAAATTATACTATTTATGACACCCCGCAAATTCTGGAACTAAATCGGGTCCAGAATTCCGGAGTGCCACTAACGTAGGTCCATATTTTTCTTTATCAAAATAGTAATAATCTAGAACTACGAAAAATCACAAAGACATAATAAAGTAAATAAATAGTACTTACAAGATAAATTAAATGGTTACAATCCATAACCGAAAGCAGTTGAATGATTCTGGTAAAGACACTTTGACGATACTGAAATACCAATACCTTAGTCCCAGTAATACATATTATAGTCTCCGTTGCTGCAAGTTTTTATTTTACTCTGTAAAAAGAGAAGAAAAAAAGGGTGAGCACAACAGTCTAATAGGAGATTTCCAAAACTAATATAGTGCAGCGGAAAAAACAAACTAAATGGTGCATCAAAAGCAATAAATACACTCTCAATTATTTACCGATTTCAGTTTACATTGTTTCCTCGAATACGCTCCTAATTTAAATAATTAATTTCTTAAATTATTTTAAAACATTTATTATTAAGTTTTGTCCAACCAAATGTTACTGGCAATTTCTTTAAGTTTATTAAAACTTAAACCTTCGTAACCTTCATTTTATAAGTTTTATATTTTGTTCTCTAAATTAGACTTTTCAACCAACACTAGAATACTTAGACTTACGACCAATACCCACCACGACACATATAATTTGAATAGTGATGTCCCAGAACTCAGTAAACTTTACAACCCCCAATCTGGTACACGTTCACAAGCATGATAGCTATTCTGGCCACACTGGTACTCATAAGCGCGATAACTATTATAGATACCGGCACTCACAAGCTAGACGTCTTAGAAAGTAGATTACCCAAATTCATTATACCATCGACCGACTAATATTCCTCGGACCAAAAGATTATCATTAATTTCTCTTCTTTAAATCTTCTTTTACTTAAAATAAATATCTCTTATATTGCCATTAGAAATTTTCTCGACATAGACCAAATTCTTAACTCTTTAACTTAATTACTTTTGTTAATAAACTTAACTTTTAATTATTAAGTGCATTGTTACTGTTAAGCAACAGTGCAGTGGCTCATGCTATACCTGCTAAGATCAACCAGTTTTTGTTGTCCTTGTTTAACAATTAAGATGCCCATTCCAAGTGTATTATTACTTATTAATCAAATTCTCTTCTGTATTCACGTAAAAGAGTTAGTGGTTACCACTAGACTAAGGCTAAGATGACATAATAAAATAACGGTGACATCAAATGCATGCATGTGAAAGTCGACTATGGGAACAGAAAGTATACATTTCATAAATTTTCTTTTGAAAAACGAGCACAGGTGGTAAAACATCAATTAAAAAGTACCAAAAATAGTTTTTAACACTTATAAATCACGCTAGGTATAAAGATAGTTGTAAGAAAATGAGCTCAAATTTGTGAGTAGTAAAATTCCAAGGAAGAAGACAAAACGGATACAATATACGTTTAATTAATCAAATCTACCGTCCACAATGTTAACGAAACCAGATTAAGGAATTTCTTTAGAAATTTGACAAATCAATTTAATCAAGAAGGAAAACTATATTTAAGGCCAGTGATTTCTTTCTTTTAAATCAGGCACCGGGTCGTGTAAAACGGAATCAAAACCCAATATGGTATGCAGCATCACAATGACGATTCAAACTCACTTGCGTAACCGAAACAACAATTCATAAAATATGTCTCAAACCAAATATCAATCATCATAGTATACAGTGAAAAATCTAAACAAACATCATAGTACGATTTAATGCTAAAAATAGATATTTGTTTGTATTCCGCAGAATCCCCTACCTCAAAATCGCTTAAAATCCAAACACGGCGGTTGTATACAATTAATGGCAAGGAAAAATCGTGATTAACTCCACGTTGTGCTTCATACAAAAACCCATACACTTGGTCTTTGAGCAGTTTGAGTAAAGAGATAGATTAAAGGAAAGAAAATGATCATTTACAGCTTTTTAGGGTTCATGTTCACAATAGAACCAAAAGGAAAGCAAAAGAGGAGTTGGCCATTCCATGATTTTCTGTTAAAAACAACATAAGAAGAAAACAGGGAGAAGGAAAAGTGACACCTAAACTTTATAAAAACTTCGTTTATATTTAACCCCAACTATGTAAAACAAGGTTAAAGAAATTAACCTAAATACATACACGTGACTGATTCCACAAAATAAAGGAAGTCAGTACTAAATCAAAATAGTATACGAATGTGGACTAACTAATCCATAAGGGTTTTTAGTAATAGTCCGTGTGTTATAAGCCCAAAGGTGTCACTATCCAATTATATAAAATCCCAACAAACAAATTTGATACAAAAACCCATTATAACTTAATTGTCCATATTACCCTCACTTATAAACCGCTCAACTTCATTAACTGCTCAATAAATTGAATTCGACCTCATTATTTCCCTCTTTAACTTCTCTCTTCAACAACTTCCAAAATAAAACCGTTCAGAATTTTCAAAATCATCACAAAAAAATCGTGAAACTGCATCATCGTCATTATCATCCATATCAAAAATCATCACATAAATCTCCCTGAAACAAACATCATCACATAAATCATCATCATCAGTAGAATTGAGTCATCATCATCCTGAATTTCTGATTCTCAAACGGTTGTTCATCATCATCAGTAGAATTTAGTCTTCTAATTTTAACTCATCATCATCTCCCTGAAGTTCCTATTCCATTCTCTAACAGTTTAAACCTAACCAAAATCACTGAAGATCATTAAAAATGGTGAAGAAACTAAACAAAAAGAAAGATAAAAAGATGAACACAAAACTTAATAAAACAGTTAACAAACAAGAATCTCCAAAAGGTAAATCGAAGTTTATGGTTTCATCATATTCTGTGATTGTTTATAGTTAAAAATCAAAATGCATCAATGATTTTTAGTTTCGCGATTTTGGTTTCATCGATGAATTTGGTTAATAAGGTTTCATCTGTTTCGAAATCACCGGTTTCATAGTTAGGTTTCAATTACATTTTTCTGTAATTAGGTTTTACTGATTTTCATCTTGGTTTCATCTGTTTATAGCATGATTTTAGGTTTCATCTCTTTTGACCTAATTTATTTACTTAATGTCTATTACATTTTTCTGAAACTAGGTTTCACTTATTTTCATCTAGGTTTCATCTGTTTGTAGCATGGTTTTAGGTTTCATCTGTTTGGACCTAATTTATTTACTTTAATGTCTATTTGTATGGAACCAAAAGAGGTTTTACAATTTCTGTGTATGGTTGTGACCAACTGTGTTGATGTTTTTTACTTAATGCCTATTTTGATGGAACCAAATTTGGTTTCATCATATTCTGTGTATGGTTGTGAACAACAGTGTTGGTGTTTTTTACTTAATGGGTATTTTGATGGAACCAAAATTGGTTTCATCATATTCTGTGTATGGTTGTGACCAACTGTGTTGATGTTTTTTACTTAATGCCTATTTTTATGGAACCAAATTTGGTTTCATCATATTCTGTATATGTATGGTTGTGAATAACAGTGTTGGTGTTTTTTACTTAATGTGTATTTTGATGGAACCAAAATTGGTTTCATCATATTCTGTATATGTATGGTTGTGAACAACAGTGTTGGTGTTTTTTACTTAATGGGTATTTTGATGGAACCAAAAGAGGTTTCATCATATTATGTATATGTATGGTTGTGACCAACAGTGTTGGTGTTTTTTACTTAATGGGTATTTTGATGGAACCAA
>JAJJMC010029784.1:3902944-3939085 GCA_023531435.1 Papaver californicum | reverse complement strand
TTGATGGAACCAAAATTGGTTTCATCATATTCTGTATATGTATGGTTATGACCAACTGTGTTGATTTTTTTTACTTAATGCCTATTTTTATGGAACCAAATTTGGTTTCATCATATTCTGTATATGTATGGTTGTGAAGTGTTGGTGTTTTTTACTTAATGGGTATTTTGATGGAACCAAAATTGGTTTCATCATATTATGTGTATGGTTGTGACAAGTTCTGTTTGTGCTTATGGTTTACTTATTCTGTAACAGGAAAAAAAAGACTGACAGAACCATATAGGTGCTCGTTGCATCATTTGTGTGCAGAGGCACCTAAGATAAAATCTTTGATACAAAGTAAATAAAAAAACATGAAGGCACTTGTTGCTTGTCCATTTTGGCGTTTCTTCAAACCGTTCTTCGATGGTACGCTGCAAGAAGAAAAATTGAAGAAAAGGACCAGAGCAATTCAGATGATCTTAGGGTCATATTATAGAAGTGTCAAGCGTCAGAAACCAGATTGTTTCAAGTTGATGAGAGCAAGGAATATGATACTACAGACAACACCTGAACAGTTTGCTGTCATTTTTGGTCTACAAATGATGAAGAATGTAGATATACCCAAAGATATTGAGCTGAAGAAAAAGGTGAACATGTTTGCGGGCGAGTATTTTAAAGGAGATAAGAAGATGAGGAAAACTGATATTGTCAGAGCTATGATGGAAACTGCAGCAGATGAAACCAAAGCTGAAGACTTCATCAAGCTATTCATACTCTATCTCTTGGTTTCGATATTTGTCCTAAACAAAGGTGGGCAGAATCTGACTTCAAAATACTTGTACCAAGTATTTGAGATGAATAAAGTGCGTTGGCATGATGTTATTCATGAGTATCTAATTGAGTCTATAATTAAAGCTAAAGAAGTTGATGATGTATCAGGTTACGTCATTTACCCATTGGTAAGTTAATTTTTGTTTCTTTTGATTCATAAATTGTTTGTTTTTTATTTTTCCGAGTTTGATTACTAATTTAAATTATGTTGTGTATTGTTTTTTAAAGTATTGGTTTGCTGAGATGACAAACATAACATTGAGACAAGATGGGAACGAAATGTACGCAAGGTTCGCTAGATGGAACCTTGATGAAATAAGCAAGGAAGTGGTGAATAATTTTGATGATCTCTGCAATAAATCAGAAATTTTCTCCAAGGTAAAAGCAACAACAGTTCTTGTTTGTTTATAATTTTTAATGTCTGAGAATTAAAAATTTCAATCATTTATTTGGTTGTAGCTTATTCCAGATGAAAAGAAAATGATGGAACCAAAAAAAGGTTCCATAGTTTATTTAATTCCAACTTATTAATCATAACTTTTCTTGTGTTCCGCAGATGAATGTGGGTTACCGTCAGGGATCCTTCTTGCTTAAATATAATGAACAAGAAATACACTTGGTCTAGCGTACAGAGGAAGAGGAAATTCATGTTGAAGATTACATAGATGGTGATGGAAATGAAGAGGATAGTGCAAGTGAAGAGATTGTTGGTGAAATAAATGAAGAGATTGTTGGTGAAAGAAATGAAGAGAGTGTTGGTGATAGAAATAAAGAGAGTATTGGAACTGGAAATGAAGATACCACTTACAAGGAAAAATATAAGTGGGCGAGAATTTTAATTGAAAAGCTTACAAGCGTTGGTAACAATGGGCTTTCGGAAGAAGATCAATCAATTCTTGCAAAATATTATGTTGAAGATAAGTTAGAACCAGTGAGGAAGACTTATGTGAGACAGAAACGTAAGAGAGATGAAACAGAAACAATTTCAAACACTGAACAAGATGTGGAGGTGATATGTTGAATCTTAGATGAGTTAAATATGATATTGTTTATTTTTGTGTGTTGGGTTAATGGTAGTATCTAACATATGTTAAATATCGCAGGAATTGATAACCAAAGCTAAAAATATTGTAGATGAAATGATAGAACAAGATGCTGGTAATGTTGAGCTTGAAGAAGATAATGAAAAAAAATCTGACAATGATGAGGTGATAATTTACTTTACTTTGATTTGATTTGATTTGATTTGTTTGTTGTCATTGAATCTAATTTTTTTGAAATCAATAAATCTGTCAGGTAATGAATATGTCTGAAGAAACAGAACAGCATGATGCAGTGGAACCTGAAAAGGTTTCAGCTCATGAAGAAGTTCAGATTCAACATGATGCTGTGGAACCTGAAAAGGTTTCAGCTCATGAAGTTCAGATTCAAAGATTAATTGAAGATTTGGAGGATTCTTTGTTGGAACCAGAAAAGGTTTCATCAACTGAAGGAGAAGTTCAGGAGCAAGAGATGATGGAACCAGAAAAGGTTTCATCAAATGAAGGAGAAGTTCAGGAGAAAGAGCTGATGGAACCTGAAAAGGTTGCATCATCTGAAGGCAAAGCTCAGCAACTGATTGAAGATATTTCAGAGTTAACTCCAAACACAATTGAAGATTTGGAGGTGGCTGAGAAAGTAAAATCTGAAATCAAAGGGAAGCAAGCCAAAGATAATATAATGAAAGAAGTTTTGGAGATAACTCCAACCACAGCTGAAGATATAAAGGTGGCTGAACAAATTGAATCTTCTTTGTCGAAGACTAAATTGAGGAGTGCAAAAAAGTTCCTGAATTGACTCCAGACATAATAGAAGATATCAGGGTGGTTGAGAGAGTAGAATTGGAAGCGAAGAAAAGTTCTTCATCAAAGACAGAGATACAGATTGAAGTGTCAATTCAAATCCAGGGTTCAATTGATGGAACTATTTTTCAGCAAATGGAAGATGAATATGCAAACAAGACTTCTACATCAAAGCCAGAAAGTAAAGGCACGTGATACTACTCTTTTATAAACATGGCAAATGATGTAATTGCTTTAGAAGATGATGTTCCTCATTTCGAGTTAGGATTGACGCAAACTGATAGTGACAAAGAAGATAGTGAAGACGTCAGTCCCGAACAAAAAGTGAGTAACATAATCTCAAGGATGAGAAAAACAAAAAGGAACATGCAAGCACCTGTTAAGATGCAGGATTACAACACCTGGAGAAGCTTAGAAGAAGAAAAGAAACAAGACTCGTTGTATGAGCATAAAGCAAACTACAAAGTTAGAGAAAAAACAAAAAGAGAAAAGGGAAGTCAAGTTGAAAGCAGTGGACAACTTAAAAATTATGCAAGTGCTGGATTCAAATGAAAAACCGATTGTGTACAGATATTTTAAAATGCACAATGAAAGGTAAGTGGCATCAATACCATTAAGTTTTTTGGTTTCATAATTTAAGTGTTTCAGTTTCTTTTCTTCTTTTTAAATATTTAATTTGTTTTTCAACAATTTAACAACAGTGACATGGCTTGGGAGAAGAAAGATCTGGGCCTGTACATTACAGGAAGGAATATGAACACCTTGATAAGAAAAGGTGACATTGCAGGAGATATGATTGAGTTCTACATCTCAAATTGCAAAAAACATATAAAAGAACATCAAGAAACCAGATGGCGCTCCTAAGTACAAAAGGGCAGTTTTTCTAAGCACATATGTCTATGTAAGTTTCATCTAAATTCTCTTATACAAGTGTCTTTCAGAAAATGATGAAACCAATTTTGGTTTCATCAAATAAGGTTTCATCTGTTTCAATTACATTTTTCTGTAAAAATAGGTTTCACTGATTTTCATCTTGGTTTCATCTGTTTGTAGCATGATGTTAGGTTTCATCTGTATAGGATTAAAAGTTAGAATTTAATTTTTGATTTTTTAATGAATTTCAGACACTGCACTCAATCGGGCAAAGTTGCCACACTGCAATTGAAGCTTTCATTGATAAAATGGATTACACTCCAGAATTTATATTCGTTCCATTGCTAACAAAAAATAAGTGAAAAGTCATATCACTGGACATTGTTAGTCTTTGATAATGAGACTGGAGAATTCTTTCACCACAACTCAATGGCCTACACTGAAGATGAATGCAACAAAAGTGCTGAAAGCATGAAAGAAATAATGGTGTCAGTATTCAAACAACATGTTACAAAGCTCAGCCTAGACCCGGCAAGTCAAACAAAAGAATTTATTTTGAACACCCCTTTGTGATGTCAACAAGATGTGTAAGTACTTCTAAAAGAACTTGTGATATCTTCATTTCAATCCTTTTTTGTCTTTTTCAATTTAAAGATATTATTTTTTTAATATCAGGAATGATTGCGGACTTCATGTTTTCTATTACATGAAGATCCTTTTGAAAGGAAATTTTTCATCCGAAGAGCACATAAAACAAAAGGTGCAAAATATGAGGCCAAAGTTGGCATGCAAGATACTCATTGACAAAGTTGCAGACTATGAGTCCAAAGTTGCAACTTAAAGTTATAATGGAGAAAAGACGGGCAAAGAAAGAGGAGTAACATGAAGATTCAGTTGTGCAATTGTTTGTTTTCTTTTCAGGTGTGTCTCGTTAATGGTGGCAGAGAAAGAAGACTGATGATGCGTTAATGGTGGTTGTCTGTTCATGGAATAGAAGATGCAGTTCATGGTGGTAAGAAAACAGTGAAACAAAGTTTGGATTAGAGTTTGTGAAAAAAAAAGTTGAAACTAATAACAATGTTAATCAATTAGTTTGTGGTAAAATACAATGGTTGTCCGTAAAACATCTTATTCAATGATTTGTAAAGAGACGGTAGCTAAGAACAGTCTTTTCATCAGTCACTACTCTTAAATTATAAAATATGATGTGATATTTTTCTCCTGATCAAGGATGAACATCTTATTCCAAGATTTGTTTCATCTTATTACAGGATGATATTTTTCTGTTAATCAATATTTTTTGTTTCATCTTATTCCAAATGAAAAAACATGATGAAACCAGAAAAGGTTCCATCATTATTTTTGGTTTTCATCTTGTTCTAGAAAAAGTTCCAACATTTGTGTTTGTTTCATCTTATTCCAGATGAAAAAAACGATGAAACCAAAAAGGGTTCCATCACATTCTTTGGGTTCATATTGTTCCAGATGAAAAAACATGATGAAACCAAAAAGGGTTCCATCAACTTAAAGATATAAAAACCCTGAAGAATGTGACAAACTATGAAACCTATTTTGGTTCCAAAAAATTATAAAAGCCTGCAACTCTGACAAACTTAATCTAAAAATAAAAAAACATGAAAGACCTGGAGCAAATTGAAATTTTAACTGTAAAAATTATAGAAAAAAGAATAATAAATGTAGATTAAAACGTATAGTAGTCTAAACCTGTATTAGTCTAAACAAAAAATGAAAATGAAAGTCGATGAATTATTGTCAAAATGAATTCACATCTGCCACGCAAGGCATGTCCTTCGGTTATGGGCACTCAAAACATGGCAGATACCACAAGTTCTCATCTTATTATTAGGAACTGAACCTGTATTAGGAATTCTCTTCTTCTTCCTTGGACGACCTGGTTGTGGTAGAGCATCAGAACCAAGAACAAGAGATTTAGAGACACAATCGAAGGCTTTTCAACTGTGGGGACAAGATTAATTGGTCTTGCATAGGATTCACGGTAGAACTTTACTGTAAAGTAAAATTCAACATACTTATACGGGTCTTCTTCATTTAGCATGATACAGCGGATAGCGTGGGCACAAGGAAAACTGTTGATGCACCAGTGGTTGCAAGAACATGTTCTTCTTTCCAAATCAACCTTTTGTGTTAATGTCGAATGAACTTCAAACACATATTACGACGACTTGGTGACGTGTATTCACGGCCGTGCATCTTGTTGTTGTACAGCTCAATTTCAAATTCTGGACATAAAGTTTGTCGCCACTTTAATAATTTTGCATATTGTTCGCGACGTACACACATTTGATTCATAAGCTTCACTCTGATCTCATCAACCATGATGGCTATAGGCTTCTCTCTCTCTTCAACGATCCAACTATTGAAACTCTCAGCAATATTCGAACACAACCTACCATAACGACGACCAGGGAAATAAACACTTGCCCATTTATCAACCGTAGCTCTACTCAGATAATCTTGTAACTTCTGATTTTGACCTGCAACAAATTCTCCCAGTTCTCTGAAAATTTTATATGTGTATTAGCATACGCATAGGGCTGCACATCGGGTGGGTCGGGTCGGGTTTGGCCTCACCCGCACCCGACCCACCGTAAAGGCGGGTGACCAATTTTTCACCTGTACCCAACCCGCCGTAGGACGGGTCGGGTCGGGTTTGACCCGACTTTACAACTGGTCGGATGCGGGCACCCGCGGGTCACCCGCCCAGACTGCACAAATTCTAACTAAAACTGTTGTTCTGTACACTAACAAGTTCAGCAGCTATTCAGCAGTTACAAAACAGGTAAATTCAATAACGAGATATCTTCATTTCAGTAGCCAAGCAACAATTTAAGGCAGAAAAATAAAAAAAATAATGTAAAACACAACTATTTTCTTCATCAAATTGTTTATATAGTTAGAGAATGAAGAATGAATTCAGTAGTATCAACACCGCCAACTCCAAAAGCTTTTGTCTCTCTTTCCTGTCACTCTTCTAACAAACCAAGTTATCCAACATGAATCAAGAGCTAATCAGAAGTAAGTCAAGTTAGCATATATATAGAGACAGATAAAGAGAAAGAGAGTCATGCTTCAAAAATAAAGTAAAAAACTCACTAAAAATGTTCTTTTCTCAACATCTAACGAAATAAGCTGCAAACGAAACATAAAGAAGAGGGGTTTTACCTAAGCTCTCCTCTGGAACACAACCCAGATCAATATTTGCATACTGGGAAGCAATCTTTATCTGTCATCTTCTTATAGATACACTTCCTACAAACTGATTATAATATCAATTCAAAAGTAAGTGAAGTTCGGGCAACTGAGGTAGAAAAGAATCTATGTTGTAGGACAGAGAGATGAATTATTACTACGAACACAAAACTATGAGGGTAACTGATCTAACGAACCAAGTTATCCAACATGAATCAAGAGCTAATCAGAAGTAACTGAATTCTTCAAACACTTGGAATACAAATTGTAAGTCAATTCCCAAAAGCTGATCAACACACAAAAGGGAGTATGTGTTGTCATACATGGCTCTGACTAGCAAACCAGTTACCAGAGAGATACCGATAATGAGGACTCCAACAGAAACGACATAGAAAAATTGTTGAGAAGAGAAAACGCCCAAATTAAGTCCTGGCGTTGAACACAAACATAAGAAACCTTTCCTATTGATATATCACCAATTGGGAAAATTAATAAAAAGTTCACTCATTAGAACCCCATATTTAACTGGATAATATAAACCTTTCAAAAAATTCACATTTCTTCTCTGATCTAGAACAACACTTACAGCAGTCACTTCTAGATCACCTGAAGAACAACAAAGAAGACACGGTTCCCCGACCAACCAAAGACAACAATGGCCAAAGTATACAAAACTAATGAAACGACAACTGCTTGTCACCCTTAATGATTTGATTCCATCAGAAAACTCTCTACCCATTGTTGTTTTCCAATTCTACACTTTACTTCTAAACCGTAAGAAGCTCTACACATTAGGGATAGCAACTCAAATAGCATCAAATACAATCACTTAGCTTATATCCCTTCAGTCCTACATAAACCCATAAACTGATGCTCTAGGATAGTTAAATCTAATTGAGGGAAACATAAAAATAGGTTATCTTACAAAATGTTTCACCTTTACAGAATACAGAGCATGAATCCCAAATTAATAAGCCATTTAATAAGTCAAACATACCGGAGAACTCCAACTCTCTTGATTTCAATATCTTCTCTAGTTAATTAGGGGATGTAATATAGAACATAATGAGTCAGATCGTTAAAAATCAAAACTTGAAACAACCCAAATTATAAAAACGGAGATAACAAGAAACCCAAATCAGAGAAAAGAGTAATACATACAATCAAGCTCAAGAAAGGTATAAAACAGAGAGATTGAAACAAATCCTCTGATTGTAAAAGCTAGGGTTTCAATGTCTTATATCTTTTAAAAGATAGACTTTCAATTAATGGTAGACTACCGGTGAACGTGATGATAAACGAATGCTGGTGAGTGGAAGTGCGGCGCCGTGGTGGTGGTAGTCTGAGAGTGGGTGAAAAGTGAGAGCAGTGAGAAGAAGAAAGAAGTGAAGAAGAAATACGAATGGAAGAACTCATAGGGCTGCATATACGAATAAAAGAAGTAGGGATTTTCTGACGGGTGCGCGGGTCGGGTCGGGTGAGAGGAGCTATCACCCGCACTCGACCCGCCAGAAGTTGGGTTTTAATAAAATCACTCGCACCCGACCCGTTCATCGGTGGGCCGGGTACGGGTCAGGTAATTTTGGGCGGGTGCGGGTCGGGTTGGCAGGTTGGGTCGGGTTTGTGCAGCCTTACATATGCACATTTTTCAAACAACCCAAGCACATAATTGTTATAAACCTTACTGGACTTCGGCAATTATGTATTGATATTGTTCTTCATATGCCAATAACACCAACCATGAGCAGCATCATGGAATACATCAGGGATTTGATTCACCAAACCACTACCTCGATCACTCACAATAGTAAGCTCTTTGCGCATAGGAGAAAGGACTTGCTTCAAATTCTCGAAAAACCATTTCCAGTTGGCGTCATTCTTCGAAGAAACAACAGCATAAACAAAAGGATAGATTCTGAAAACAGAACAGAAAAAAATGTCTCAGCATATAAAAAAACGATGAAACCAGTTTTGGTTTCATCAAATAAGGTTTCATCTGTTTCAATTACATTTTTCTGTAAAAATAGGTTTCACTGATTTTCATCTTGGTTTCATCTATTTGTATCATGATGTTAGGTTTCATCTCTATATGACCTATTTATCAACTCAGAAACAAATAGAATGTTTAAGAAACTTACCGTCATTCCCGGTTAGACCTGTTGCTTCCATAATATGACCAAGGTATTTGCTCTTCAAATGGGCTGCATCAAGGAATAACAAAGGAAGACAGTAATTGTATCCACGAATGCATGCTCCAAAACAGATAAACAATCTCTGAAATTTTTGAGTCCCATTTTCAACTTCCAAAACAACACGAGATCCAGGATTGGTTTCAGTCAATTTGTTGGTATACCATTTCAAGTACATAAATGACTTCTCATTCTCTCCCCATGTAATATTCAATGCATGCCTCTTCCCTGCATATGCATAATAACGACTAATGTCAAAGCCATACTCTCTTGTAAACTGATTCATAATATCATTTGTCTTCTTCTTTGGATTCTGTTTAATCTCTTCAAGAATCAAGCTACTAATTAGTTTCTTCGACAGATGTGGTCTGTTTACAACTCCACCACAACATGTATGCTTCTTAGTTAACTCATTGATAATAAAAGGACCACCTTCAACACCATCAATAGAAACAACATATATATGCCATTCACATTTCTCTTCTTCCTTCTTAGAACAACATGCACCAATCCTCAACTTCTCATTCCGTGTCATCTTAAATGAATACCCAGATACTGAATGATATTTCAACAAATGATAGCGAATTTGTTGAACACCTCCATTAAACACCTGATTGACACCCTGGAAAAGGCCTAACTAATGCGCAGACTTCAACGATTCTTTAACTTTATTACGGACGTCATAATCAATTAAATTTGTAAGTGTTGCATGCTCAATAGATATAATTCCTAAACTTCGTGGCTGCTCATATGATATGATTCCTGAAATTTCTGAATTACAACTAGAGGACTCATTTCTATGCCTTACATGTAACTCAAGAGATGGAAGCTTATTAAACAAAGTAAATAAAACAACCGATTGGAGATCAAAATCAGAATTGATAACCTTTTGCTGATCACAAACTATGTGGAAAATTTCTATAGAAAGAACAGAGAATTGACACCAACTTGAACATATACTAGCCTTCAAATCACAAACAGATGCTTGTAGACCAATACGAAAAGATAATATATCCTCTTTGTGAAATATAACAGCGAGAACAGATTCCATAACCTACATAAAAAAGTATGAAACCAAAAGAAGTTTCACTAGATGTGAATATAAACAACAACAAACAACAAAATTTGAATATTAACATCAACAACATAACAAAATCTGATTCCAATAATATACAGGACAAGGTATGAAACCAAAAACAGTTTCACTAGATGTGAATATAAACAACAACACCAACAACAAAATTTGAATAAGAACATCAAAAACATAACAATTTCTGATTCCAATAATCTACAAACAAAAAGTATGAAACCAAAAACAGTTTCAGTGGATGTGAATATAAATAACAACAAACAACAAAAATTAAAAATTAACATAAAAAACATAACAAATTCTGATTCCAATAATCTACATAAAAAAGTATGAAACCAAAAACAGTTTCACTGGATGTGAATATAAACAACAACACCAACAACAATATTTGAAAGTTGAATTTCAGTTTGAGATGAATGATTGAACTAATACAACAGCTTGAACCAAATGACAATATAATCAAAATTGAAAGAATAAACTGAAACTTCAGTAGGAATCTTCACAACACAAACAATTGGAAGTTATAGTTCTGTTCTTCACTTAAACAGAAACGAAAACGAGTTCGGTTCTTCAAAAGTTTGATAATCAAATAACAACCAAAAATCAATAAATCGAAAATTAAAATACAATCAAAATCATAATAAGAAAACCAAAATCAAAATCAAACTTACTTGATGAAATACAACTGAAGCTGAGTTTCTGTTTTTCACTTAAATAAATACGAAAACGAACCCGGTTCTTCAAATAATCAATGGATTTTAAATTTCAGTGAAACAGTTTGAGATGAATCGAAGCTAGAGTTTCTGTTCTTCAATTAAACAGCTACGAAAACGAACTCGGTTCTTCACTTAAACCACAACTGAAGATATGTTTCAAATTGATTTAGCTACCATCAGTTTGGAGAAGATATCTTTTGTTTCAAAAAACCCTAGCCGAAACTCTGTTCTTAGCTACCAGCAGAATCAGATTCTCTAAACTTGATTTAGCCGATTTCCTTTCACCAAAACTAAGATTTGATTTTAACATATATTTCCATTTAAAACTTATAGATTATATAGGAAGGGCAACCCGGGTATATTGAAAAATACTAAAAACTAAATTTAATCATTATTAAGGGAAATGGGTATTTAGTTTCATTTTTAATTAAAATGGTTTTTGTTTATAAAAAATAATATGAAAGGGTTTTTTGAATAGAAAGTTTGTTCACCTTGGTATTTTATACCAAGTTGTGTTTTAATAAAACAAAAAGATTTTTTACTATCTAAAGACAACATTTTGATATGGGCTAACCTCCAAGGTGTAGGCATCTTAAATGATTTGATTTAAAGTTTCAGTGACCGGGCTTACGACCCAAAAGTCTATTATTTAAATAGGGGTATCACACTATCAGCACGAGCTTCAAATAGTACAAAAATTTCCTGAGTATTATGACTACGAATCTTCATCAATACTATCCTCATCATCATAATAATATGCAAATGGTTGAACCTTATCTAAATAAGTAGTGCTTTCAATTCTAACCTCGCCCTCTAGATTAGGTAAATAATTATAAGTATTTTCAAGGGTAAAATTGGAAAAACCTATTTTAACAATTAAGTTCATTTTTAGCAATATTAGCATTTGACCGTTCATTTTCATTTTTCTCATCATCTAAATGTGCATTAAGTTCACTGAGAGTGGTACTTAAAGCGTCAAGTCTTTCTGTCATCTTCCATCCATTTTCATCTAATTGATTGAGTTTATCATTCCAAGAATCAGACAAAAAACAAAAATTTGTGAAGTTTCCATAAAGCGCCTGAGGGTATCCTCTAAAGGTGAAGACTAATATTTTGCTCATTATAATATTACTTATTTACCCGTTCTTACGACTGTTGAGCGTGCGAATAGTAATTAGGATCACTATGTGTTTTAGGGTGAAAAGAAATATACGGTAAAATCGTACTTTCAAGTAGGTTCGAGAGATCAAAATCGAACAGGACGAGCCTAAACCAAGAAATGGTCGTTCACGTCCTGCTTCAATCACAAAGGTGGAGAAGATTATGTAGGTCTTAGAGGAGGGAAGCAAAGAAGGTTGACAAATATCAGTGTGATAGGTAGTGTCAAGAAGAAAAGTATTCTCTGAGAGGAATAGCTAATTTTGTATGTTTTGTTTCTCCTGACTGATTGTCTTGTTCTTGAATGGATGAGAACTATCTATTTATAGTTCGAAGGAGACACACTGATTTCTCGTAAGTCGTGGAAGTTAGGGAGAGGTGGAGAAGTGATGATTGTATTGAAGTGGTATTCGGAAAGTAATGAAGACCTGTCATACCACTACTCCTCATCCTCTCAACTGCTCTGTAACCGCACACTACTTGTTACCTTCTTGGTCGTGGATGTGTTTCCACAACACACGATTGGCGTAGACCGCCAGACCAATAACCCAATGAGAATCCCCCCATGTGTTATATTTGATATCTCATGAATTAGTGGAGTCATAAGCCACTATTGTTTTGATTAAGTAAAGTCAAGTCAAATGACCCGCTGAGTCAGTGAGGCAAGTTGCACAACTTACTGGATTGATAATCAGACTAACTAGTGTCGAGTCTGGGAAGTTCAGTGGTCATGTAATTTCTTGAGAATAACATTGCACATTTAATCAGGTTCGAAGTTACCACTTCAATTGAGTCAAGTACAGTTAGCACTAAAGTACTAGCGCCATTGCGCTTATGCTAAATTACTAAGCATGGACGCGCCAGGCTAATGATGTATTGACCATAGGCGCATTGGTCAAGGCCGCGTCAGGTAAGAGATGCACTAACTAGGGACGTGCCAGAGTTAGGGCTAGAGACACATCAGGCTTCCTGGGAATAGGGACGCATCGGGCTAGGTTGTGATACGCTAGGCTGATAGGATGAGCTACGCATGGAAGGGACGCATTAGCCGCTAGGGACATGCTAGGCTAGCAGGGACACATCAGTGCTAGTGCTAGGGAACTCTGGAGCCAAGACGCGCTGGAGAGTGGGACGTGCTGGCTAGGCATTATAAGGACTTATCATCCTTGTGATGCGCTAGACACAGCTAGGGTCACATCAGCTTTGTGATACGCTAGGCGACTATGGACGCGCTAGGCTGCTAGGACACATTAAGCTAGTGGTTAGGGGCGCTCTAGGGTTTGTGGCGCGTCCTGGGACGTGTTGAAGACGTGCTATCTATGGCGTTGCTAGCTAGCTTTCGTCCACGGAAGTTTGCGCCTTTGGCGCTAGGGTTAAAGTTAACACTTTAATATTAAAGTTAAGGTGCTAATGTGGCGACACGTTAGCTATGGCCTCATTAGGCCAAGATGTGCTATCTAAGACCAAGTTAGGTTAGTTGGCGTTTCTTAGGTGCTAGGGTTAACACTAGGAAAGTTAGAGCTTTTAGCGCTAATGTGGCTAACTGGTGCCAATATGGTGCTAAGCCAAATAACTAGTGCTAACTTGGCGCTGATAGGAGAAAAGGCTAGGGTTAGCCTAGCTCAGAGGTTTAATGCGTCTTTTATGGAATTGCTTCTTGATTGTGGTGCATCCAGGAGGAGTGGCGAATTATTTGTGGCTTATATTTAAGCAAAGCGCTATGATAGCATATTTAAGATCAGAGAAGCAATTCGAGAAGCATTCGTTGCGAATGAAGCATTAAGATAAAATGTATTTTGGGGATTATGCATTAGCTATTCCCGAATTTGATAGATGTTGTTGGAATATCGATGGGCATTCGAGACAAGTTCAAGGAATTCAGTCGTGGAATTTGTACGACTTGAGACTAGTTCGATATGGCATGAATATTTTGAGTATTGAGAAGGTTGCAAGGCCAGTTTAAGATGTTTGAAAAGAATATGTACTCTTAATTCGCTTGCGGAATATAAACAGAAATACAATATTCAATATTTTTCTATAGGGTTAAAGCATATGCGCATAAATACACACATATCCTTTTTTATATTCCTGCTGCTTGGCAGAGGGCAATTTTATAATTCTAGCCCTTGTCAAAGATTCACCATCTACATCAAGTCCCATGTTTAGTGAGGAACAGTAATGTTGCACACTAAGCAATAGATGGCTACAATATGCTTTCAATATTCATATATGCAGGTTACATTGTAAGAGTAGAAGAAGATATACTTAGCTTCTTGGATATTGAGATATGCAACCCTTAGCGTAGAGTTTTATTGGGGATAACAAATGCCTTTGTTCCTGTTAGGAGCATCAATTTTACCATGGGCAAGAGGGAGGCGTGGCCTCGAAAAGAAGGAAGGTAATTGGCGTCACTTTTTTTCTCCTTTTCTTCCAGGTTTCCCAGTTGGACAAGGACTCTTCAAGTTTAGCGCCTATATATACTCATTTTTTTTTTATAAAGTCACTCATTCTTTTGGTTTTGGTCGTTAGAAAAGAAAGGTGTTGGTGGTAACAAGTAAGAGGGCGTCACCGGCTAGGAGCAGGGTAAGGATGTCCTTCTCTTTTTTTTTGATTTTTTTGAATCACCAACTTAGATAAGCTAGGATTTTTTCGATAGCAATCTCATTATCCAATAGAACTAGGGTTTCCAAAATTTTCTAACATATCATATGTATATATATATATATATATATATATATATATATATCTTGATAATACTGAGATATTATTTCATCAAAATCCTAGTTTCACCATTGTTCTTATGGAGCGAAGTAATTTTCTTTTTGGCAGCAGCAATAAAAATATCAGTAAGTTTAATTTGTTTATTAATAGACCAAAACCTATGATAAATCTTCTTTTCTTTCTTGCTGAAGTACTTTTCTTGTTATTTTATGTTTTAGGTAGATCATGGCAATTCCTGGTCGAAACCATAACTCTATTCCTTCAAGCCAGAAACTGGGTTGCAGAGGTGAAAGGATGAAGGTAGCTTCTCCCCAAGAAGTACATTCAAAAATCAGCCAACTTATGAATTAAGTCACAAAATTGTTCTAGTTATGCCTCTCGATCGTTTGAAGAAAACTCGTCAATATGCTCTGGATCTCTATTTTTGCAAAAAAAGCAAGACACAAAGAGGAATTGGAGAAAGAAGATGATTGATGATGAGAAAATCACAATTTTTATGGAGAAGTGTCGTCTTCGAGACATTGCAAAAAGGGAGAAAACTGAACAAATGGAACGAGGTGTTCGTCCTTATGGTGTGGCTTCTGATTCTGATACGGATGAGTATTCTTCAGAGAAGGATCATGAATTAAACATTTTGTGTATGAGCGTTATGATGAAACCATATTATTATCTTAGTACTTCTCGTAGGTTTGCATTATTGTCTTTTCATATTGAAATTAATGAATAAACGAAATTTATTAGAAAATTTCATAAATTTTCGTCATAGAAATTTCAGAAGTATAGTGCTTGGGAAAAACGTCATAAAATCTTCATATGACCTCCGTTTTGGATGATTGACCCCTATATCCTTATTAGAAAACACTTTTATACAACCTAATAGGAAGAAATACAGGTTTTGAGTTTGTTTGGGGCGTTAAAATGATTGAATAGTAAAACTCAGGAAGTATCCAGGAAAATCCTAACAGTTTTTAGACTTGACTCCGCTAGTCGTTTTTGCCATAACATGCCTATATTCATCACCAATTTTTGTCAGCTTCAGAGATTATGAGAGGTAGTGAAAATTGCTTCTGAGGCGTTTTTTGTAAAACGTCTTGTGATTGTTCTAACTCATATAATCCATTGAATAACACTTTATAATGATTGCATACGATTTTTATGAGCATGTATGGCAATTTTTATGGTTTATGCTCAAGAATTTTGTATTTGAGACGTTCTGATTCAATTTGCCCATATCCTCTATACTTTCAGAGGGGAGAGTGATCAAAATCAGATAATTGAACTTGCTAGTGAAGGAACAAGAATTACCGTTGACCCCGATGTAAAATTCCCTCTCCCATACTGAAGATCATGGGAGGACCCTTGCTTGCATGTTTGTTGAAGGTAGTACTTCCATTGAGTATCCCGGTAGAGGTGTTAATGTTTACTTTGGTTCCAGCAGGGATCCTCCTAGGTACTTGTGTCTTGGGGGGACTTGTTGTTCCATCCACCTATGTCAATCTATATGGAGAAAATTTGGCTTCTTCTCCGTAGATAATTCCAGGATTATGGTGGTTGGGGTGTCCCTGGCATGCACTAATTATTTTCTTCTGATAAGACTTTTACATATGTATAGGTCCCTATCTTGCTGAGAACTTATTGAACCCCAAAAGTTGACTCAAGGATGGGTTTGAGACATGAGAAATAAAAGTATGTTTCTGAGGTGCTTGAGTTACTTTATTATTTTAAAGGTTTGCTTGGATTTAAACCTTTATGCATTTCGAAAGATTTTCATATAAGTTGGTTCTGATGGGTAATTCATAAAGATTTCTTAAAAGGAGCAATGGGGATTCTATTTGATTAATAAAATTAAAATTCTAAGAAGCCCATAGTGATACTCATAGGCATTTTGGAGGAATTGTAAATACTACATGAAGAAAAAATAGGGAAATAGGGACCGTGGAAAGATGCTCAGTCAAAAGCCCTGAGCCATTTGCCGTGAACGACATTTGTGCGAGGCTTGCTTTCTATAGTGATCAACTTATAGTAGTCATTTGCGGTGGACCATGAATTATGTATGGTCCTTCCCAGTTGGAGGAGCGATGACGCTTTGATGCTTTGAGAACTAGGTCCCCTACTCGTAAAATATTCGGCTTGATTGTTTTGGCTTTTCAAACCTCTTGTTCATATGGATGAGCTTCTTACTTAATGTATCTTTGCACTACATATGAGAAAGAATATATTTGAGAATTATGATGGTTCATGAGAAACAGGAGTAATTTTCACCCATTTGTTGAAGTATTAAGCTGCAGTAGTCACACATTCGTAACGGCAGGCTAAAGTGTGACTGTCGTCTCCAACAAGGTCTAGTCCCCAGTCTGCTGGCATGTGAGGATGATTCAATGATAAGGAAGTAAATTTGGTAAGAGCTACCTGAGTGTGAAATATGTTGACATAAGCTGATACACTCTTGGTTGGTGATTGGTTCCCCCTCATGGCTTTGAGAAATTAGTATTTTTCCAGGTACATAGGCAAGTCCTTGCTAATGGTGGGTTTGACTCCAGGAATAGAGCGTTTAACTCGAGGCGGGACTTTTGGCTGAGCTCTTATGATAGTGTTTATTGTTGGATCCAAGCACGTCCCAGAATCATATTGTAATTGAGCCTCCCCTTGACAATGTGAAACTTGGTACTTGTTTGAGTGGTTCCTTCCGCCACTGTGAGAGTGATGTGTCCATAAACATCCCTGGTTACTCCTTCAGGGTCTCTGACTGTTATCGGGAGCGTGTAGCTTATTGTCGCTTCACTCCTGTTGTTTTTAGAGTTATGATGCTGATAATAATGATATCCATGCCAGTATCAACTAGTGTCTTTCTGAACTCAGTGCCTATGAGGCTTGTCGTAGTGAAGATTCACGGTCACGCCCTTCATCATTTTGATTCATTATGTCTTTCGAGGAGTACCTGTCTCAAGCGTAAGCATCCTCAGCAAGAGATTGGTAGGCACTCAGAAGATATGACTCGATTGAGGGAATTGAAAAGATCTTTACGTTGATCCTTTGAAAGTAGAGGAATTCACACATGCGCTCCATTAGTGATTGAACCGTTTGGTTGACTGGCTTTCCAGAGATGGTGAAGCTCCTGACAGAAATGGATTTTTGTGGATCCCTTCAGTCCCCAGTCGCAACTCCCCTGATTTTATTTTCCCTTTAAGATATGTCTCAGACCATTTCACTCGCTGGTGGGATGATTGAAAAACTAATGAAAACGAAAATATCTCGAGTCGGAAATTTCCTGAGGAGTAGGTGGGCGTCGTACAGGTGGAAATTTGACGATCCCTTCTTGTACCCAAGCCTCCGGTAATTCAAAAACTTCTTCCATAGGGATCGGAAAATCAGGACAAGTTATATCAGGCTTTATATCTTGCTCTTGCGGTTGTTGTAGATGTTATTGTTATTGTCGTGGCCCTTTAGGATTGCCTTGGGAGCGAGTCAATCGCTGGGTTGGTCCCTGGTTCAAGGATAGAGTAGAAGAGATATGCTTAGTTTGTGGATCTTGCTGAAATGAAGCTTTTCTTTTGGGTCCATCGTTACTGGCATCACCAATTGACGGTTGAATATTTGTATTGTTTGTTGACTAGTCGTCGACTTCCATGTGTGTCTCCATGGCTTTTTTCCCTTGCTAGCCTGGTTCTCTCCAGGAGGGCAGAAACTGTTATGGAAGATCGCTTCATGGCTTTGTGTAATTCATAGAAAGTCTGAAAACGTAAATTTTCTAAAAGAGCACGATAAACAGGGATCATACAGCTAATACAGATCTCCACTAGTTGATGTTCTGTCACATTCGGATCGTGACAGTCCAATGCTTGAATTGTGAATCTCTTCATATATTCATTGGGGTGCTCATTATTTCTCTAGAACATTCTTCCTAGGTCTGATAGGGAGACTTTCTCGGAAACGAAGAAGTATTTCCTGTAGAAGGCATTAACCATGTCTTCCCAACCAGAGATAATATTGGGATTAATATTGTTATACCACGTGTAGGCCCTTCTAATGAGAGGGCAGAAACTGTTACGGAAGATCGCTTCATGGATTTATGTAATTCAGAGAAAGTATGAAAACGTAAATTTTCTAAAGGAGCACGATAAACAGGGATCGTACAGTTAATACAGATCTCCACTAGTTGATGTTCTGTCACATTCGGATCGTGACAGTCCAGTGCTTGAATTATGAATCTCTTCATATATTCATTGGGGTGCTCATTATTTCTCTAGAATATTCTTCCCAGGTCTGATAGGGCAACTTTCTCGGAAACGAAGAAGTATTTCCTGTAGAAGGCATTAACCATGTCTTCCCAACCAGAGATACTATTGGGATTAATATTGTTATACCACGTGTAGGCCCTTCTAGTGAGGGACCTTGAAAATTCTTTGAGGCGTAGCACATGATTATATCCATGTCCTCAGTGGACATGTATTTGTTTGAGAGTAACAAGACACATTTAATGGCTAAGTATTAGCTCAGAAGTGACTTAGCATAAGTCTGGGTGGAATTTGAGGTCAAATTTTGTAGAGGGATTCTCAAGCAAGGAGACCTACTAGAATTCATATAAGATTTGATATTGGACCAATATTATCACGGACCGGAAAATTCCGCCTCTGGCGCGTTGCGCTAGGCAGGCCAGAACTCCCGATGCGCGTAAAGATAGAAATCGGACCTTAAAGCTTAACTTCTCGCTGGAAAATACAGGTAGATTTTTCCTTTCCATGCATTATTTGCATGCATGATACTCGACACCCGCAATTTTCGCATGACGCTTACTCATGGACGCGTCATGGCCTGAGTTGAAGCTTCGTCCTAAGATTATAAAGCTTACCCAGATATGCATTGGGGTGTGGATGCCTTGACCATGATTTATAGTGTTAAGGCCCTATTACGCGTGATGCGTATTCGGGGAGGCTTGATAGTGCAAAGGCACTATTACACCGAGACGAAGTTGCATAAGTGAGAGCATCATAGTTCTAACTGTTGTGCGAAAATAGTATCAGAGCAAGTTCCGAGAAAAATACTAGGGACTTTGAGTTTTGGACTCGTGGGCGTGGATTTTTTTATTATGACTACAAAATTTCCCTTCAAAGGAAATTGAAAAGTTGGAAGAGTAGGCCAACTGTTGTGTGAAAATAAAATGGATAAATAAGGCCAAGTGCCTATACAAAAAAAATTGTAACTCACTAGTTACTCCTCTAAGATTTGGACGTGCTCGAGTGTGTTGTAAGTTTGCCAGGAAACCCTTTTGGAACGGTGGATGGTACCCGACTACCCTTGGCACTGGGACTGATCACCCCTCAGCCGTGCGGCACGGTGTGCGATGTGAGGTCGGCTAGCACCCACTTACAAGTGGAAGATCGTCCGGAACAATGGCTTGCATCTGACTGCACTGGCATTAGAGTTTTGTCCTCACAATACTACGCTAAAAACTATTCATAAACTCGCGATTACCCTTTTCAACCTATGTGAATTTTGGGACTCTTAAGTGTATGGTATGGGACGTCCACTTAAGATCTCGTGTTGAGTAAATTCTTTTGCATTCTTGAGCATGTGGTATGGGACGCATGTTTAGGGATCCAATTTGAGTTTTCTCTGTAAAGTTATAAAAACCTTTGTTGATCCTAGAGCATGCGGTATGGGACGTATGTTCGGAAGGTCTCCATCGGCATTTATGGAAAATCGTTGGCCCTATTAGGATTCTGGGATATGCGAAATGGGATGTATATTCAGAAGGTTCTAATTTGTCCTCACTAACAAACATTGGACCCTTGCAAGATTTCTATGCATCATGGAATGGGACATATGCATAGAATACCTTAATCGATGAAGCTTGTCCACAATAGTTTTGAGTTAAATTTCGAGGACGAAATTTTTTGAAGGTGGTAAGTGATAGGCACATTTTTGTGTCTAAATTGCGCCCGATTATCTGCTTCGATAGTACTCGATTTTACACTTATTATGTCTTTTTATGTCTTTGTAGGTATTTTTGAGAAATAAACATTTGCGAAAAAATTGGCTCGAAAAGTGTTAAAGGCACCCGGGAAAAGTGATAAAGGCACCCACATTTTGGATTGGGGGCACCCCTTCTTTGAATTTTGAAACCGAAAATGGCGGGAAATTTTGTTTCACGAAGAGAAGATTGCTGTGAACATGTTTTACGTGATTCTTGGGATTTTTGGACTTTTAATTTGACCCAAAAGCAAGTAGAGATGAAAACAAGATTAAACACGTGAAGAAACAGAGATTCTTGGGATGACGGAGGAAGCTTTTTCTCTAATAATTAAGTGGTATGTATTTAATTAATTTATTTATGCAATTTATTTATGATTAATTGCCTTGATTGAAAATTGATTTAAAAGATTTTTATTAAGCAATTGTGATTCCGTTAGATGGTGCATGCCTCGGATTAGGTCCCTAGATGCTCCATGCTTGTGTTATACAGTTGTTGTTTTAAAAATCTATTTTTGCAATGCTTTAGAATCAAAATAAAATGTTTTAATTGCATGATTAAAATTACTATCACTTGATTTATTGGTTAAAAGTGGAATCCTGAATCCTAGTTCTTCCCCATATTTATAAAAAATCATCTTTATTTTAATCTATTTTATTTTATTTAATTAAAATTAGGTCTGAAATTAAATCTTCAGAAGTCCGAGAATCGAATCTATTTTACCACTATATTTTATCACATCAATTTTTGGCACCGCCGACGCGGACTTGGTTTTAGGTTTAGGGTTTTAGATTTATTTTTAGGTTTCTATTTTTATTTTTATTATTTTACTTTGTTCTATTTTACGTTTCTTTTGGTATTTCTCTTTTTGCTACAGGTTGGATTTTTTGGATCGAAAAGAAAGTACGCCAAAGATTTGGAATTACAGCTAAAGACTTGGAGTTAAAAGATAAAGCTTAAAGAACGAAAAAGAAGACGAAGATTTTTATTAATTAGATTTTATTTTATTTTATATTTTATTTGTTTTTTTAGAAAATTGTATTAGGAATTTGTATTATTTCTGTAATTTTTCTTTTATTTTAGACACTTTTTGGACATTATTTTTGGGACTTTGGACACTTTATTAATTTTTAAACCCTACGGAAGGGTATTATTTAAATATAAACTGTTATAGGGAAGGACGACAATTACGATATTGTCTCAGCCCCTTGGGTTCGCACACTGACACAGGAGTCGGTGGCCCGAGTCGACTACAACTGATTCATCCCCCGTGTGGTACAGGAGGTAAGACTCGATCAACCCACGAATCCCCTGCAAGTGGGTTTACTGTATTCCTTCGTATGCATATATGTTGAGGAACTGAAATCAGACTTACTTTTCTACTAAAGGGCAATAATTGGCCATACAAGATAAGGACTCGGATTTCATCACCGTTTCCTTCCTGCCCGCTTTAAGAACACGTTACCAAACGCGAACCTAAAACCTTAAAATTTTGACTAGAAAGAGACCTATAGGGTATCGATCTTATTGGAAAATCGTTCAAAAGGACTGTACTAGTTACTTTATTAGCCTAACTCGAAGTTCAGGAAGATTATTTTAAGTATATTAGAGCCTCCTTGTAACCCAGGGAAAAGTGCCAAAGAGACAGGGTTATCAAAGCTCCTTAGAGCTTATCCTGTTTCTCTTCGACTTAATCTAATTCGGATCGTTCTGAGAAGTTTGCTAAAATTATAACCAGTTGCCTTTTGAAAGAATAGAAGCTGGTCTAGAAACAGTCTAAGTGGAACCATCATGCTTTTTGTTTGCTAGATTCAATAGGTTTGATTTGGTTGAGTCGGCCTTGCTTGTGTATGTTTAGAACCCCTTTCGGTAGGATTTATTTTTAGGAAGTTTTTGTTAGAAAATGTCGAACTGGTATTATGAGGACCAATACAATGAATATCCGACCGAATTTCAAAATAGACATTATCCGTACTATCAACATTGTGTGGATAGTAATCGGGATCACCACCAACCTTTTGGAGGCTATTACTCATACCAAGGTGATCCCAATTACTATTCATACATACACCCGTCTTATGAACATGAACATGAACACGAGCAGTTACGACCTAGAAATCTTGATGATCTAGTTGTTTCTCTAAAAGAATCCGTCAAGGAGTTGGCTGAGAGTACAAAAAGGTTTGGATTGAGTGTGACAGGAACAAATAGTAGTCCAAATCCTTCTCTTGGAGAATCACACGAGCAGTTGCAATCTAGTACTCCCCATGATGATTTGAGTTCGTTATCTTGGAGGGATGCCCTAGAGCAATTTCAACCCATCACTCATCATGAACCCATTACACCTTTAGAAGAATCACTCAAGAAGTTATCTGAGGCAACACATGAGCTTAAATTAAGTATGGGGGTGACAATTAGTAGCCCAACTCGTACTCTAGAAGACACCCTCAAGCTGATATATGAGAATAACAAGCACATGATTGAGGATAAAAATAGGTTCGTATTAAGTATGAATGAAATTTCTGCAAGGAACAATATTGATCAATATAATCTTAATTCCCAATATGGTGCTACCCTTGATAGTTATTCACCTCCTCAAGAGGACGAGGATAGAATTGGTAACACTACTTATTTAGACGAGGTTCAAACATCTTCATATTATTATGATGATGAGGATAGTATTGGTGAAGAACTTGAAATATACAGGCAGAGTGATCAAGAAATTGTCACTCCAGTTGTGCTTCGCGATGATAGTGTTATTTCTAGTTCAAATTCAAATAATTTTAATGATTATTCACCTATTCAAAAGGAAGAGGATTTGACTAGAGATATCACTGTTTTAGACGATGTAGAACTCTCTTGTTTTGAAACCGATAATAGTTTAGAGGAACGGGTTTATCCTGAGAATACTGTTTTAAAGTCCAACGATTTAGAAACAATAGTCTTAGATAACAAAGATAGACTCGTAGAGATTTTAAAAATGAGTGAGGATGCACCACCGGATTATAACCTAGAAGAAGCAATTGACCATTTTCGGGAATCTGACGATCTAAAAATTAGGGAAATTGTGATTAGTCTATCTAGAGACACTGAAAACTTTAAGTTTGGGGGTGACTATCATTCTCCCTGTGTTTTACCTTTAACTCTTAGAAAGGTCCCTAACTTGGGACTTGACATATGTACCTCTACCATTTTACAAGATCATCTTCAAACTAGATTCCCTGAGCCTGTTGACTTCCAAAAAGAAGTTCAGTTGTTAGAAACCCATCCTCTGGTCGATGTGGTTTACCTAGGTAGTAATACCAAGATTAACTTTGTTTTCCCACCAAAATATTTTCTTCCATATGTGGGAACGTTAGAATTTCAAATGTGTCAGTTATTAAATTTTGAGACTAAGCCTAATTACTTTAGGAAATTTGAATCGACACATTTGCTTAAGAATGACCACCTTCATAGTAGTCAACTGTGTGGGTCAAATATGATTGACTTTGAGGATCCACAATTATTCAGGTTATTATTATGTGCTTCTAAGTTCTTAGTTGAGTTTTTCCAGACTTTACAACCTGATCCTGTTGATCCTGCCTACGAAGAAATCCAACCCATGAAAATATTTTATCTAGACCCTTTCATAGAGCCTGAACCTGAACCACAACTAGAAGTAGTTGTTGTAAACAGAAAACTAAATAAGGGTGTGCTCGGTTTGTTCATTTTCTTGGCCTGTTGTTGTTTCCTCTTATTTGTGATATCACTATTTGATTCAGACGACCCACAGTTGTTCCGATTATTGCTATATGATTTAATGAGGTGATTAATTCTTTCTTAGTCTGGCTGAAGACTTTAAACTTAGCACTTCTTGGGAGGTAACCCATGCTCATGCAATACGGTAATATCTTTCCCTAAGTCCTTTTCGTAAATTGGTAACAGTTTCTCCTGGTTCGTATTTTTAATCATTCATCTTTAGAAACATTGAGGACACTGTTTAATTTAAGTTTGGGGTTAAGGGAGAAACTTTTTAGTGAAATAATAAAGCTCTAGCATTTAGAAGCTTGTGAACACTTCAGGGTGACACTAACCATTCTAGGTAGATAGAAACTTAGCTCTTTTTCTATAGGAATTGGTGTGCCCAGTTAAATAGTCTATTCATAAAAGGACAGAGTTCAGGTGTTAGAAAATAACATGATAGTTGTCACCACATCTCGGAGTCTATCTCGACCATATCACTTTCTGTTTTTACTTTTGCAATTTTATGTTTCTCTAAGTGATTTGCTGTGGCCCAGTATCAAATTTTTATCGCCGCTAGGATGAAATAGAGTGTTTGAGATCAAGCCCGATTCTTGCTTTATTTTGAGACAAAAAAAAAAAGAAAAAAAAAAAAAAAAAAACAATATTGACACTTTGATAGCAATATGTGTATGTTCTTCCTGTCTCCGTCGCCTAAGCAAGCGTGGAACGCAGGATCCATGGGAACTATCATGTAAGATGTTGATAAGAACCATGCGCTTGGATTCAATTTGATCCAATCATGTTGTCAATATATTTATCGTTTTATTTTCTATAAATCGATCGCTGGGACCCTTGTATATACCAGTTGAGTCGATATTAGTATTAAGTTTAAGACCATGTATCTCAATCTATTAGGATTCATCCTGGCACTGACCTTCAGACAGATATGGGAAACACCGTTCACCTTAGTCAACATGTGCAACCTTCATATTTCTATGTCCATCTTCTAAATCTTTTCATGTGATTAATTGGGATAGATTCTGATTCTTGTGATTGAACAATTATCTGAGTAGAGCTCTGTTGTCTTATGGATTTTAGTATGCTTGAGTAAACACTCGTGTACAGCAGTTGGACTAATATAGGGTAATGATTCCCATAGCCGATGAGTTGAGTAAACCAACTAAGTAGCTTGTTTAGTGTCTATCCTTAATCGTTCACGAGTTGCTAATATCTAGAGTAAAGGTTTTGTGGGTATACCTCTTTGTAAACCCTCACGAGACAAAACTCGTCCACTAGGGACACCTAGGGGTTTAACGGCTTATTACATATGCTAAATGTAGTCGCGATTCCTGCGAAAGTGAGTTAGGATTTTCTTTTATTAGTTTGCTCGAGGACTAGCAAAATAGTAAGTTTGGGGGTATTTGATAGGCACATTTATGTGTCTAAATTGCGCCTGATTATCTGCTTCGATAGTACTCGATTTTACACTTATTGTGTCTTTTTATGTCTTTGTAGGTATTTTTGAGAAATAAACATTTGCGGAAAAATTGGATCGAAAAGTGTTAAAGGCACCCGTGAAAAGTGATAAAGGCACCCACATTTTGGATTGGGGGCACCCCTTCTTTGAATTTTGAAACCGAAAATGGCGGGAAATTTGGCTTCACGAAGAGAAGATTGCTGTGAACATGTTTTACGTGATTCTTGAGATTTTTGGACTTTTAATTTGACCCAAAAGCAAGTAGAGATGAAAACAAGATTAAACACGTGAAGAAACAGAGATTAAAGCCGGAAAAACTGCTTCAAACCGAGTTGTAGCCGGAAAATGATATTCACGCTGCGGAGATTTAGAATAGGATTTGGATAAGTTTTGAAGATTTCTATTGGGATTAGAACACTTCCTAGGGTTCCTACACCCTATATATACCAAGAGAAGACAATAAAAACACATACAAGCTCAGAGATCATCACCGAAGAAAACAGAGAAATTCCGGCCGACTGTTCTTGCCGCAGCTCAACGGAGAAGACGAACAAGCAACGTTTGTAATTGTTGTTGTTTCTGTTGCGTCTTCTCTTTTCTTTCCTGTTACTTATTTCTCTTGTAACACTCTGAACCACCTCACTGTAACGCTTATAAGCGTATCAAATCGGCTGTGTTACATCTATTTCACCTTTGTAAACACTTTTTGGAGCAATAAAAGATTATTTTAAGCATATTTTCTCTACCATTAGCTAATCACCATTACTGGGATGACGGAGGAATCTTTTTCTCTAATAATTAAGTGGTCTGTATTTAATTAATTTATTTATGCAATTTATTTATGATCAATTGCCTTGATTGAAAATTGATTTAAAAGATTTTTATTAAGCAATTGTGATTTCTTTAGATGGTGCATGCCTCGGATTAGGTCCCTAGATGCTCCAAGCTTGTGTTATACAGTTGTTGTTTTGAAAATCTAATATTGCAATGCTTTAGAATCAAAATAAAATGTTTTAATTGCATGATTAAAATTACTATCACTTGATTTATTGGTTAAAAGTGGAATCCTGAATCCTAGTTCTTCCCCATATTTATAAAAAGTCATCTTTATTTTAATCTATTTTATTTTCTTTAATTAAAATTAGGTCTGAAATTAAATCTTCACAAGTCCGAGAACCGAATCTATTTTACCACTATATTTTATCACATCAGTAAGAATATAACACCCGTAATTTTCGCATGACGCTTACTCATGGGCGCGTCATGGCCTGGGTTGAAGCTTCGTCCTAAGCTTATAAAGCTTACCCAGTTATGCATTGGGGTGTGGATGCCTTGACCTTGAATTATAGTGTTAAGGACCTATTACGCGTGATACGTATTCGGGGAGGCTTGATAGTGCAAAGGAACTATTACACCGAGACGAAGTTGCGTAAGTGAGAGCATCATAGTTCTAAGACACTATTATGCCGTGATGCATGATCCAATGCATCACCGAGCCAATTTCTCTATTCGAGAAATGCATCATAGTGCTAAGGCACTATTATGCCGTGATGCATTATCCAATGCATCATCGATCCAAGAATGCTCGGCTTTGGCAAGAAATATTCATTTTTGGCCTTGTAGTCGATGGATGGCCCTTATCTTTCAAATATTTATTTGTGGAAATGTAAATAAAACATATATAGGGAGGGAGCTTTGCTTGAATGTGCATGAGCGGTAATGCACATATAAATGCGATGTAGCCTATACGATGGAGCATACTTGATGCTCATCAGCATGTTTAAGTGTAGCTTACCCGAGAATGCTTCACTTGGCTTTGGCAAGAAATCTTCATTTACGGCCTTGCAGTCGATGGATGACCCCTACCTTTCTAATATTTGTTTGTAGAAATGCGAATACAACATATATAGGGAGGGAGATTTGTTGGAATGTGCATGACAGGTAATGCATATATAGATATGCGAAGTGGCTAATACGTTGTAGCATACTTGATGGATAAGCATAAATATGCTTGTAGCTTAACCGATGAAGCTTGAATGTGCATGAGGGGTAATGCACATGTAGATATTCCAAGTAGCCTATACGTTGGAGCATACACTATGCATAAGCATCAATATGCTGGTCGCTTAGCCCATGAAGCTTGAATTATGCGAAAGCATCTTTCGATCGTGTTACGTACTTGATAATGCATATTTGCATAATAAATAACGATAGTTATGCAAAATTTAGTGCATACCTTGCGAAAGCCCTTTGGCCCACACGGACTAGGCTTTGCTTGGCCTTTGGCCTTGCGATGAAGTTGGAATCAAAGTTGGCTTTTCCTTAATAGGCTTAAGTTGCTTGTCCCTTTCGAATTGACCCTTTGATGAACTACGGTCATGCGTGATCCCATCAAGGTACGGGTTGGGTACATAGGCAGCCGCAATGCAATGCATTGAGGTGCAGCACCTTGTCGCTCATATCATCTAATTGGGAGATGATTGCGATATTATGGTAACTCATATCATCTGGCTCGGCAATGCTAAGCAAGAGATGATTGTTGCCACACTTGATGAGGTAGTTGCAATTCCATTTGATGAATTATTCATACTTGCTTGGAACCGTCACGGCATGGAATGGCATGTGCCTGGATGTTGCACTTTTGGCAAGAACAAGATAAATGCAGGCTCCAATGCATGGTCGAAGTAAAATTGATGCAGCAAAATCTTAGGCTTGAAATAGCCTAGGTGTTAGTCCAAGGCATGAGTTAGGCCCGGACAATAAAGCGAAATTATGTGATGCTTACCAAAGGCATCTCCATTAGCTTGTATAGCCTTCAACCCTTGGTATAATGAGGGTAAGTTGGAATGGTATGCTAGTCAAAGGCATTCACCATGGGCTTTAATGGCCTTGCACCCTTTGTAGGACAAGGGTGTGTTGGAACGATATGAAGACTACGGTTTGAGTACCATGCTTGCAAAACATCTTTGGAAAGGCAAATATGCCTGGAACGGTATAAACGTAGCTTGAATGATGTGGGAAATACGTTTCGAGTATAATGCTTACAAGGTAGGCTTGGAAAGCAAAACGTTTACCTGCACTTTCCACCGAGAACTTAGGCTTTAAGGTCCGGTGACTCTCTTTTAAATCACGCATAGGGGAATTATGGCCTGCCCAGCGCAGCGCGCTAGCGGCGGGATTTTCCGGTCCGTGACAAATGTTATCAGAGCAAGTTCCGAGAAAAACACTAGGGACTTTGAGTTTTGGACTCGTCGGTGAGCATTTTGTATTATGACTACAAAAATTTCCTTCAAAGGAAATTGAAAAGTTGGAAGAGTAGGCCAACTGTTGTGCGAAAATAGAATGGATAAATAAGGCCAAGTGCCTATACAAAAAAAATTGTAAATCACTAGTTATTCCTCTAAGATTTGGACGCGCTCGAGTGTGATGTAAGTTTGCCAGGAAACCCGTTTGGAACGGTGGCTGGTATCCGACTACCCTTGGCACTGGGACTGATCACCCCTCACCCGTGCGGCACGGTGTGCGATGTGAGGTCGGCTAGCACCCACTTACAAGTGGAAGATCGTCCGGAACGATGGCTTGCATCTGACTGCACTGGCATCAGAGTTTGGCCCTCACAATACTACGCTAAAAACTATTCATAAACTCGCGACGACCCTTTTCAACATATGTGAATTTGGGGACTCTTAAGTGTATGGTATGTGATGTCCACTTAAGATCTCGTATTGAGTAAATTCTTTTGCATTATTGAGCATGTGGTATGGGACGCATGTTTAGGGATCCAATTTGAGTTTTCGCTATAAAGTCATAAAAACCTTTGTTGATCCTAGATCATGCGGTATGGGACGTATGTTCGGAAGGTCTCCATCGGCATTTATGGAAAATCGTAGGCCCTATTAGGATTCTGGGATATGCGGAATGGGACGTATATTCAGAAGGTTCTTATTTGTCCTCACTAACAAACATTGGACCCTTGCAATATTTCTATGCATCATGGAATGGGACATATGCATAGAATACCTTAATCAATGAAGCTTGTCAACAATAGTTTTGAGTTAAATTTCGAGGACGAATTTTTTTTTGAAGGTGGTAAGAATGTAACACCCGCAATTTTCGCATGACGCTTACTCATGGACGCGTCATGGTTAATGATGACTGGTGGTATTGGCATAACAATCTAAGCAGACATACTGGCTAGATCGTGATGCTTCTAGTGATACGAAGTCAAAAGAAATGGTATCGAGTATTGGGATGTTGCTAGTAAATTGGAGTAGTGATGGCAGAAACCTTGATGGTGACCTGGCAATATGGTGATGGTTGGTTATGGGGAGTTGAGTTGGTGATATTGTTGCTCGAGGTGAGATGAACAGAGAAAGTTTAAATATTGTAGGGAACTTGAGTTTGATTTGGAGTGAGTTGCTTGAAAAAGAATTACGCTGAGATAGATTAGTTGCAGTCGGTGGAGAAGTTTGAGAAGTTGGGAACTAATTTCTCTTATCTGAATCTGAGAAGATCAACAGAATTATTCTCACGCGGGAATACTAATTGGTTGTTTAGTGTAACACAGAGCAACTAATTGGATGTACACCAGATATTGGGAGAAGTCACAACCGTCTATCTGGATCCCACTAATGTTTTAGCCAGTAAGAAGTCATGTACACTCAACTGAACTACTGCGCGATGCAATGAATTATAGTCACTTAATTTCAAAAACAAAGAACTCTATTTCACCGACCTTAAACTCTTATCTCACAAGATTTTTACCGTGTGGGGATATTTGTCTCTCTTCCTATACAAAGGCTAGAGATAGCCGACATCGAGTACGCAGAGATAAACAGAAAGAAAAACAAGAAGAGAATTGGAGGCCTTCTTTAGATGCGATAATATTTTCGGTTTTAATTCCTTATTTTCTTGTTTCTTTATTTATTTTTAAGAATACTATTAGCTATGTCTAGCTAATTTCTTTTTGATTAAGGATGATTTCAAAGTCCTGAATAATGAAATCTTAATTTTATAAATCAAGTTTGTTTTCAATTTTATTTTAATTGTTGATTATCTTTATTATTTTTATTGTCTAAGAATATTGATGGGTTATTTAAAGTGATCAATTAAATCAATCCGTTATTATTTCTTCTACTAGTTCTAAGTTGTGTGATACATGTAATTGTCACTCAACTCTTTACAAAAAGTAGTGTATCACAATAACTGACAAAGGATTATGTTAAGCAATTGTGTATAGAGATAACACTAGTAAGTGGGTTGAGCTTATGTGTCTGATGCTAGGATCGACCTAATTCATAAAGTGTAAAGCATTCACTAATTTACACTATGAGAGCTTAAATAAACTTGTATGATTAAGTGGGTTAGTTGGCTAGAATCTGTAGTCGAGCACTTCCGTATCCAGTGAAATAAGGAATTCCGGGGATAGCATAGCTTGTTGCTATTCTATGGTTGGTAACAATATAAATTCAACAATAAATAAACTTGTATGATTAAGTTTCGGTTCAGTGACGACGAAGGATTCCTTAGTCATCTTTCTTCTCATTGTTTAAAATAAATTCTTATTATTCGCTTTTTATTATTTACTTTTGTTCAAAATCTAAATCTCCCTTTTGGTTACTTTATAACAACTAGAAACTCACTGCTCTTCGTGTGAACGAAATTAATTTGTTATATAAATGACGCGCATCACTATGACGCATCAAGCTAGTGGTTAGGGGCGTGCTAGGGTTTGTGGCGCGTCATGAGACGTGCTAGAGACGTTTTAGCTATGGCGTCGCAATCCATTCATCGGCCAAGGAAGTTTACGCCTTTGGCGCTAGGGTTAGGGTTAGCACTTTACTGCTAAAGTTAAGGTGTTAAGGTGGCGACGCGTTTGCTATGGCCTTATTAGGCCAAGATATGCTAGCTAAGACCACGTTAGGTTAGTTGGAACTTCTCAGGTGCTAGGGATAGCGCCATGAAAGTTAGCACTTTTGGCGCTAATGTGGCTAACTGGTGCCAATGTGGTGCTAATCCAAATAAATAGTGCTAACTTGGCGCTGATAGGAGAAAAGGCTAGGGTTAGCCTAGCTTAGAGGTTCAATGAGTCTTTTATGGCATTGCTTCTTGATTATGGCGCATCCAGGAGGAATGGCATATTATTTGTGGCTTATATTTAAGCAAAGCGCTATGATAGCATATTTAAGCTCAGGGGAGGAATTTGAGAAGCATTCATTGCGAATGAAGCATTAAGCTAAATATATTTTGGGGATTAAGCATTATCTATTCCCGAATTTGATAGATGTTGCTGGAACATCGATGTGCATTCGACACAAGTTCAAGGAATTCAACTGTGGAATTTGTTCGACTTGAGACTAGTTCGATATGGCATGAATTCTATGAGTATTGAGAAGGATGCAAGGCAAGTTTATAATGTTTGAAGAGAATCTATACTTTTTCGCTTGTGGAATATAAATAGAGATACAGTATTCCATATTTTGCTATAGTGTTAAGCATATGCGCAAAATACACACATATCCTTTTTTATATTTCTGCTGCTTGGCAAAGGGAAATTTTACAATTCTAGCCATTGTCAAAAACTCACCATCTACACTATGGTATGAACCATAACCTTCAGAAGACTGGTAGTGGTCCCAAGTACTAGCTAAACTATAGTCATACTACGGATAATGCCCATTTTAAAATTCGGGTCGATATTCATTGTATTGGTCTTTATAATACAAGTTCGACATTTGTTTTTTTAAAGTGCACATGCAAATACAGGTTCGACTAAAATAGGTAAGCTTAGGTTACCTTAGCAAAATATATCTACAGTCAAAGACTGGTCAAAGGTATAGGTTAAGGCTTGTGGTGGTTCGGCTGATAACGCCCAAAGGGTTCAGCTTACTATCCATGTGTTTTCCTAAAATTCGGTGCCGGAAGATGCAGTTGGTGTGTGCAAGTGTTTTTTTTATATATACAAAATAAAATAAAATCTAAAAGAAATATATAGAAATTTTTTCTGAAATTGTTTTTTAATGAAATGAAGAAAATTGGATTCTAATACTTACCTCTTTTGGTAGGCAATTCCCAAAATAATTGTAAAAGATCACCTGTGCATCAAAGACAAGAAAATACTCAAATAAAATCTAAAAGGTTAAATAAAAATCTTAAACTAATTAGCACAAAATTAAAGAAAAATTAAATATCATAATTTCCAAATCCCCGACAATGACGCCAAATATTAATAGGCATAAAACCTATAGCCATAATCGCACGACGTCCACAAAGTAGAAGTGGTAAATACGGGATCTTCCACGGGGATTGATATTATTAATTCTAATTATTTCATAATTTATGTGCTAAATTAAAGAAAATATTTTGGATGAGTTTAATGAATTTAAATAAATAGAAAGAGAAGAGCTTAGGGGTTTTAGGTTCCACTACTTTTGTTGTTTGTACAATTATCAATTTAATATCTTAAACACTCACTCTCAAATACTGAAGACCATTTCGAACCCAGTCTCAAGCCTTGAAAAATATGGCGTTTTAAAATTATGACTTTAGTCGTTATTCAAAAATCTAATTTACTTCGGTTATAAAAGATCAACATTATTAAAATCATTCAACACAACTAAACTAAAGCTTTTAGAAGATAAATTAATAGTCATAAACTAGCACAAATGGAGAGTAATCATGTGAAAGAAATAAATATTAAAAATACACAACAAAAATAGCTTCCTCCTCTACCCTGGAACAAAAAAAATTAACTACTCATAGAGAAAAGAATAAAAGAAAATTGATAAATCATTTCAATTTATTAAACATGAAAACCCTATCATTCTCTTTTAATTCTTTGTCGAATTAACGACACACCCCAATAGCAATTATAGAAGCACATATTCAATGTGTATTAAACTCGGAAGTTATTGCAAGACCGCGGTTTTCAGAGACAGTTTCAAACTTTCTTCTTCTTCTTCTTCACTCCTCCTGTGAAGAACCCTTACTTTCAGTTTTTTTCTTTCTTTGATTCTGGCCAAGCAGCCTTTCCATCCTTCTTACATGTTCCCTATTTTTCTGGATATTTTATTAAAAGCCCCGTTATTTGGTAGTTACGTTTTTCTTTTTTATTAAAGGCTTAACTGCCCTTTTTAAATAAAAAGAGATATAAACTATATCCTTCAGAGGTATCATTGTTTAACAAACTAAAATATAACATATCTGACAAACCGATCTACACAACGAGTGCAAACAACGGGTATCCAATTTAAAAAATTTGGGAAAATATCAAAAGTGGTTGTATTTTTAGGAACATACATTATTTTAGTAGATGCATAACCAAATTAATGGATGCATGGACCAAAATATTGTTGCATAATGCGTTATGCACCCTTTGAGGCGGTTGCATAATTCGTTATGCATCATTTTTTTTTGAATGTTATTTTTTAAGCACACAGATTTTCATATTTTTTTCATTTTGATTTATCATTGTGTTAACGATGAACAAATAATTGTACTTTATAGAATTGGCTGCATAACCTGTTATGCAGTCCAGAAAGTGGTTGCATAATGCATTATGTAGACACTTTTTTTGTTAGCACTGAAATCAACCAAAGAATGGTTGGATAATCTATTACGCATCTACAAAAACGACCATGTAATTAGTTACGCAATTTTGAAAACGGTTGCATAGCTGTTATGTAGCCATTTGGGGACTACATAATGATTTTTCATCCAATAACCGTTTTGCATTCGTTAAGTTGGTTGCATAATACGCAAAAATGGATGCATATGCATAATGATGTTGTCATGTTCAATATACATCCATTATGGTGGTTGCATAACATTTTTGACAATTACATAACATATTCTGCATCCACCAATCAACATTTGTGCCTAAAAGAACAATCACCTTCAATTTTTCGTAAAATTTTTAAATTTGATATTGTCGTTAGATCTCTTTAAAATCTTTCCAACGAGATAAAATTTATAAAAATCCAAGGTACGATTTTTTAGATATATTATATTCTAGTCTGCTTGCCAATTATACCCCTGAAAAAGTATGATACACAATGAGTTATATAAGCACTTTACTGAGGAGAGAAAATCCGAGATTTATTTGTTATACATGTAGTCCATAGTAAGAGTACTTGTGTCTTATTCATCCCTTTTCATAATTTCAAATAATAATAGGTCTGACGATAATTAAAAATTATTTAGGACCTGTAAATAGGAAAAAAGTTTGTTTTGGGCCTGAGCCTAATTTTCCCTATACTAATTTGGTGCACACTTTAACTTAAAAGACCCAATTTAATTTCAACCTATCACAATAATCAGTTAACCCCCTGAGTTTGGGAGCTAAAAGTAGAATACGATTTATCACTCGACTCCGTTTCGTTGGCCCTCACTGTGGTAACGGTGATCTAGTTTATATTAAGTAACAAAGTTTTGTTCGAATACACAGAACTTGTCTAACATTTAAAAGTAGATATCGTTTTTACGGTAGGGGACCGACGAAAAATCCAAATCAGGCAAATGAAAGTGGAATTGCAGTGAACTTGGAGGAAACAATGGTGAAATTGTAGAATTATTAAAAGAAATGAAAATACATTTAAACAAATTTGAATCAAATTGAGAAGAAACTGGAAATTCCCATTTTTTGAATTGAGACAACTACATTAAATTGAAGGATTGTTATCAAAATTTAATAATTCAATTGTAATAAAATCAAAAATAATCTAGAAATTTTTTGTATGAATAATCGACGTAATTTGGTGTAATTTCTAAAACTTGAAACAAAAATGAAATAAAGGAAAGACAAAGTGTTATGTTACATAAAAAGTATTTAAGTTACCTTAAATGGACCTTTTTTAGTCGACCCATATTAGGTACTAAAATCTATGTGGACAAAGCTTAAGTACCAAAGTACAAATAACTTTTAGAATCGCTAAAGATAGGAGAAGTAAGAACTACCTGTTAGACTGTTGTCGTTTTCCATGCATGCAGATACTAAACTCTTTCAACACTCAAACGACATTGATCACAAAACCAATTTTTTTTATTGTAACTTCCTACTTTTGCTTCAACAAAATAAAAACAAAAAATCTCTGGCCCCTTCTCTCTCCACCCTTTTCTTTTTAATCTTGTGGCGATAGGAGTGATAAGTATATATATCATCATGTCAAATTTGATGATCTAAAAACCATATTCTTTTGGTGAATCACCAGATAGCCAACTGATTAAATTCCATGTCCAATTAAAAAAATCCAAAATCAAATAGACTTTGACACAAAATTTTCGTTTTTCTCAGTAAATACCCCAAAAAGATTAAAGGGTGCTTTTTTGTTTGGGGGGGGG
>JAJJMC010029784.1:3648868-3902544 GCA_023531435.1 Papaver californicum | reverse complement strand
TATCTGGGGCGGATACCTCCTAAAGAGATAAAAATGAAACCCTAGAATTTTTTCTCATAGATCCAAGAGAAAAACGAAAAACCTAAAACAACTCATGTTTTATAAATCTATATTTAACATGAAGGAGTTAGGAAAATCAATGATGACTATCAATTTCAACTTTAAAGTTACCCAATATAGTATAAAGATGACAAGAAAATGTGCATTTTATTTCATTTTGTGATTTGAAATTCGAAAATTTAACATCAATTAATATAGACTAGTCAACGAAAAAAACCAAGATGAATTCAAACAAATATGATGAAGAGTTTTTTTTTGAAAGGACGATGAAGATAAATGATGCGTGTCTTATGTGCAACAAATTACTTTAGATATTTCCCACTAATATTAACAAGTAGTATAACAGTAATAAGGATCGTTTCCACGGGGAGCCATGTAATTGTTAATTGTTTTCAACTTCTTATGTAACCAAGTAAAAATTGTGAGTTTTAAATTAAAGTAAAGTAAACTAATAAATTAAAAACGAAATAGATAAATATTGAGATCAAGGTGAAAAAATACTAGTTTAGAATTTCATCTATATCGCCAATCATGTTCCTCAATCGATTAATATCAACGTCCACTCTCTAATCATACCAATAGCCTTAGAGCATCCCATAGAGAGAATACTCCGGTAAATTCCTTATGTAATCACATACCATAACGATGAATATGTGCGTAGCTATCAATTTTAATCCTCCAAGAGTGTTAGGTTTTTTGAATTAGGCTAATCAATGCAATAGAAGTACTACGAGTAATATATTGAACACTGGTCAAACTTCTACATGGAATTAAAGGTTTTGAGGACAAACAACAATCCCACTTTGTTACTTGCAACTGGGTCTATCGACTATTCCTATCTCCAAACCCTAGTTTATCTTTAAATATGAATATGTTTTCACTTAGTATGCATCCTAAATAAACACACCTTCAATCATACATGGAGATTTAAGAGTAGAATATCAACGATAAAAAGATATCTTGAACATCAACAATAATATCAACCAGATTGATTCACATGTTTAGGACTTCCAAATGCATCCCCGACCAATGGAAAATTAGCTACTCATAAGTTTACTAAAACCCATGGAAAATATATAAAGAAGAAGAAGGAGTGGAAGAACGGTTTTCCCCTAGGTTTAAAATGTAGAATATGTAATATGATAGGTAGGAGATAACAAATTACTTAAAAGATGTACTATTTGAGCCTTGGATGTCTTCTTTTATAGTCATCAATACTTGGTGGTTTGAGGTAAATTTGTAAACGGGAGACCATTCCTAATCACAACAAGGACTACAACCTTCCCTCTACGTGTCCGACCGGAAAAAAAAAAGATTTTTTCCTTGTACTATTTTCTTTAATTTTATAGACTCCCCCTTCCCCCCCCCCCCCCTTAATCCTCTTGTACACATGCCCCCCTTTAATCTCTCATTATTGCTAAATTGCCATTTTGTCATTCTTGCCTCCAACTTACCCTCTTATTCTTTTCTTATCCTCACACCCCAATGGGCATATTTCTAAGTGTTTGGGCTTGACCCTTAAATTCCTAAGGTGATAATGAGCTTAAGCCCATCTAGTAAGAGTGATTCCCCCTATCCATGGATAGTCATTTTTCAGGTATTAACATTAGCCCCATGACTATTGGGCTAACCATTGGACATCCCAATAGTCAAAACCCACTTTTAAAGCAATTCTCCTTGGTTATCTTCTTAACACGTTCCTCACCATCTTTTTAGTTACCCTGCTCTAAGCAGCAATATTAGTTTAGTCAAAGAAAGGTCTCTTCTATATATATTTACAGTCTCTTCTTTACCACTTCATTTCTTTTTTTTTACTGCCTATCCACACTTTATCACTCCTGATGTTAGACGATTCCCTCCAACATTCTTCTACGGACGAAGAGGAAGAAGCGAAAAAGACAGAGTCTCAAGAGGGGTCCGAGTCGAGCGGCCAATCTGACGATATGCCTCTCACTTTGTCGGTTGATGATCAGTTGTATTCTATCATGGAAATTCTTGGCAGCCGAGATCTCTCCGCCGCTATGCAGCCCACCTCTTCTCAGATGGTACGCGGATTACGCCGGCTGACGATTATCTCGATTCTCATTTAACCAACCTGGATTTAATACCCTTTTTCGTGTTACCTAAATGGCTCATGCATCCATAGGAAGACGTCCTTCCCCTTCACCCTTTCAACAAAATTCTGTGCATGGCCATTCATCGCGGGGATTATTACCTTCCGACTATAGATCAGTATTTTTCCGCTGAAACTTCTCCTTTCTGGAAGTCTTGGGTCGCATACATTCGTTCCAAATCTGATCAGTTATCCATGATTCTTTCTTTGGGGATAGAAGATGTTATAGACGCGTCTTTCATCGTGTGGTAGTCAGATGTAAAAGTGACATAGTCAGACTTTACTCGCGCTGGGTTTCTCGGGTTCATACTTTTTTTTTTGCTTGGGGTGAGACGGCTCATGTATTGGAGGATGTTGTGGCTTTAATAGGATTTCCGATTCATGGATCTCACTTGTATCATGAGGCGGTATCTCTGAAGCTATGAATGATTCGAATAAGATTTTGTGTGCTTACTTGATTGGATGCAAAGATAGATCTCCGGAAATCCGATCGGTGGGGGGGAGGGAGGACGATTCCTCAGTAACAGACGCCCACCCTGTAAAAGGGAAGATCGTTGATTTGAAAAAATCGTCTAAAGGGAATTCCAAGGTTACCCCTACTTCAGAAGCAAAAGATAAAGATGCAGCCCGCCTTATCGATGGGAAGATGATGGCCGATGATATGAAGGGTTTTGCTACTGTATCAGACCGACTCTCTCTAGATGAAAACCTTTCTGGACGTGGTACTAAGATCAGTAAGAATAAACGCGTTTCTTTCCCCCTATGGGTGAAATATTGGGATCCAAATTCCGTAGACGGGGAGGTCATCTCCCTTTTCTAAGAGGAGAAAACGCTGACGCTGATCTAACAACTTTTCTTCTTTACTGGCTCTGTCACGATATCTTCGAGCACAACCCCTGTGACACCATCAATAACGAGATCGTGTCGATGGTTGTACAGATGTCGCGAGGCGTATCGTTTTCTTTAGCGCTTATGTTCGTGGGTGGTTTGTAACGTCAGCTGGATCTTCTTTGTAAAGACATTCAGAGAGTGGGCGCCCGTCATATTATTGAGACCTAAATTGCTTCGAATTTCCTTCAAGCTTGAGCTTGGGAGCATTTTCCCAAGTACGCTCCTCCAACTAACGACTTAGCCGTTCGTCGTGTAGAAATAGTTGAGAGAAAAGATGTTACCTTTGATATGGTTTCGTCTTATTACTATTATCCTCGCATGGCCCTGTGGCGCGGGAAAGGGAGAAAAGCTGGGAATACTCTTAAGGATTATATGGACGTGGCTAAAGAAGTCAAGCCTTTTCCTTATCACGACGGCCGTTCTGGTCCTCTCCCCTATGATTTTACTAAGATTGTGGACGTGAATCTGAACTCTGGGTAATTTTTGGCGAGTGACGACTTTGACTCTATCATGGTTGTATTGTTTGGTTACCTCTCTGGTTTTTACTTGGGTAAGTTCGTAGCAATGTCCTATAATTCTGATCGCGTGGCTTGGCAGTTGAGATTTGACTAAGGAGTCCCGTCTCTCTATCCAGATCCGTACTCTAATGAGGAAGCTGATATTAAAGTTAGTTTTGACCGTTTTATGTTCAAAGGAGAAACGCGTTTGGCGGACCGATCGATTCATTTTTCTTTCCTTCAGCCTTCTCTGATGTGAGAGCTCTTTGTCTCTCCCATTTGGTATTCGTTTCAAACAGAAATTCGGAAGCAAGCTCTGAATTTTCTTCTTCGTGAACCGGTCCGTCCACCCATATTGTCCTCGGATGACCTTAGGTTGATGCATGCGTCGGGTCGTATTAAGTTAAATGAATTGATAGCTCTTGGGTTGGGCCTTACTCCTGGTTCGAAATGTCATCTCTTGGTTCTCTTAACTACTAGTTGGGCTACCCCGGATGATCAAGAGCTGTTGGAAAAAGGGTATAAAAAAGAACAGATGCCTCCTCCTCCACTGCGAAGAAAGTCGGGCAAGGTTCAAGCTCTTCAGCCAGTCCTGGGCTCTTTTAAAAAAAAAAATAGATGCCTCCTCCTCCATCGCGAAGAAAGTCGGGCAAGGTTCAAGCTCTTTTAGAAAGGCAACCTCCCAACTCTTTTTTTTCTTCCAATTTATGTGTTATCAGGGTGATCTCCTCGTCGAATCTGTTGGGTACAAGCCCCACTCCTTTGTGGTGGAAGAATATCATAACATTCCTGAACACAGGTGGTCACCTCGTCGTAAAGCTAAGAAAGATAAGCGTGACGCGGGAATTTTACCAACTCCGCGTATTCCCTGATCTATCTCGGTCGATGCTTCTCCTCCTATGTCTCATTTACAGGCCAAAACTCGAGCTGTCACTAGTCCGGCCTCTTTCTCTTTCGTGGATCGTATTTACAGTTTGGGTGTCGACTTGTCTATAGGTGGTGTCGTTTCTCCTAATTTGCATGTTGTTTCTCTTATCCCTCTGGTGGCTACCAGGACTCGTTATCAGAATCATCCTCAGGAGATGCCTACCAGCTTACTTGGTTCATGTAGTCGTGGTGGTTCGTCCAATTCTCATCCTGGTGCATCTCAAGGCCATGTGCCTTCTGATGAAAATCTATCTCCTTATGCTAATTATTGTTTTTTGCCTTCCACGTGTCACTTTCTTTATTCTATGTTTGTCTTTTTTGATTTGGTGTTAAGGCATACATATTTTGTTTTTCCTATTTATACGTCCATTTTGTTACCCTATTGTATGCTTGCTTTGTGTCTTTGTTTTATTTATTATCCATTATTATTTATTGTTTTTGTTGTTTTTTTAGGTTCTGTTGGTGGTTCGAAGTCATCTTCAGGTTCTTCTCATCCTCATTCCGATCATTACGATCCTTCTTCTGCTCGCACGTCGTCTCCTAATCCCCAATCTCCCGAGGTTGGTTTCCTTCATTTATTTTCGTTTACTTTTAACATTTCATCACCATCAATATATATTTATTATTATCATTATTTTATTTTTTTATATCTTATACTCTTTTCCCCCCTTTTTTTTTAGACTATGAAAAAGAGAGGTAACAATTCCGCATTTAAAAAAGATGCCTCCAGTGTCACGAGTAATGTTAAACACGCGCGGCTTGTGGGGAACGATTTTGTCCCAGATACGCAAGAAGAGTTAGCCGGGGATGCCCTGTTATCCCAACCGGAAGATCCTTCATTTTGCTACCTTTCAGTTGTAAGTGACGACGAAGCAGGGGCAACTGAGACCTATAGATTAGCGTGACTTTTAGTGTTGAAAGACGAAGTGGGGCTGTTAATGACCCATAAGCTGAGTCTTCGTGCCACCATGTGGGTTGCTTTTAGGGAACATGATGAGACTCTCGAGATTTCTCGTAGTGCAATGCCTCTGATCAAGTTCTTCAGGATGTTTATCGTTTGTATAATGAAGTAGTCACTCAGCGCTATTTAGTTACTCAGTTGTACGATGAAGCTGTTATTATGATGAGGGATTAGACCGAGATATAGAGGCTTGTCGTGCGGTGATCGCTAGTCAAGACGATTAATCCTATAATACTCTTGATGTCCCCTAAAATGTTATTAATGCTTATTGGTGCTTTAATGCTTTATTGAATATGTAGATGTACCCTGTGCTCGTGTTTATTATATATTTCTTTCCTTATTTGTTTGGTTTCATCTTTGATATTTTACTCTCTTTTTGCTTTTCGTATGTTCCGGCATAGTGTATATTATCTTTCCTCTTTATCATATGTCGCGGGCTCGTTTGGTAGTGGAGATTACCCGATTGACTCATATGTCTAATGTGTTGAGCGTTGTGTTTGACTTTTTTTATCGTGAGAATAGTATCTCCCATTCCCGTTTTACAGACATGGATCGTCTTTTACAAGAGGCGCGTCACAAGGGTCTGTTGCTTCCTCTTTTATTTTTTGAAACACCAACGCTATTATCGTGAATGTAGTGTTGCAACTTCATTCCAATATCTGGATGTGTTTTAATCTTTTCAAGTGGTAGTAGTAGCCCTCAACTCGGCTAAGGAGGCACTGCAAAATCTCCCTTGAAGGTAGACGTACTTTAAAGGCGAGTCATTTTGGGCAGCGTTGGGATTTTTTTATGACTGACATTATTTTGCTCGGGCCGATTGGGTAGTTATATCCGACCTGAAGTTGAAGCTTTGTAACCTTGAAAGGGGCCATCTTTATGGCCGACGCGAGTGGATACACTCGCCTTGTGGAGACCCTTACAGTTGTGTTCGTTGTCAGTTAGTCATAGTAGTTGCATAACATGGATTTATACGCCAATGTTCTAAGTTCTAAAGACAGCGACTGTGCGCCCCTATTGGAGTCCTTCAACGCTCGGGAGGAAATGGAACGTGATGACGAAATTTAGTTCGCGTGACTCCGTGTTTGAGTCACGCGAGTTTCTTTACTTACTTTTTGTACCCATCGTAATGTTATATGAATGCTTGTCTATTTCTCTTTCTTTTCTTTTTTTTTTGAACATGTTGTGCTATTTTTTCTCCTTTTCCCTTTTTGATAGAACGCGTCGGTTTGGATGTTTGGAGTATGTCGCGGATGTTTAATTGAGTGGCTGAACATGGGCGCTTTTCCCTCTGACACTCTTGTGACCATTGTAGTAATCGGTTGTGGTTGAGCAGGGGCGTTTTTCCCTCTGCCGCTCTTGTGACTGTTGTAGCACTTAATTAAGTGGTCGAACAGGAGGGTTTTACCCTTTGTCGCTCTCATGACCATTGTAGTATTTAGTTAAGTGGTCGAACAGGGGCGCTTTGCCCTCTGCCGCTCTCGTGACCATTGTGGCATTCCAGTTAAGTGGTCGAACAGGGGCGCTTTGCCTTATGCCGCTCTTGTGACCATTGTAGTATTCAGTTGAGTGGTCGAACAGGGGCGCTTTGCCTTCTTTCGCTCTTGTAGCCATTGTGGTATTTTAGTTGAGTGGTCGAATAGGGGCGTTTTTTCCCATGCCGCTCTTGTGACCATTGTATTATTCAGTCAAGTGGTCAAACAGGGGCGTTTTGCCCTTTGCCGCTCTTGTGACCATTGTAGTATTCAGTTAAATGGTCGAACTAGGGCGCTTTGCCATCGTTCCTCTTGTGACCATTGTGGTATTTTAGTTGAGTGGTCGAATAGGGGCGCTTTGCCCTCTGCCGCTTTTGTGACCGTTGTATTATTCAGTTAAGTGGTCGAACAGGGGCGCTTAGCCCTCTACCGCTCTTGTGACCATAACATTCAACCTCAGAGGCAAATAAGATAAAACAAGAGTTTCTTTTATTGAAGATCGAAAAATATTTTCTGTAGTAATGATTATGCATGAAACCATTTTAGCCACTTGTCGTTGATGGGTGTCTTAACCTTGGATCCAACCATCTGCTTTAAGTTATAATATCCGCTTTCCGCAGTCTTTCGGATTATGAAGGGTCCCTCCCAGTTGGCTGCAAACTTCCCAGTGCTTGCATTCCGCTGTACATGTGATGCGATTTTGAGCACTAGGTCGTCGACTTTGAAAATTCTCTCTCTAACCTTCTGGTTGTAATGGTTGGCGGCGCGCTTCCTGCATGCCTCAGCAAAACGTTCGACGAGAGCTTTTTTTTCCTCTATAATGTCCAGGTGGGCAAAAAGACTAACCGCGTTTGGCGTGGTTAGTCTTTCCATGGAAACTCTTGTCGAAGGGATGGCGATTTCTGCCGGTAGAATGGCATCTTCCCCATAGACCAAGGAGTAGGGTGAAGCTCCCGTCGAGCTGCCTTTAGAAATCCGATATGCCCATAATGCTAGTGGAAACTGCTCGTACCATTCCATATAGTGATCATGCACGATCCTTCTTAGGATTCTTAACAATCTTTTGTTGGTGGCTTCCGCCTGGCCGTTTCCCTGAGGGTAATATGGAGTAGATGTATGCAGATGGGTGTTATATTATTCCAATAAGTTATAAACATCCTTGTTGACAAACGACTTGGCATTGTCGGCTCTGATGATTATTGGAGCTTCGAATCTGCATATTATATGAAGAACGCGGCAATAGTTTCTCCTACATAATCTTTCATAGGGATTGCCTCCACCCATTTTGAATTATACTCAGTTGCGGTGATGATGTATTTGTGTCGCTTGGAGGAGTTTGGGTTTATCGGCCCAATCAGGTCCAGGTCCCAACTGTAGAACGACCAAGGCATGACAATGCTGTGCAGCTGGGAGTGGGGCACATAGATCAGAGGTATGTGGGTTTGACAACTTAGACACCTATTCATGTGCATTGTCGTATCTTTCTCCATGGTTGGACAGTAGAAGCTTCCCTCATAGATTTGTAAGAATAACTTGCGCACTCCTTTATTTTCCGTGTCATGCGACTTGGTCATGACTTTTATTGGCCCCTCTTTCGATAGACATCTCATGACCGCATCGCTGTAACTCCTTCTATATAGAATCTCTTCATTTATGATAAATCTGCTGGGTTTCTTCCGTATTTTGAGTGCTGCTCTTCTTCCCTCGGGCAATTTACCATGCTGGATAAAGTTTATATATAGTTGCCTCCAATCATCATCTTCTTCCATACATATCTCGTCTGGTTGTGGAGGTGCTTGACAGTCTCTGCAACTGTCCTGGACGGCTGTCGCCTAGGCTGCCATGCTGGTCTAATACACCCCTAGTCTTTGTAATCGCCGGTATAGACGGACACTACCCGTTTGACCGCATGATTCCTCGCGCATTCTTTGTATCCTTTCTTCCGTTTCACTTTTGCTCAAGCAACGTGCCAAGGATCCTCCTGGTGCTCTATGATAGAGTGCACCTTGGATTGTTATGAATTGTTTAAACACTTTTATCGGGATGGTTTGCTTTTCGTTGGTCTTTACGAGATCCTACAGGTATACCTTTTGCCAATCGCCAACGTCTTCGAATGCCGCATCTTCCCTCCAAGTGCTAGGCAGCTCTCTTCGCTTTATTATCACAGTTCCTTCCTCCATGTTGTTCAATTGGATCTTTGTTTCAAGCCTGGATAATGCATCTATGTGCCTGTTGGAGCTCCTCGTTGTGTGTTCAACCATGGTCGATCCCATTTTAACCATTGGGTTCTGTGCTTCCGCTCGGTATGGTGCTAAGTGCGCCTTTTTCACTTGAAACTCATCGTTTACTTGGATGATTATTAACTTGGAATATCCTCTTATTTCTAAATTCCCGAGGCCGAGTTCCTTGGCCATTCTTAATCCCAGTATTAGTGTTTCGTATTCGGCCACGTTATTGCTACAATGAAAGTTCAGCTTGAAGGCATATGATAATAGCTCTCCAGTGGATGTTTCGAATACGATGCCAACTTCCCTCGAATTTCTTGTATGAGGATCCATCGAAGGACATGATCCAGGCATCTCCTTCCACCTCAGCTACTTCCCTACCACGTCATCGTGGGTGGACGTATCATCGCTCCCGGGGAAGGAAGCCAAAAGGTCGGCAATTGCCTGCCCTGGACACCTCTGGGCTTTTGATATTTGAGTTCAAACTCGGATAAATATAGGAGCCATCTTGCGGTCCTTTCCGCTAGGATTGGTTTCGTCCCGAGATATGTGATCGGGTTTGCCGTCGCGACGATAATAGTTTCATACATCAGAAGGTATTGCCTCAACTTTTGCGCCGCGTATATCAGGGCTAGGCATGTTTGTTCGACTTTAGAGTACCGCAGCTCGGCGTCATTCAGTACCAGGCTAACGTAATAGATGTGTGATAGGTTATCGTTTCCCATGTCATTTGCCAAGACCGCCCCTATGGCTAGGCTTGTGAAGGCGGTGTAAAGGTAGAGGGGATCTCCCTTGAGAGGAGGTCTGAGTACCTGCGGAATGACCAAACATTGCTGGAGTTTTCGGAACACATCCCGTTGTGTTCCTCCCCGCTCGAATTTCGTGTTCTTTCTTAGCATTGGGAGAAACACGGTCTGGAGTTGGGCGAGGCCTGACATGAAACGTCGTACGTATGATATTCTCCCGATGAAGGTTTGCAGTTCCTTCACGTCTTTGAGAAGCGTCATCGTGGTGATATCATCTACATACACTTGCTAAGGGCATGACCACATAATAAAAGTTATTATATGACGTCTGAAATGCTGTTTTGAACGTGTCTTCAACCGCCATTCCGATCTGGTTGTAACTATTAAACCCGTCCATAAACGAGAACATCATGTTTCCGCCTGTGACGTCTACTAAAGCGTCTATACGCGGAAGCGGAAAATCATCCTCTGGGCATGCACGATTGAGGTCTCGGTAATCCACACAACACCTGATTTTCCCATTCTTTTTTACAACTGGTACGACATTATACAACCACGTGGGGTGTTGGATAGGCTTTATAAATTTGGCCTCCAACAGTCGCTCGACCTCTACTTTTATCGCTAAGGCAAATTCTTACAGAAAGTCGCGGCTCTTCTATTTGATGGGTCAGAATTTGGGTGAAACGCCAAGATTATGAGCGACAAGGTCACGATCCAAGCCCGACATTTCGTCGTACCTTAAGGAAAACACATCTTTGTACTCTATCAGCAATCCGACTAGCGCGTCTCTTTATTTTTCTTTCAAATTTCTACTTATTTTGATGTCGTTGTTCGTTCTTTGTTCCTATATTTATTTCTTCCATTTTGTCTGTAGTCACGCCTTCTACGCCGTGCTCCTTTTTTGTTTCCATATGTCCCCTCCGATTGGGTCAGAAAGTGATTCGGTCTCTTTAGCTAATCCTGAGGGTTAGTCCATTATTTCTTGATCGATAGAAGCTATAATACATTCGTGCTCGTGCTCGGGATTTCCCTCATTTGATTGCTATAAACGGTATACATGTCCTCCTTCTGGCCTTGAAAACCTTCATAACTGATAACTTTCTTGCAAATTTTGCTTTTTTGAGGAGGGGCTAATCGTCATTCGTGATGGGACGAATACTGATTTTACAGTTCTTTCATTGGCGGTTGCTTTGTCCTTCCATTTAGGCAGCGGGGTGAGCACAGTTGCAGGTGCCTCTTCCACTTCTTTTGGGATATCATAGAAAACAACATTCGCCATGTACGCTTCTTCCGGCCCGAAGGGGTTGTTGGTTGTTGTGGTCCGATACTATTTTCCTCCTATGTTTGTCTTCACGCACTGGTGATTGCTTGATGCCACGACTTTGTTTTTGAGCAACCATCCTCGCCCTAACAATATGTGAAAAGTATTATCATGTTCCAGCATATTGAATGGCGTGGGGCCTTTTATCGGCCCAATCCTCGTTACTAGGCTGACAACTCCTATAGCGGTTTGGGTATTCACTTTGAATCCCTTTACTGTGGTAGCGTTCATACGAATGACCGATCGTTGCACACCTAAAATTTCCAATGTATGAAGCGAAATTAGATTTAGAGACACGCCTCTGTCGATAAACGCCCTTTTCAGTTTTTGTTTGTTGATGGTCGTCGTGAGATAAAGTGGTCGAAGATGTTCTCTTGGGTAGCAGATACCCTCTTCAGTGAAGGTGATCGCTCTTTTTGGTGTTGTGTTGTAGGGATTACCAGCGGATATTGCTGCGATGACTTTTGCTGCCTTCTGAGTCTGGTTCTCACTGATTCCTAGTGAGTCGAACAACTGTTGTGCCAGGATTGTTTTGGCAAACTTGCTGGCTATGCTTTCAGTATTGTCAGAACCTGAGGCATCTTCCTCCGTTTCATCCACTTCTTCCTTTGTTGGTTCCCAGGGTTTTTAGGTGTCCTTCCGTGGGTTGTGAGACAACATCATGACCTTTTGTTGGGGAAGCGGATTTTCGTTGATTGCCTGGCTTCCCATTTCAATCTCTCCTGCTTTTTTCGCTGAAAGATATCGTGAAGAGAGAAACACTCCTGCATCGGGTGACTCGGATATGGTAGTGGTAGTATCTAACATTTGTTTTGTCGACCTTATTGATATCCACAACCAAGGGTGGTAGTGTTACCTCCTGATTCACCACCACTGTTCGAGTAGAACGATGATTTTTTCTCGGCTACACGGTATAAGTGGTAATCGGTTTAGGTCTATTATAGGTCCTATGTACCTTTCCCCGTGTTGTTGGGATGAAACGCGGGTGGCCTCCTTGCTTCGATGTTGACCCTAGCACGACCGTTAAATGCTGGGACCGACATGGTGTTAACTGAGTGTTTCCACCTGTGATTCATATTACCTAGGCTCAGAACGTCTGCGCAATCTCCTATTTTGGATGTCGCTTCCTCTAATTCTACAAACGTCTAGAACTTGAAGTTGGCAAGATTCCACTTGAACACAAGTGTCATTCCGCACACAGAAATATCCACTAGAGTTTCTTCCATGATGTCTTCATGGCACTCGAGAGATAGATTCCGGAACCAACTGATGAATTTTCCGATTTCCTTTCCCATTTTTTGGTTACACCTGCTGTGATCGATCATCGTGACCTTTTTTTTGCTGAACAAAATTTTCTTAGGAACAAAGTACTCATCACTTCCCATAACTCGATGCTTCCGGGCTTTAGGTTGTCATACCAGATGAAAGCGGTATCTGATAAAGATTTAGGGAATTCTCTTAGGCACAACTTTCCATCGGATGCATACACATTCATTGTTTACAAAAATCGACTAAGGTGTTCGCAAGCGTTCCCCCGTCCATCGTAAGTCTTGAACTTGGGAGACGTATATTTTTTGGGGGATTGATACTTGGCTGTCTCGATCGAGTATGGGGTGTTCATGGAATCGTAGCTATCATGCTTGATCATCCTATAGAGTTCTTCCAAGTACTTGGCGATTGCCTCCTGTGATACTCCGTGTGAGGACCCTTCTCCGTCTATTGCTTTCCTCACGGCCACCGTTTCTTCCTCCGCTTGTCTCATGAGCTTTCGTAGATCCTGTTGAGCCGATTATGTCATTTCATCTCGATCCGTATGTCTTGCAAAGTATGCTTCTACTGAGTGTTTTTCTTCCGTTGGTTCCTATTCTTTTCATCTAGTGCTTCTACCTTTTCCGCGTGGGTCGTTTGTGCGATCTGTGTGCTGGCGATGGTTTGTCTTGATGGATCATCGTCACCACTTGCGTCTTTTATTGTTACTTCTTCGCTAATCGGCTGGTTGGGCGGTGTAACTGGAGTGCCTTCCCTGAGTGCATCTTGCTAGACTAGAGACGGGTCTCCCATTGTAGTCGCCAAAATAATTTGGGGTAAATTTGTAAAGGGAGACCAACCCTAATCACATCAAGGAATACACCCTTCCCTCTGCGTGTCCGGCCGAAAAAAGAAGATCCTTTCCTTGTACTATTTCTTTTCCTTTTATAGACTTCCCCCTTTAATCCTCTTGTACACATGCCCCCTTTAATCTCTCATTATTGCTAAATTGCCATTTTGTCATTCTTGCCTCCAACTTACCCTCTTATCCTCTCTTATCCTCTCTTATTCTCACACCCCCATGGGCATATTCCTAAGTTTTTGGGCTTGACCCTTAAATTCCTAAGGTGATAATGAACTTAAGCCCATCTAGTAAGAGTGACTCCCCTTATCCATGGTAGTCATTTTTTCAGGTTTTAACACTTGGCTCTCAAGTATCCTCTTTTTCTAGGGTTTAGAATCACATTGGGACTAAGTCGAATCATTTTAGAAGTCCAAAATACGTCAAACGGACCCCACAAGTTTTCCATAGTCGGCATAGTCGATTTCCATGAACCGTGTCGACGCTAGGACCAAAATAGCTCTAATTCTCTGTCAAAAACTTGTTACAGTCCGCATGGCCGATTCCCTATAAACCATGCCGACTCTAGGGACTTAAAAATAAAAATTCTTTGCCTGAAATAATGCTACGGTTGACATATTTCCAAATGTACCTATTCTTGCGATGTAGATCACTTATTTCTTGCTTCGGCTGTTTTTCAATGTAACCTATGCAAAAATCCTTGTAAATCGACTTCACACACTCCTTCCTTTTCTAATAAGCCATTACCAAAGTGCCTTCGTACCACAACGTTAAATACAGGATAACATTCGAAACTCGTCTATCACACAAGCACCAAAAATAGCCCTTAAACTGGACATACAAAAGGCCTATAACAGTTTAGATTATGAATTCGTTAAGAAAGCCTTCATTATCTTAGGTTTCCCAGCCACCTTTACGGACTACATTATGTTCAATATATATCACCTATTTCATCAACTCAATCAACGTCAATGGCACTCCGCTCGGTTACATCAACTAAAATAGAAGGAATCAAACAAAAAGACCCCCTTTTATCGTATATATTCATCATTTGTGCAAAGATCCTATCTGCAAACCTAGCAAAAATGGAACATCTAAACAACATCAAGGGATTCAAGGTATCTTGAAAGCCCCATCGATCCTCCACCTCATGTATGCAGACGAGCTATTAATCACGTATAGAGCTTCAACAGAGAGTACGAAAAATCTCAAACACCTACTGCACTTCTACTCAACCTCAGCGGGATGATTCATCAACACGAAAAAATCTATAATAATCCACCACCCAAGACTTCCTTAAAATCAGGTAGATGAATTACCATAAATTTTTAACATGCCGGCCACTCCAAACCCTCAAATCTACTTGGGGATCCATCACTTCAAACAAGGGAGATCAACTACTCATATTTATCAACCCCTTCTCCATAGGCTAGCACGCAATGCGAAGGATGGATGACTAAATGCTTAACACCGGCGGGCAGGTTAGTACTAATAAATACCTCACCGACTCCTACTTCTGATTATCTAATGCAAACACAAGTTCTGCCTACTCATGTCCACAACAAGATTGACCGTATCACCAAAAATTTCTTTTGGGTTATAATTCTTCTACCAGAAAGCCCCACCCATTAGGCTGGGATAAACTAAGCAAACCCAAAAATCATGGAGGGTTAGGAATGCGGAAAACATACTATACAACAAAGCCTTATTAATGAAACGAGGTTGGCTCCTTCATAATCAGTCAAAATCTATTTTAGCAAGCATATGAAAGAAAAAATACCTTAAACATGAATCTATTTTTTCTACAAACATCACAACTCACTCCTATGATTACCTGCAATGAAGACAACTGATCTCCCTCATTCCAACCATCAAACAACACACCATTCACCGTACTGGTAATGGAATAACGACCCACATTACGGAAAACTGGATTCCACATAGCAAACCTCTCGCCCAAAACAAATGCACAAATCTTCAAATAGTGGCATAACCCAATTACCCATAACTAAGACCACGATAAAATCTCTCAAATACCGCCCCAAGGGACAGCGAGAGTCATTAATATCCACCTCCCCCAAGATGGGACACCTGACAAAATCATTTGGCCCCATAAAAATCAGGAAATATTCAATTGCATATGGTTATAAATGCCTATCCCTTAACCTTGTCTCAACACAACCAAACAATATACAAAACACCAAGTTTTTGTGGACATTGCGGTCCACCAAAAATACAGCTTTTCCTGTGAAAAGCATTGAATGAAGGACTTCCAACATTCAACATCTTAAAAAAAATCAATCTCATCACCACCAACATCTGTCTAAAATGCAATGCTGCTCCGGAAACAGCAACAAACATCCTCCTGTAATGTCAGGTCGTCATGGATGATTGGCATAACCTTAAATCACGATATTATCATGCCACCCTGATAGACACATTTTTGTGTCTTAATTGTTCTTATATTTATACTGGTATTTCTCAATTTATGTTCTAATATTATTATTTTATTGTGTTTGTAGGTATTTTTTGGAAGAATAAATAATTGTAAAAAACTTGGCTAAAAAGTGTTAAAGGCACCCAAGAAAGTGATAAAGGCACCCAAGGGAATTGATAAAGGCACCCTGACTTTGTTTAAAGGCACCCACTTCTTTGAAATTTCAAATCATAAAATGGCGGGAAAAGTTCTTCTCCAAAAGTGATAATTCTGTTAACAATATTTATGGGATTCTCTCGAAGTTTTAAGACAAGATTTCCATAGTATAGAAAGTCTACTCGTTTGGAACAATAAAGTCAACAAAATAATCAATTATTAAGGAAGAAAATCACACATTTTTTTTAATCAGGGAGAGAAATATACTTTCGAGATTTTGTTGCAAAGGAAATCTTCGGGAGTTGGATAATATTCTAAAGAAGACAAGAAAACAGAATAAAGAGTTTAGTCCTTATGGAAACAACATGAGAAGAAAAAGGAAAGAGATCAAAGAGATGAAAAAAAAATCGAGATTATCTTTTTCCTTTACTGCCAAGATTTGATTCTAATAAAAGGAAGATATTAGAGAAGATTTGGTGTGATGGGTGTTGTTAGTATAAATAGGAGAAGACAGAAAGGATCTGGGGGGCTGGCTCTCCCAGAAACAAAGAAATCAAAAATCAGAAAAAATTTGCTCGTGATGAAGAAGATGAAGAAACCATGAAGAAAATGTTGAAGAAACCGTTGCTAAATCTTTAAACTAATCAACGTTTATCTTCACTTTTCAACGTTTATCTTCAGTTAAACACTTTCCCCTCTGTAACAGTGAGTTCGCAACGCCTAAAAACGTTGTGAATTTCAAATTTTCATTGTTTTCACTCTTTTTCATCATTTGTAAACACTTTGAGCCATGAATCATTATTTTGAGCAAGTGATTAATATGAGGAGCTAAACCCCTTTGCTGGGGCGACGGAGGATGCCATTATTCCAAGAAAAGTGGTATATTTTTATTTTTAATTGATTTTTTCAATTTCTTTTATGATTATTTTCTTTGCTTAAAAATTGATTTAAGGATTTTTATTAAGCAGTTGTGATTTATTTTGATAGAGCATGCTTAGCCTAGGGTTTTTGATGTTCTATACTTTCGATTTACAATTGTTACTTTGAAAATCTACTTTTGCAACATATTAGAACGTAAAGAATTGCAGAAATATTGATTAGATTGAATCATTTTAATTGGTTAGTGGTGAAATCCATAACGTCAATATTTGTGAATATTACTTTCATCTTTTGTGTATATTTTCTAGTTTAAAATCACTTTTTAAATCTAAAATCAATCCTCACAAGTTCGAGAGTTTGAACCATCTTACCACTATCTACAATCCATATAAATTTTTGGCGTCGTCGAGGCGGACTTGTTTTTAGATTTTTTTTTAGTTTTTTTTTAGGTTACTTAGTTTAGTTAGATATTTATTTTATTTATTCTCTTTTACGTTTTTTGGTATTTTTCATTGTATTACAGGTTTTGGATCAGAAATTGGAGCCAAAGATTATATTGATTGATTAAAGACTTGGAGTCAAAGATAAATCGAAAAGAACGGAAAAAGAAGACAAATTTATTTTATTTTATTTTTTAGTTAATTTTAATTTTATTTAATTTTTAGGGTTTTATTTATTTTTGTTTGTAGAAAATTGTATTAGGAAATCTTTTATTTTTGTAAATTTTTTTATTTTTGGACTTTTTCTTTGGACTTTGGACTTTAATTTGGGACACTTTTGGACTTTTTTTTAAAACCCTATGAAAGGGTAGTAATAAATATAAATTGCACAGGGAAGTACGACAATTACGATATTTTCTCAGCCCCTCGAGTTCGTACACTGACATAGGAGTCGGTGGCCTGAGTCGACTCCAACGGTTCATCGCCCGTCTGGAACGGAGGTGAGACTCTAACCACCAATGAATCCCCTGTTAGTGGGTTTTCTGGACTCCTTCGTGTGCATATATGCTGAGGCCCTGAATACGGATTTACTTTTCTAGTAAAGGGCAAGAACTGGCCATACAAGATAAGGACTCGGATTTCATCATCGTTTCCTTCTTGCCCGCTTTAAGAACACGTTACCAAACACAAACCTAAGTCTTAAAGACCGATATGGTAACGAGATTATTGGAATCATTCGAAAGGATTGTATTGGTTACTTTGTTAGCCTAACTCAAGGATCAGGAAGATTAATTTTAAGTTGGTTCGTGCCACCTTGTAACCCAAGGAAACATTTTCCAAAGAGGTAGGGTTATTCAAGCTTCATAGAGATTATCATGCTTCTCTCGATCGACTTAATCTAATTTGGATCGGTCCAGCGAGGTTTGCTAAACCTGTAACTAGTCGCCTTTTGGGAGACTAAAAGCTGGTCTAAAAACAATCTAAGTGGAGCCATCATATTTTTTTTTGCTAGATTCAGTAGGTTTTTTTGTCGAGTCAGCCTTGCTTGTGTTTGTTTAGAACCCCTTCCGGTAGGATTTATTTATAGAGTTTATTTTTGTAAATATATTAGGAAGTTTTTGTTAAAAAATGTCGAACTGGTACTATGAGGACCAATACAATGAATATCCGACTGAATTTCAAAATAGACATTATATATACTATCAACATGGTGTGGATAATATTATGGACCACCACCAACCTTTTGGGGGTTATTGCTCATACCAAGGTGATCCCAATTACTACTCGTACATACACCCGTCATATGAACATGAAAATGAGCAAAATTTGAATTTTTTGTCTTGGAGGGATGCCCTAAAGTAGATGCGATCTAGTATTCCCTATGATGACCCAAATCCTTCTCTAGAAGAATCACACGAGCAATTGCGATCTAGTACTCCTTATGATCTATTTGTTTATCTAGAGAATTCCATCAAGAAGTTGACTGAAAATACAAATAGGTTCGTATTAAGTATGGGTGGGGTGGGGTTCGCGCTTGGTGCGAGGGGGGGTGAGAGAGGAATTAGTAGTCCAAATCTTTCTCTAGAAGAATCCCTCATGTAGTTAACTGAGAATACAAATAGGTTTGCATTAAGTGTGAATCAAAGTCTTGCAAAGAATAATATTTCTCAAAATGATCTTACTTGCCAATATAGTACTACCCTTGATAATTATTCACCTAGTCAAGATGACGAGGATAGAATTGGTAACACTACTTATTTAGAAGAGGTTCAAACATCTTCATATTATTATGATGAAGAGGATAGTATTGATGAAGAACTTGAAATATACAGGCAACGTCATCAAGAAATTTTCACTCCAGTTGTGCTTCATGATGATGGTATTATTATTGGTTCAAATCCAAATAATTTTAATGATTATTCACCTATTCAAAAGGAATAGGATTTGACTAGAGATACCATTGTTTTAGACGATGTATAATTTTCTTGTTTTGAAGCCGATAATGGTTTAGAGAACGAGTTTATCCTGAGAATATTGTTTTAGAGTCAAGCGATTTAGAAACAATAGTCTTAGGTAAAAAAGATAGACTCGTAGAGATTTTAAATATGAGTGAGGATGCACCTCCTGATTATAACCTATAAGAAGCAATTGACCATTTTCAAGAATCTGACGATCTAAAAATTAGGAAAATTGTGACTCGTCTATCTAAAGACACTAAAACTCTAAGTTTGGGGGTGACTATTATTCTCCATGTGCTTTAACTTTGACTCTTAGAAAGGTCCCTAACTTGGAACTTGAAATTTGCACCTTTACCATTTTACAAGATCATCTTCAAACTAGATTTCCTTAGCCTGGTGGTGTCCAGAAAGAAGTTCAGTTGTTAGAGACCCATCCTATGGTTGATGAGGTCTACCCAGAGGATAATACCAAGATTGACTTTGTTTTCCCACCAAAAAATTATCTTCCAATTGTGGGAACGTTTGAATTTCAAATGTGTCAGTTGTTAAGTTTTGAGACTAAGCCTAATTACTTTAGGAAATTAGAATCGACACATTTGCTTAAGAATGACCACCATTTCCATAGTAGTCAACTGTGTGAGTCCAATTTGATTAATTTTGAGGATCCACAATTATTCAGGTTATTATTATGTGCTTCAAATTTATTAGTTGAGTTACTTTAGACTCTACAACCTGATTCTCCGGATTCTTCCAATGAGGAAATCCATCCCATGAAAATATTTTATCTAGACCCTCTTATAGAGCCTGAACCTGAACCACAACTAGATGTAGTTGTCTTAAACAGAAAACTAGATAAGGGTCTGCTCGTTCTGTTCATTTTCTTGGCCTGTTGCAGTTTCCTTTTATTTGGAATAGAACTATTTGATCCAGATGACCCATAATTGTTTCGGCTATTGCTATATGATTTTATAAGGTGACTAATTCTTTCTTAGTCTGGCCGAAGACTTTAAACTTAGCACTTCTTGGGAGGTAACCCATGCTCATGCAACACGATAATATCTTTTCTTAACTCCTTTCCTTCGGTTGGTAACCGTGTATCCTTGTTCATGATTTTCATCATTTATCTTTAGAACATTGAGGACAATGTTAGATTTAAATTTGGGGATAAGGGAGAAACTTTTTAGTGCAATAATAAAACTCCAAAATTTAGAAACTTGTGAGCAATTCAGGATGACACTAACTATTGTAGGTATATGGAAACTTAACTATTTTTCTATAGAAATTGGTGTTCCCAACTAAATGGTTTATTCATAAAAGGATGTTTAGCTCAGGTGTTAGAAATAACATGATGGTTGTCACCGTATCTTGGAGTCTATCTCGACCATATCACCTTCTGATTTTTAGTTTTTGTAATTTTTGTGTTTCTCTAAGTAATTTGGTGGGGCACCAATATCGAATTGTTATCGCTGTCAGGATGAAGTAGAGTGTTTGAGATCAATCCCCATTATTGTGTTTTAGACCATTATTCATACAAAAAACATTCGAGTATTGACACTTTGATAGCAATATGTGTGTGTTTTACCTGTCTTCGTCGCCTAAGCAAGCGTGGAACGCAGGATCCATGAGAACTATCATGTAAGATGCTGATAAGGAACATGCGCTTGGATTCAATTTGATCCAATAATGTTGTCAGTATATTTAATAAAGATAATTGTTTTATTTTCAATAAATCGATCGTTGGGACCCTTGTATATACAAGCTGAGTCGATATTAGTATAAGGAGTAAGACCAGTGGGAGTGTATATCAATCCATTACGATTCATCCTGGTACTGATCTTCAGACAGATATGGGAAACAACGTTCACCTTAGTCAACATACGCAAACTTCATCATCTCCATATCCATCTTCTAAATCTTTTTTCATGTGATTGAACTTTGATAGATTCTGAGTATCGTGGTTGAACGACTATCTAAGTAGAGATTTGTTTTCTTATATATGAATTTTAGTATGCTAAGTGCAAACTCGTGTACAACAATTGGACTCATATAGGGTAATAATTCCCATAGCCTAAGAATTTAGTATGCCAACTAAATAGCTTGTTTAGTGTTTACCTTCAATCGTTAACAAGTAGTTAGGGTTTGGAGTAAAAGGTTTTGTGGGTATACCTCTTGTAAACCCTCACGAGACTATAACTCGTCCAATGGGACAACTATGGGTGTAAAGGCTTGTTGCGCACGCTAGGTGCAATCGCGATGCTTGGGAAAGTGAGTTAGGATTTATTTTTATTTTTCTAGATTAGATTTGCTCGAGGACTAGAAAATAATAAGTTTGGAGGTATTTGATAGACACGTTTTTGTGTCTTAATTGTTCTCATATTTATACTGGTATTTCTCAATTTATGTACTATTATTATTTTATTGTATTTGTAGGTATTTTTGGAAAGATAAATAATTGTGAAAACTTGGCTAAAAAGTTTTAAAGGCACCCAAGAAAGTGATAAAGGCACCCCGACTTTGGTTAAAGGCACCCACTTCTTTGAATTTTTAAATAATAAAATGGCGGGAAAATTTCTTCTCCAAAAGTGATAATTCTGTTAACAATATTTATGGGATTCTTCGAAGTTTTAAGACAAGATTTCCATAGTATAGAAAGTCTACTCGTTTGGAACAATAAAGTCAACAATATAATCGATTATTAAGGAAGAAAATCACACATTTGTTTAAATCAGGAAGAGAAATATTCTTTCGAGATTTTGTTGCAAAGGAAATCTTCGGGAGTTGGATAATATTCTAAAGAAGACAAGAAAACAGAATAAAGAGTTTAGTCCTTATGGAAACATCATGAGAAGAAAAAGGAAAGAGATCAACGAGATGAAAAAAAATATCGAGATTATCTTTTTCCTTTATTGCCAACATTTGATTCTCAATAAGAGGAAGATATTCAAGAAGATTTGGTGTGATGGGTGTTGTTTAGTATAAATATGAGAAGACAGAAAGGATTCTGGGGGGCTAGCTCTCCCAGAAACAAAGAAATCAAACCGTGAAGAAAATGTTGAAGAAACCGTTGCTAAATCTTTAAACTAAGCAACGTTTATCTTCACTTTGCAACGTTTATCTTCAGTTAAACACTTTCCCCTCTGTAACAGTGAGTTCATGATGTGATTTTATATAGTGGTAAAAAGAGGTTCGATTCTCGAACTTGTGAAGGTAATGATTTCAGAAAATAATGATTCTAATTAACTCTAGAAAATTTCAGGAGTAAGAAAAAGACTAAATAACCTAAAGATGATTTTTGAATAATTTTAAAAAATACCAGGAATCAGGAATCAAGTAATTCTAACAACCTATGTGATTAATCAGATAATTCTTTTTAAATTAATTGAAGCCCAAATAATTGCCAAAATTGGTTTTGTTATGCTAACAAACAGAGGTAAATCACAAGCATGGACTATCAAAATTAATTAACTAAGCATAATCCATCAAGCAAAAGCACAACTTTTGAAAGAAAACCGTTTTTACTATTCAAAACTATGCAATTTTAATGATAAAAGAATTATAAATAATTATTAGAAAATAATTAAATCACATAAAATTGAGAAAATTACCTTATCCATCATCCCAGTAAATAGACTTAGCTCATGGTGAAGAAAACTTGCTCAAAAGTTGATTTCATTGGTCAAAATATTGATTACAAGGTTGAATAACGCTGTAACAGCTGATTTGATACGCTTATAAGCGTTACAGGAGAGGGTTCAGCTGTTACAGAAGAGTTTAAGCAACAAATGGTTTGAAGCAATAGACGACAGGAAAATTCAAATCAGCAACACATATAAATGTTACTGAGTCTTCTTCTCCGGCAGTGATGGATGAAGAACAGCCGGCCGGTGCAGCAGCAGCTCGTCGGCGGTGACGGAATAGTGACCGGAATTCTCTAAAATCTTCTCTAAGCTTTTGTACTCGATTCTCTTGGCTTCTCTTGGTATTTATAGATAGTAGAAACCCTAGAGAGAGTTCTAAACCTAATAGAACTCTCTAGAATATCCCACAAATCCCAAACCGAATCGAAACCTAATTCCGGCCATATACATGATTTTTCAACTGATTTTACGGGATTTCTCTGCTGTTTCTCGATGGTTCTGACTTGTATGGGATATCTTCTAGCGTGTGGAACAATCTGGAAGAGAACAATCCATAACTCAATTGAAACAGCGTACACAGTTGAAACTCCGGCGATTCCCGCTGAGTTGGATCGGCCGAGTCGACTCGCTGGCTCGCTGGGTTGACTCGCCTGGTTGACCCGCTGGGTTGACCCGATCCAGCTCAGCCCGATCCAAGGGTGCCCCAATCCAAAGTGTGGGTGCCTTGATCCATTTTCCCGGGTGCCTTGAACACTTTTTGAGCCAATTTTTCCACAAAACTTTATTCTTCTAATGTACCTACAAAAGCAATAAAACACGTAATAGACACAAAATCGAATACTAACTCACTAGAAATTAAGGTGCAAATTAGACACTAAAATGTGTCTATCAGTTCACAACGCCTAAAAACATTGTGAATTTCCAGTTTTCATTGTTTTCACTCTTTTTCATCATTTGTAAACACTTTGAGCCATGAATCATTATTTTGAGCAAGTGATTAATATGAGGAGCTAAACCCCTTTGCTGGGGCGACGGAGGAAGCCATTATTCCAAAAAAAGTGGTATATTTCTATTTTAATTGATTTTTGTAATTTCTTTTATGATTATTTGCTTTGATTAAAAAATGATTTAAGGATTTTTATTAAGCAGTTGTGATTTCTTTTGATAGTGCATGCTTAGCCTAGGGTTTTTGATGTTCTATACTTTCGATTTACAATTGTTACTTTGAAAATCTACTTTTATAACATATTAGAATCACTTTAAAGTAAATAATTGCATGAATATTGATTAGATTGAATCACTTTAATTGGTTAATGGTGAAATCCATAACCTCAGTATTTGTGAATATTACTTTCATCGTTTGTGTATATTTTCTAGTTTAAAATCAGTTTTTAAATCTAAAATCAATCTTCACAAGTTCGAGTGTTTGAACCATTCTTACCACCAACTACAATCTGCATCAAACCTCACCCCAATCTCAATATTTCTCCCACTCTCCATTTGAACATTACAATCAATCAGATCTTATAGATCCAATCCCCTACTATCTTTATAACCTCTTGTTGCTTCCTATTGTGGTCCTTATGGATTTCGAGAAATGAACTCATCTACCACCGAAAGCAACAACACCCAAAAACATAGAACAAATAATATTTCTTTTGCAACAAAAATTCATTTGGGAAATGGACATACTACCCCTCACCTACCATACACACCACCACTTGCAAACCCAAATAGATTTAAGAAAACTATGACGATAATTTCAACAAGATAGAATGCCCCACTGGGAGAATGTATTAAAATTAACACGTACGGGGCGTCTAGAGGTCATCCCGGTCCAGCAGGTGCTGGATTCATTTGCAGGGATTTTGATGTGAACACCTTAATAGTTCTCGCTCAACCGTTTAGAATCACAACCGCTCTAATGACGGAAACATGGGCCATGTTAGTAGCCTTGATATTAATACTGGATATACAATGGAACAAAGTCCACTTCAAAACGGACTCATAAAATTTAGTTTTCTTTTTAAACACCGATGTGGAACCTCCATGGTACATATCCAGTATAATCTTGGAAATCAAACAACGGATAAGACAAATCCGCAACACAACATCAACCAGAACTACAGAGAAGGAAACCATGAAGCAAACTCCATCACCAACCATGCTACAGACAGAGGTCAATCAGGAACATACTCAACTACCATCTGGGACCATGTTGTACATTTTTTACTAATCAAATTTTCCTATGAAGACTCTATAGGTAGTATGTACCCTCGTACAATTCCTTTTTAGTTTTTAATAATATTTTATACTTACAAAAAGGTTATTTAGACTTTAGTACCCAACTTTATGAACTAAGTTGCATTTAGGTCCCAAAAAGTTTAATATTAAAGTTTGTTACCATGACTAGAGTTGATTGGCTTGACAGTTAGAAATTTGGGTTAACGTTGGAAATTACCAACTTTATGTCATGTTTCAATTTATTTGCTAATGATTCCTTTATACTATATGTCATCAACTTTATGTTAAGGTAAATTGATGAAAGACAACATTATTACAAAAAAAAATTCCAAAGGTAATCAGTTTTGTAAAATCTTATTCTTCTCATCTTTCTGTCGCTCTCTTCTTTATCCACGATTCAATCTTTTCTAATTAAATTAAATCAAATCAATCACTGATTGTTTTCTTCCTCCGAGGGTTTCGAAATCATATTCTCTACTTTGCTTCTCTCTTCGTCTTTGTATTGATTGTACGGGCATTGCGATCTCGGATGAGTATGTAGATAAGGATCCAGTTGTACCAAATCTCAAACCAATTTCAGCATCAAATCAAAGGTGAAAGAGTTGCTAGTCGAATCAGGGAAGGATGTGATAGAAGAAGAAGAAGAAATGAAATGTGAAATTATATTGCACAGAGAATCAATATCTCTTACAAAGCTTCCGAAGAACAATGAAAGGGAAATTTTTTACTGTTATAGAAAGGACAATGCTAACGTATACCTATAACAGCCTATAACGGCTAACTTACACTAAAACTGTCAGTACATGATAGTGGTATAAGAAGGGTGTAAGACTATGTGCTATTAGTCCCCCTCAAGTTAAATAGTGCAGACTTAGGAAGAACTTTTTAACTTGTCCATGAGTAAGGAAAATCTTGGTCATGCCAATCCTTTTGTAAAAATGTCTGCAGCTTGATCATAAGTTGAAATATAGGAGATCAACAACTCTTTTAATTTCACCAGTTCCCTCACAAAATTGTAGTCAATGGCCAAGTGTTTCATCCTTGCATAAAACACAGGATTAGAACAAAAAGAAATAGCACTCAGATTGTCACAAAGCATAAATGTAGTTGTAGGTAAAAACCATGAAGATCTTTCAGGAGCTTGCAAACCCATAGCACCTCAGCAGCAGAGTTAGCTAAGTTTCTGAATTCTGCTTCAGTAGAAAACCTTGCAGCTGTGGATCATCTCTTGATGGACCAAGATTTGCTGGATCAAGATTTGCTGGACCTTGCAAACCATGATCATTTCTTTTGACCTCAAGACCTAAGAGTTAATGAAGCTGACCCAAATCTTTAATTGGAAAATACATTTGAAGTTGAGTGATTAACTGGTCGTGTCGTAATCAACCAAAATAATCGAGTTCTTACTCTTCTAAAATAGATTAAAGTATAGCAAATAAGAACAAGTTCGTTCCCACAGAGAGGCTAGTGATTGTTAATTACTTTCAATTACGCAAGTAAACAGGGGGGTTTTTTGTTGTGATTTTAACTAAATTATACTAAAACAAACTAAAGCAGATTAATAAAAACGAATATCAGAGAGAGAAGTATTGGTTAGAGAATTCATCGCAGTTTTCCAACATGTTATCAATCAAAGCATACTCAACATTCATGCATTAGTGACACCAATAACCCTAAAGCATCCTATCGCAGGTCTACTCCGGCAAAACTCCTAATATCATCAGAGAGGGTATCGCACCACTCTCTGAATCCTTAACACCGGATAACTTGGTGTAATGCACCACACAAGTTCAATCCAATGAAAGCAATGGTCTTTGTGAGTTGAGGTTATTCTAAGTAACCCGGCGCAAAGTGCAACTCGGATTCAACCTAGGTCAAGCTTCTACACATACTTGCATGGCAATTTTAAGTATCGTTAACAAATATGCTATACTACTTGTAACCAGAGTCCTTCGACAATTCCGGATCAAAAACTCCAGTTTAGTTGTAGATATCAATGCATGCTTATCTAATTTGCAACTTAAACAAACAAGCAATCAATCATACATGGCATTATAATCAGTAGAACATGAACGATATTAAAAACAACATGAACATGTGAGCATGCGCCATTCAATTGATAAACATGTTTTCTAAATTCGGATTACATCCCTACCAATATAGAGGGTTTAGCTCATCATGGGTTTCTTAAAACCCATGGAAAATAATTAAAAGATACAATCAAACCCGGAAGAATTGCGACGAAGAGTTTCTGCAGAATCGCCTGTATGAAAAGGTGGCCAGCCTTCAAGTTGCGCTGTCCCCTTTTCCTTTGCTGTGTTCTTACGCCTCCTTTCTTCTCCTCAAACCTAATCTCCTGTATGAAAACGTGAGCTAGATTATGTTCTATTTCCAGCCAACTTCTCCCTCTTATACGTGAGGGAAATTCCAGCCCAACCGAGAATCCTTGCGTTTTTAGCTTTCCTTCCGTGAATAGACTTGTGTCCTTCCTTGTATAGTAAACCTGACCACCAAATATCCCTTGGACCTCCAATATGTGATATAGATACCTCACCAAAAGGCTTGCCACGAGAAAGGCCTGAGTTCCTTTCATAGAACGAGAGTTAGCCACTTTCACAATCCTAGTGGAATTAGGAAATGTGCTAAGTTTCCTTATTCCATCCCAACAAGATATAGCAACTCCAAATTCTTTCCTAATCCCATATGACTTCCCCAAGCTAGCTACTACTCCACCAAGGCTAGCCACTAGTCCACCAAAACACTCTAGCACCTCCAACTAACCACTTAGCACCTTAACACTTGCGGTTCAGCCAACTTAGCGCCTGGGCGCTAGCAGCACAAACTAGTTTGCCACCATGTGGCTTTGCCCATAACTTCCTCATACGAGATCAGAATGACCTCGTTCTTTTGCCGTTGGCTTCGTAATTCAATTTCCTACACCGTGGAGGGTTAAAGGCCTAAATTCAGCAGATTTTTACTGGATCCTCGATAATTCTTCTCATACAGCTCCATTCTGCAGGTTTCTGAACTGTAACCTGAAAAGACAACTAAACTTCGAAAGTAATATTAAAACATAGTAATTCACTCAAATATAGCAAATGAGGATCAGGAAAAACTACTTAAAATGTATGATTTATGCACCTATCATTAACTCAGTGCAGTAAGCCTTAGAGTTGCTAGTGAGCAGAATATCATCAACATAAACTAAGAGAATAGTAATTCTAGAACTAATCTTTTGCACAAATAGTGAAGAATCAGCAGAAGAAATCTTGAAATCATAAAAAATAAGAACAGTGAGTAGCTTGTCATACCATGCTCTTGGTGCTTGTTTAAGACCATATAAAGATTTGTGAAGTTTACATACATAGGATGGATGATCAAGGTCCTCAAATCCAGGTGGTTGAGACATGTAAACATCCTCAAATATATCTCCATGTAGGAAAGCATTGCTCACATCAAGTTGAGTGATAAGCCAATTTGAATTAACTGCTAGTACTAAAATGATTCTGATTGTTGTTGGTTTTTCTACTGGGCTAAAGGTTTCATTATAATCAAGTTTTTCATATTGATTAAATCCCTTGTCTACTAGCCTAGCCTTATATCTATCTATGAAGCCATCTGGTTTATATTTGATTCTGAAAACCCATTTACAACATATAAGGTTCTGAGATGGACCATAAGGAAAAATAGACCAAGTACCAGCAGATTGAAGAACATTATACTCATCAACTAAAGAAGCATTCCACTTTGGGTCTTTCTTATCTTGACTAACACAAGTAGGTATTTGAGGTGGAGTTAAAGCAACTAAAGCAGCAAAAAGAGAATGCTTTGTAGAGACTACCTTTTTCTTGAAGATCCCATGTTTCCCTCTTGTAGTCGTAAGATGCTCATTGGTAGTTGGATTTGGTAATACTTGTGGATCTTCACCAGAAGAAATTTTTGGTTAAGTAGAACCATTATCAGAAGTAGTAGTATGAGTAGCAGATGAGATATCTGGAGCAGCAGTAGTAGGCATAACATCTGGAGATTCAAATGTAGCAGCAGGCAGAACACAAAACAGGTTCAGATGTAACAAGTTTGTTACTAGACCTAAAACTGTCAGCAATAATAGCAGTAGGTGAAAAAGTATCAGTGGATGTAACAACAAATGAAATAGGTGCTTTTAGAAAATATGAGGTTTCATAAAACACAACATGTCTGGAGAGATAAATTCTGCCAGTTTGATAATCCAAGCCTCTTTAACCCTTGTGATTACTTCTGTAGCCTAGAAAAATGCAAGAGATACTCCTAGGAGATCACTTTTTAGCTAAGTAAGACCTTAACCAAGGAAAACAAAGACAACCAAAAGATCTAAGAAAACTGTAATATGGCTTTCTGTGAAATAAAACTTCAAATGGAGATTTGAATCCCAAAGATCTTGTAGGTAATATGTTGATTGTTTAATTAACAGTGTTAAAAGCTTCCACCCAATAAGCTCCAGAGATACTATCTTGGATGAGATATGTTCTCCCAACATCAATCAAATGTCTATGCGTAGACTCATCCACACCATTCTACTCAGGTGTCTGAGGATAAGAAATTTCATGAATAATACCACTATCAAAAAAAAAGAAAGAAGAGAATTCCTTATTAAGAAATTCACCACCACCATCAGTTCTAACAATTTTAATAAGACAATTTAATTGAAGTTCAATTTGAGCCTTGAACTGAAAGAATATCTTCTTAAAATCATATTTGTCATAAAGAGGAAAATCCAACAGAATTCGGAGAAATCATCCACTATATTCGCATAATATTTGTAACCACAGAAAGGTGTTACAGGACATGGACCCCAAAGATCAAGATGTAAGAGTTCCAAAGGAATAAAAATTGGATTAACTGATATAGTAAAAGGTAACTTGTGGCTCCTTACTAGTTGACAATCATTACGGAATATTGGTGTTTTGATTATATTATTTATGGATAGAAATTTATAAACATGATGAAGTGTCTGGAATGAAGGATGAGCAAGTCTCTTATGCCAAACTTCTGGAGGTACAATACTTGTGACAGCAGAGAGAGCTTTATTTGAAGAGAAGTGGATGAAATGAATTGGATAAAGTCCATTTTTATGTGGCCATTGTAAAAGTATCTTCCCAGTTAATAAATCCTTCACAAAGAATCCAGAACAATCAAATGTTATTGAACAATTATTATCTGAAGTAAACTTGTGAACAAATAAGAGATTTTGAGCAGATTTTGGTACTAGATGAATATCATTAAGAGTAAAAGTGTAAGATGGTGTAGACTTTAAAGAATAACCAGTGTGAGTTATGTGCATACCTTCCCCATTTGCTGCTTGAATCTCATCAGCACCATCATAAGAAGAAACAACTTGCATCTCAAATTCATCATATGTAATATGGTTATTGGCACCAGTGTCAGCATACCATGGATTTTCATCTATTATGTTTGCAGAAGCTAACATAACAGTTAAATGTTGTGTAGTATAATTTTTTTGATATGCAAAATTGAGCCTATTTCTACATTCAAAAAGCACCATGACCAGATTTCCCACAAATTTGTCAAACCATAATTGAAGAAGATGATAATGGAAAAGGTGTAGTAGGCCTAATAGAGCTAGTTTGAGAGGAAACTGAGCTATTACTGGATGACATAGGATTGAGGGATATACCATATTGAAAATTAGTAGGCCTACTAGATCTCATAAAACTGGAATTGTAATTGGGAAATATTCTAGCAAAACCTCTATTGTAAAATCTTGAACTAGGCATATGTGTAGCAAAAGCTCTATTAGAATAATCATTGAGCAAAGATTTGCTCCTTTCACTAACAACTTCCTCTTCACTAAGAAGATTATTATGACGTTCAATGCAAGATATAGGTGGATTTCTACATCTCATAGCAGTTGCAAAGGGTATATAATTAGAGTTTAATGCTGCTAAAGTATTAACAACTAGTTCTTGATCAGAAATAATCTCACCGCCGACAGTAAGTTGATCAGAAAGAGATTTTATCTCATTAATCAAACTAGGAGTTGATTTATCACCTTGTTTAAGAGCCATCAACTTAGCACACAACTGAATTGAATGAGTTGAAGATGATCTTGTAAACCGTTCCTCAAAGCTAGTCCACAAATGATGAGAAGAAGTAGATCTGGAGAAGTATGCAATGACTGTGTCTGAGATTGTGGACTGAATCCACATCAAGATCGTAATATCTTCATCAAGCCAATCAGTGTACAAAGGATTTTCGATTCAATTTTCTTGATTTCTTTTTGTGGTGTATTGACCGGACATATGAAAGATCCATCAAGAAACTTTTAGATTTTGTATTTTCGAATAACATGAAGTATAAGATTCTTCCAAATAATGTAATTCTCTTCTTTGAGTTTGATTGTAACGAAGTTTGTTAGATGATTTAAAGAAACCTTAAAAATGAGGTTGGAAGTTGGATTTTCCATAGTATTTGATGAAGATTCTTCAAATTTATGAATCCTTAAGCAGAGAATAAGAAATGAAATTGAAGAATGAATCAGCGGAAGAAGAAAGAATCGCAACCTCAGAAATTTTAGATTTCTGAGTCTGATACCATGATAGAAGAAGAAGAAATGAAATGTGAAATTATATTGCACCGAGAATCAATCTCTTTTACAAAGCTTAGGAAGAACAATGAAAATGAAAGTGTTTTAATATGACTGTTACAGAAAGGACAATGGTAATGTAAACATATAACATCCTGTAACGACTAACCTACACGAAAACTGTCAGCACATAATAGTGGTGTAAGAAGGGTGTAAGACTATGTGCTATGAACCCTAATTTTTTTCCTAAAAATCTTTAGGTTAGAATTACGAGAATGATTGGATGATTACACTATAATGGGTGTTACATAAATCCCAATTGAGTTATTATTGGATGATTACACTATAGTGGGTGTCACATAAATCTCAATTGAGTTATTACATCATGTGTAATGTCATCTAATAATAAAAGTCCAATTTTTATATAAAATTCAGACCAAAATCTATATCTTGATCTCCATTGTATAAACCTTAGATATAGTCAAGTATATAAGTTGTGTTTTAATCAAAATTTTATATCCATTGTAGTACTGATGGTGGTGGTAGAGTTCTAATAAAGGTACAAAGATAAAAGGTAGACAACGACAACAACGATATGGTGATCATGGAGGAGGTGGTAATGGTGGTTCCATTTGTTCGGATATATGAAGATTGAACACTATTGAGGGAAATGTTTAAGAGAAAAATAATCTCGATCGTTGGATCCTATTAATTCTCATTTTTTAGATGTGTTTTAGGCAAAATTTTAACTGTGTATACGAGACATGTACTAACGGTTATCAACGTCATTAATTAAACTAAAATTATTTTAGTTGGTCAACGATCAACTACGACCATAATCCTAAATATCGAATTTTAATATTAAATTTTTTTTGGAATCCAAATGTAACTTTGGATACTGTCTTAAGTAATCTACAAAAATAAAAAAAAAGCAAGTAGCAACCGTCTGATCTAAAAGCACAGCCCCTCTAACCTGAATACACGTGAAGCACCGGACACGCTTAGCCGGCCGTGCCTCCGTATTTAGAGCTTAGATGAGGTCCTTTTGAAAGTCTGAAACTCTCCTCTTCCTCTCTCAAATGGCTACTACTTACACACTACCAACTCTTCCGCTCCATCCACCACCACCACCACCAACAAATTTCATCTCCTCTCTCAATTTCCCCAATCATTTTAACAGTTTAGTCTCTAAAACAAGAAGAACCACCATTCCAACTCAAAAATGGAGAAATTCCAGAAGAAAAACAACCGTTTCAGCACAACAAAGACAAGCATCATCATCATCAAACAAAAAAAATAGTGAGAAAGGGTTTGACCCAGCTGGTTTTCTCACCAAGCATGGCATTACTGATAAGGGTTTTGCTCAGTTCTTGAGAGAAAGGTAGTAGTAGTATATTTGTCTTTGTTCATTTTCTGAAATTTGAAGATAATGCACAGATTTTTGCTAATCAATTACAAAATGGGGTTTCTTTTTTTTGGTTTAGGTATAAGAGTATTAAGGACCTTAAAGAACAGTTCTTCCCTCGCTTTGCTAATGTCATGGAACTCTCTTCTGGGTTAGTTGTTTTCCCCTATTCAAGTTTTTATTCTTTTCATAAGCATGTCAAATTCAGAAAACTATATTTGAGGTGGTGGTGGTGGTTGTGATGGTGCTGCCGATGAGGGTGGTTATGCTTTCAGTTGTGGTTGGGGTGGTGTGATGGTGCTGGGGTTGTTGTTGTGGTGGTGGTGGCTGAGACATATGCCCCAAGGCGCCTCATCCCCTACTAAAACGCATTTAAGGACACTGGTGCTGGTGGTGGTCAAGGCTTAAGCCCCGAGGCACGACATCTCCTCCGAATATATATTTTAGGACATTGGTGGCGGTGGTGGTCAGATTAATGTAAATTTTGCAAAATTATATGCATGTTGTTGTTTTGTTTGATATTGTGTCTCTGTGAAGTTGATTGCTTTGGTTTGCTAAATCTGAAGGTATGAGTTAATGGGACTACATCGAAATGTACAACACCGATTGGATTACATGGAATGGGCACCTGGTATTACTTCTGTAACATTTGGTTCTTATAATTTGGTGGTATTGAGAGGTTCCTTTTACGATGAGATTTGGGTGTGTCTTCGCATTTGGCTTAGCTATATGTATCTCTAAATTTGATTATGTGAATACAGGTGCACGTTATTGTGCAGTGGTTGGTGATTTTAATGGGTGGTCAGACACAGAACACAGTGCAGGAAAGGGACATTTTGGTCATGATGATTTTGGGTATTGGTTCGTTATTCTGCAAGATAAAGTAAAAGAAGGGCAAGAGCCAGATGAATTGTATTTCCAGCAGTATAACTATGCAGATGACTATGACAAAGGTGACAGTGGTGTTACCATTGAAGAGTTATTTAAGAAAATGAATGAAGAATATTGGGAACCTGGAGAGGACCGGTTTCTTAATAAGCGTTTTGAAGTGCCTGCTAAGTTGTATGAACAAATGTTCGGCCCAAATGGACCCCAGACTGAAGAGGAATTGGGGGAAATACCTGACGCTGAGACAAGATATAGAGAATGGAAAGAAAAACATAAAGATGATCCTCCCAGTAATTTACCTCCATGCGATGTGATTGACAGTGGAAAGGAATATGATGTTTTTAATATTGTGGATGACCCAGTTTGGCTGGAGAAGTTTAGAGCTAAGCAACCTCCTATAGATTACTGGTTAGAACTGCGTAAAGGAAGGAAAGCATGGTCGGAGAAGTATAACCCAGGTATCCCTCATGGAAGCAGATACAGGGTTTATTTTAACACTCCTAGTGGCCCCGTGGAACGAGTTCCTGCTTGGGCTACTTACGTACTTCCAGGTAAAATTTGTGAGATCGTGATTGCAATTATTCTTTTGTGCCAATTATCAGTATATTAATATGTTGGGTACACTTTATTGGTTGTGATTTTCAGAAATAGAGGGAAAGCAATCAGTTGCAGTACACTGGGAACCACCTCCGGAAGAGGCATATAGATGGAAAAAAGAACGTCCAAAGGTGCCAAAGTCCCTTCGTATATATGAATGCCATGTTGGAATTAGTGGATCAGAGCCAAAAGTTTCTTCTTTCAGTGAATTTACTGAGAAGGTAACACTTAATAATGCTGTTTGCCTCCTAACTCCAGATGATGTTGTTCGACTCCTATTCTCATTGTGGCTCTGTGCTCCTCATACGTCAAAATATCATTTACAGTATCGTCTTCTTTACAAATTAGTTCCTTTTCAGGTCCTTCTACATGTGAAAGAATCCGGATACAATGCAATTCAGTTGATTGGGGTTATTGAGCACAAAGATTATTTCACCGTCGGTTATAGAGTGAGTTTAAGTTTAGTTAGTTTATCCTTTAATTTTGTCTCGGTGAAAATTCATTGTTGTTTCTCTTTGACCTATGCTGGTAGAAAGTACAAACTAGTTGGTGTAGTTTAATGTGCTCTTCTATGTTGTCTCCATTGATTTGAAAGCTTGAAAATTGGATTAGTTAGTTATTCCATACTTATCATGTTTCATGTTTCATTCAAAGGCCTGAATCGTTCTTCATTTTTCTTTGATGCAGGTAACCAATTTGTTTGCTGTTAGCAGCCGATTTGGTACTCCTGATGATTTCAAGCGTTTGGTTGATGAAGCACATGGTTGTTTTCTTCTATAAGCTAGCGCCTCATAGAGTTCCTTCTCAAATTCTGCTTTACGGTAGCATGTTTATTTCTGAATCTGACAGGGTCTTATGCTACTTCTTTGTTCCTATTACAGGTCTTGGGATGTTAGTCTTCTTAGATATTGTTCATTCATACTCTGCAGCTGACGAGATGGTTGGCTTATCCCTATTTGATGGATCAAATGATTGTTATTTCCATACTGGTAAGCTGGCCTTTCATCATATATAAAAGCTTTGCATTTTTGTTCCTCAACTTTTTAAGTACATGTTTACTTTCTTTTAGTGTGTTTAAGGGCCAAAAGTTTGGATGTCGCTTGCATTCTATCTTAAGTTGATCTGTGCTGTCTACATTTTCTTATTGAGAATTGATTGGTGACCACGTTCCCCTCCAGTGAATGGGTTCTCACAAATCAGATCCCTTTCTCTTCGAAATGGGTTTATGAAATTTTATTGTGATTACTAAACATGTGAACTTAAAACTGAGGCATTTTTTTTCGTTCCAGCTTGCCTTTTTATCATACCTGAGAACCCTTGTAAAACTTTTGCCCTTGATTAGGTAAACGTGGGCATCACAAGTATTGGGGTACCAGAATGTTCAAGTACGGAGATCTTGATGTCCTGCATTATTTGCTGTCTAATTTGAAATGGTAATCTTTGAGTTGTAATATTTCTTTTTGTGGAACTTATTTTGGTTATCAAATGTTGGTTTGGAGAAATTTCAGATGGCAAAAATCTTCTGAATTGATGCTGGCATTGTTTACGTTTTAACTATTGAACAGGTGGGTTGAGGAGTATCAAATTGATGGTTTCCATTTTCACTCACTTTCATCTATGATGTACACACACAATGGTTTTGCTGCTTTTACTGGCGACATGGAGGAGTAAGTATTTACTCAACTAAGTAGTTTATGTTAATTGTTATTAGCATATGTATCTTTTTCCAGAATTAGTTCTCTAGTTCAAGGTTTACTTGGTTTTGTTTTGAAATATCTCATTCAAGAAACTGTTTGATATAGGTATTATAATCAATATGTAGACAAAGATGCTTTGATATATTTGATTTTGGCAAATGAGATGCTGCATGAGCTTAATCCGAATATAATAACAATAGCAGAAGATGTAAGTACTCTTTTTGTTTTCTTTGGTTCAATACAGTCTTAAGTTCAAAATAATTATTTTTTTGCATATCTTAGAATAGGAGTTTCAGTAATCTGAAAATAGCTTCGAAGTATTATTATTAATGCCCTGATCAAACTAAGGGAGCTTATTTGATTTTATTAACAGTTCACTTTTTGTTTTTATCTCTCAAATTAATGTTTGAGTGAATATGGTTCAATTGTGCAGGCAACTCTTTACCCTGGATTATGTGAACCAACTTCTGAAGGTGGATTGGGATTTGATTTTTATGCCAATATATCTGTATCAGAGATGTGGTTATCATTACTCGAAAATGTCCCTGATCATGAATGGAACATGAATAAGGTTAGACTATTTCATTTTTACATAAAATACCTATACTGAGCGTAATTTGTGCTTTCGGTGAGCATTTGTTAACATTGTTTTTTTTTTGTTTTTTTTTCTGAATATCACCTCAACAAATGTTAGGATTTTCTAGTCGCTTCCTGTACAAGCAACTTTAGGCCTTTCAGGTTAGAGACTCATTGAAGGTTTAACACCCTATGATCTGATATTCATTTGTTATCACAAATTGGCACAGGTTGTAAAGACGCTGTTAGGCAACGGACAAAATACAAACAAGATGCTTACTTACGCTGAAAACCACAACCAGGTAATTACAGTATTACAAATTACAATCATGGAATCTTCCACTTCAGCGTTCCACCTTCAGCAAATGCCTCGACAATTTCCTAATCATTCTTATCTCACATCTTACTTATTTGTGATCTTTTAAATAATTTTGTGACAGTCCATATCTGGAGGGCGCTCATTTGGGGAAATATTGTTTGGTGAAATTAGAGAGCCGTCTTCTGGTTCAGATAATATGTTGCTTAGAGGATCATCATTATACAAAGTATGCTTCTTTTCCAATATACTGTTCTTTAAACTTTAAACTCTATAGTCTACTATATATTTATGAATTAATGGTTTGAATCCAGATGATTAAATTGATTACATTTACGATAAGCGGTCGTGCCTACCTCAACTTCATGGGGAATGAATTCGGGCATCCAATGGTTGGTTCTGTGCACTTATATATTCGTGATTAGTACCTCTATTTTCTTTTAATTTAATATATTTTCTTGTGCTAGAGGGTGGAATTCCCTATGCCTAGCAATGATTTCTCTTTTTCACTTGCCAACCGTCAATGGGATTTGGTTAAAGACAAGGGAGTGCATCAGGATATTTTTTCCTTTGATAAGGTATGCGTATCTTAATCTTTATATAACCATGTACTTTAAATGATAAATTCATCTATGTAACACGGTACGATGTCCGAGGAAATAATCTTTTGTAAAACACCACATCTTGTGCAGGATATGATGAAGTTGGATGAGAGAATGTTTTCAAGAAGCTTAACCAAAATTCACCATGTAAATGATACTACAATGGTATGTGGACCACATTTTGTTTACTGCTTATTATAAAATAAGCAAGTTTTTACTGTACTATAAACTTAAAGTTATTACAAAATTGCGGAGTTTTTGCTATACAGGTAATATCTTACATAAGAGGTCCCTTTCTCATCGTTTTCAATTTTCACCCTGAAAATTCCTATGAGAGATATAGTGTTGGGGCAGATGAAGCTGGGGAATATCAGGTTAGTGAAATACACATCGAAGAAGACAAAAAAACTGCTCGAAATGCCTGTAATACCATAAGTTGCTTTCATTGATAAACATGCTTGTCATGTTTCTTAGCTTTTATTTCAACATAAACTAGCTAGTCTTTCTTATCCCCACAAGAGCGTAACCGATTGAGTAGTGGGTGATTGCGACACTGATAAGCCTTATGTTTACAGCTTATACTTGATACCGATGGTGTCAAATATGGGGGACAAGGACATCTCAAAGATGATCAATATCTTCAAAGAACCATGAGTAACAGGTATTTCATTTGCTTGTTTTCTTTCCATATGTGAGCATTACTTCATGAGTTGGTTTTCCTTAGCTTCCCATTGTTTTTGTTATAGAATTGATGGACTTAGGAACTGCTTAGAGATTATGCTGCCTAGTAGAACTGCTCAGGTTTGTCATTTTTTATCTCTAAATGTTTAGGCCAACCTTGTTATTGCCCAAGTTCTGGTATCAAATACTTGTGAACATGTAAATCTTTGATGTTTGAGCAACTACAGGTCTACAAACTAACTCGTATTCTGCGAGTATGAACAATTATGTGTTCTGGAGTAAACTTTTGCATCCACCAACTGAGGTTGCCCAAGAAATGAAATGTGATACGAGGATTAGCTGGGTTCTGCCTTGTTTCCAGAACTGGTACTTTTGGAGATATGCTTTAGAAGATTCTCCTCCATCCATACCGAGACAGAAGAATTATCCAGAATCAGTTGTAGGAGTCTTGAAGAGGTTAGAGACTTGTTAATTCAAAGTTAGCATTGTCACATGGATCGAGGAGAAAGCCAACTTCAACTTCACTGTCCATATGATGCACATCTCACGGTAGTGCCTCAGAATGAAGAATTCAAATTTAGAGCAGATTTTGATGGAAATGAGTGAACCTAAGCCCTACTAATGATCTCTAGTCAATGAATACTTTGTTGAGCATGTTTTGTGCAGGGAAATTTTTGAGAAACATCCATGAAGATGTTTTGGGCACATTTTGTACATAGAACACTCTGTTTGGTCATTTGTTGTACTGGGAAAAAATTGGCAAACTATACTCTATTTTGGGCATATTTTAAGGTAGTTTTTTTCTTTCTTTCTTTGATCGATAAGTTTTTCTATTTTACTATTTTCTAATTTTGGGTACTGTAAGAAAAGGATAATACTATTATTGAACTTCTCAACCATGTTTCATACATTGTTGGCTTCTTACAGTTTAGTTCTTTCGTTCTACTGTCCAACTGCATTGATCCTTGAAAGTTGAAGCTTTTCACAAATTTCGCCTAGAGTAGGTGATGCATTATTACCTTTGTTCTTGGTTTCAGGACAGTCTTTTTCCCAACGAGAATGACTTGCCTGGTGTCTTGGCGATGGTAACTCACAGCTTCATCTGCTTAAAAAATAAAAATAAAGACAGCTTCAATTAACCATTCAGATCCAGTTAGTTTGAATTAGTGACACCTCAAAAATCCTATTTCAGGATTGGCCTCAATGTGGTATAAACCCAATCTAAAGAGGATTGGCCTCAATGTGATCTATTCATTTTGAGTACATGAATCGGCTAGTGACTGCAGAAATGTGTTAACTGGGTTGGCTGGAAACAAATATGATATGACTGTACTTTTATGGATAACATTCACCTCAAACCAAGTTTGATTCTTCTCTCTTCTATGAACCTATTTTTAAGATAATTCATATATATAGCCGAAAGTACATGATGGATTTAGGAAGGACTTTAAAATAGTGTTTTAGATTGTATTTAAATTTTCAACGTTTTTTGGACGACAGAACTGACCTTTATTAAATATGTATTGCTAATAAAAGAAAGTTAAGAAAATATATATATTACTCGGTCAAAAATTTAAAATGACAATACTATCACGGACGTTATATGTGGGCACAAAAAACCTCTCTTTCCTTTCCTCTCCTCTCCTCTCCTCTCTTCTCCCGTGAAAACCACTCATCTAATCCTAGGCGTGTAATACCGCCGGTCTCAATCCCATCTCTACCATGCATCGCCGTCCCTTACCAATGTTAATATTGATTTTTAAATACCACTCACATCTTTAATCAATCGAGTTATTAATTTATTTATTTTCTTTTGTTTGAAAAAGGTTAGAACCTTACCGGAGGAAGTTTCAAGGCTCTCAATTAATGCTCATGTAATGATTTTGATATTAAATGCCATTTTAACTAGTAGTGCATTATAACTTTATATTGACATACAGATGGTATACTTGAATGTTGCATTAACTTGTAAGACTATGATCAGTAACTTACATCTTCTTTAAATGGTGTGATCTTCAGATGAAATATGGTTCGTATCTAAATTGTTATTCGATTTTTCACATATTATTGTGAGTATGTCTTCTTTTTGATTTCACCTATCATTGTATTTGACTTTTCACATGTTATTTATTTTTCTCATTTAATTTCTGTAAATCCTATTGTTTTTGGTTTCCAGGGTTTATGTTGAATATGAACTAGTGATAATTGTAATTTTCACGCATCCGGCCCGAGTATTACATATGAAAATTGTAATTTTCACTGGGTATTAGATGTGAACCAATAATCAAATATAAACGATAACCTCTTCAGAAATATGAACGATTGCTGATCAATGGGTACGGCACTTACCATACAAATATGAACGATAAATTAAAAAAAAAATGAAAAACAGAAAAAGTAAATAAATGGAGAGTAATTAAGCTTTATATATACAATGGCCGTCACAGTTACATTTAAATATTTGAAGCCACGGATGGAGGATTGGGAGTTTCATGTATGTGATGTGACGAGGGTATGTCTTCGGAATCTCTAGTTGGCTTCACCCATCTACCATAAGGATTCTTTACAAGTCCTTTATGCTCTAATTGATACCAATTTTCTGGAATTCTTAGTTCATCTACTAACAATCCACAAGCCTTGTTAACTAACGCCACATCCCTCTTAGCATGTTCTCGAAAACTTGATTCTGAACTAACAAACCCATCCACAAGATGAAGATATGTCTCTAGACTATGAAATCCTAACAGATCGAATTTACGTTTTAGGTATGGAGATGATCGAACATCGACTTTCATTTCAGCTCCTACATGGGTATAAACCCAATCTAAGTTCCCTGTGATTTCTTCAAATTTCTTAATACTCTCATTTAGCATGATTCCTGGTGCTTTAGGAACTAAATCTTGTTTTACCACAACCCGCAATGTTTTGACACCCATCTCATGTAATTTATCTCTGAATGCGACGTTCCCCACTCGAGGAGCACCGAATGAGATAACACTAATTGGGAGATCAGGGATTGTTTCGGCGGCCTCATAAGCGTTGAGCAGTGCCAAAGCTCCTCCAAGGCTATGACCAGTGATTGTAAGACTAACCGATTCTCCTTGTTCTTTATATATTTTTACAAGCCTTTTTACTTCATGCATCACCTGTTGAGATGCACTGAGCTTGTTATACCTAGTAATTTCACTCTTGGAAGTGTATATATCACGAAATCCATGTTCAACTTTCACTTCACCTCCTGCAGATTCGTCCATCGCTTCTAATTTATTCTGTAAATCTTCTAACCATTCTGAAGGTGCAACAGTTCCACGCCACGCAACAACAATGTCTCGACGGCCTAAGCGTTTTGTTTCTTCATTATCGCTAACTGCGATGTACCCCATCCAATTTGAATCTTTACTCCATGATGTATCTACTAAATGAGATCTTTCGAGCCAGCGAGGAACATCCACATGTGACATGGCATATATGTACTTGGTAATTTCATATCCATTCTTACCAAGTCCAAGTTTCTCAAAAAGCTTTTGACGGTTATACCTGCAACTCCCACAATACTCTGAGAAGGAATCAAAATCGAACGCGTCGTATGTAGCTTGAGCAAACTCGCCATATTTAACAATCTCTCGTCTTAGCCAAGGTTGGAGAGGGCTTAACAAAGTCTCATAATCTCCCATATGGATCTCGTTCCATTTTGTTGATATATCCTCTTTAGGGGACAGGGTAGGAGTTTCTGGATCTGCCATTTTATGTCGATGATCAACTGTATCTGTATCGTGTCGGGCGTACGAACTGTTCGTTGGAGCATCGAAATGAAGATGATTAACAAAGTTTGAGAATGATTGAGCTAGACGAGCAGCAGGATTTTGTGTTTTGTGTGGACTTGGTGGCTCGGCTACTACGGCCGCTTGACGGGCATATATACGAAGTGATCTTATATTACGGTTTTTCTTGACAGATTGAATTAGAGGATTGTTATTGTGATGAGGAGCAATGGTTGTTGCTGATATGGATAACATGATGAAGAAGAGAAGAAATACGTCTAGTAAAGAGAACAGAGAGGATGTATATATAAGAGTTTGCACATTGACATTAGCATGAATGAAACTACATGGAAATGTCAATGAATTAGTATAGTACTGGATTGGCTGCTCAAGTACAAAAAGTAAAACATAAAATACTTGGAAAAAGTTAGAAGTTTGAGTCTTTACTCGCTTATAATGTAATACGCGTTCATATTGGTTGACCAACTTAATTAACCCATACACTAATTAATCACATTTGATTTAGTATAATATACTCCCTTTGTTATAAATTAAGCTTTAAGCTATTCGGTTTAAAATTTTGTTCACTAAAAATTAAAAATAACTGAAAAACTGTCCTAATTAACCTACCCTGTTGGAAAATGTTCTAAATTTTTAAACTTATGAGAAATGTCCCACCGTCACATTTTTTATCCAAGGCACTTTTCTAACGGGATAAGATAATTTAGTTTAATTTTTTAATTTTCCCTAAAAATTAAACTATTTCAATAAAACAAGATAGTATTTCTAAAAATATCCTTTTGATTTAATTACTATTAGCATAAAAAATATGTATAATTGATAGTCATGTTGATATTTATTATTAAATGTTTTAAAATATTTTTCAATAATATAAAATTTATAAATGATCATGACATAATTTAAAAGATATGTTATTTTTAAATTTTATTATTCTAAAAATATAACGGTCAAAGATACATAATATCAATACTACTTCCGTTTCAGTAAAATTGTTACTATCATTTTTTTTTATTTTAGTCTATTTTTAGATCAAATAAAAAAGTGATAATAACATTTTTACTGCAACGGAGGGTGTGGTATATTTCTTTTTTTTGTTTTAAAAATTATGTAATGTATATGGTTTTGCTTTATCTTCATCGTCCCCATCTTTGGCTAATGTAATGATCAGGTCAGACCAATGACCAAGGCATGTTTTCGTGTCGTTAACAAACACCATTTGGTTAAAAATTAAAATAGAAGTATCATCACTTACCTAGAAACTTCATGATATATGCGGAGGAGTACTTGTTCAATTCAACATCATAAGTTAATTAATCTATCAATTACCCACTTGTTGTTCTTATTGGAGTAGGTAGCGTCAATTTTATAATGCCGAGTGGTAAAACAAAACAAAAGGTTTCTTTTGGTTTTGGGGGTTTACTCCAAAACTAAAAAAGAAACTTAACTATGCAATAGGTAACGCTGCCACGTAGTATTGCTCAACAGCCCATCATCATTTCTGTATTATTTTTTTTTATACAACGTCAGAAAATAAAAAGGTCAACTAACTCTAATTCTGACCATTCGTGGGTAAAAAATACGCTGAATATCAAATATCAGCCATAAGACTATTTAAAATGATATGAGAGACTATCGATCTATGTCCCTCTAATTGTTTTTCCACTATTTTTTATAGAATGTGTCGGCTACAAAGTTTCTTAAAAACTGTGTCATCGTGTTCTTCATTTCCTCAATGTCATAGATTAAACCTTTGAAATATCACGGAGCAGTAGTTTCACCTTTGCAGAGTTGAACTGTGTAGACAGAGTCACATTTAACTTTAAGTTTTTTGATTCCCAGCTGTCAGGCCAATTGTATTCCTTTTCTTGCAGCCCAAAGTTCGGTCATATTACTCCCATTCTGGAAAATATGTTTTACAAAAGTAGCAACAAAAGATCCATCCTCTCTCCTGAGCACCCCGCCAATTCCTGTAAAAAGAAAATTAGAAGAAGCTTCATTTGTATTTAATTTATGATAGCCTGATTTAGGAATCTCCACTTAACCAAAAATTCTTATCAACAACTAGAACTATCAGCCTTAAACATTGTAGAAAAATAGTATTCTCTAGCTCTCTTAATAGCCAAAACTAAACATTTAAGAGGTACAAATCTTTCTCCTTCATGAAGCCATATGTTCCTGCCATTCCATACACTCCAAAGAACATGTGGAATTATGTAGCACCAACTAATACCCCCAACAGTAGCATCTATAGAGCAAAGCTGCCTAGGGTAGGTTGGTGACATAACATCTAAATCACACCTTTTCCCTGTCATATCAGATAATTTCATCCGTATAGGAGCAACATTTTTACAGTTGAAAAACAAATGATATACAGTTTCAAAATTATTTTGGCACAATGAGCAACCAGGTAAGAAATAATACCTTTTCTGTAAAGATACTCATTCAAATTAAGTTTGTTGTGGCACAACTTCCACAAAAAAATTTATATTTTGTGGACATTTGATGTTCCACAAAAACTTCCGGTCCAAATTGGTGTAATGATACCAACTTTCCTGGAAATAAGAAAATTATACGCCTCTTTTACATTAACATTTTCATCCTTACTATAACTCCAAACCCTTGTGTCAAAATATCTATCATTAATTGGCACTGGAATGGAATTAATCTTATCCACCACATTTTCAGGCACCAAACCATCCACAGAAGAGAGATCCCATTGCTTAGAAATGGGATTAATGACGTCCTAAACCTTAAGGTTAGGAACATTTTCAATATTGGTGTTGATAATAGCAGCAAAGATCATTCCAAAAATCCACTTGGCTGCCATCACCAATGTACCATCTCAGACTCCTTTTAATGGTCTCTTTACCTTTAACAAGACCTGTCCAACTAGTAGAGCAACCATTCTTAATTTCACTAGACTAGAAATCACTACAATTATGATATTTGGCTTTCAGCAACAAATTCGTATCAGAGTTTGGATTTTCACTAATCCGCCAAGCCATCTTGGATAACAAGGAAACATTATTTAGTTCCATATCTCTCAAACCCAAGCCCCTATTAACCAATGGACTACAAATAATGGACCAATTGATACTAGGCATATTTCTGTACTTTTTATCCCCACCCCAAAGAAAGTTTCTCCTAAACTTATCAATCTTATTCATCAATCCTTTACGTAGTTTTAACATTGACATAATATGGTTAGAAATAGGGTCAAGCATAGACTTATTCAAAGTACACCTACCATCAATGTTTAAGGATTTCAACTTCCAACCATTCATTCTATTACTCAACTTTTCTTGTAACTCATAAAAAGTTTTTTCAAAAATTCCTCCCCACTGTAAAGGAATGCCAAGGTACTTACCTAGAGCCTTAGTCACCTGAACCTTGAGATATATATCCATTCCCATAGAAAAATTTCTACTAAGATTGCTAGATGTCAATAAAATGGACTTAGTATCACTGATTATCTGCCCATACCACCTACTGAATTTATCTAACATTAAACTCATATTGCAACCATTTTTGTAGTTTTCCTTAAGGAAGATAATCTTATCATCTTCATAGAGAGAATGAGTTATCATGGGAGCACCTCTAGAAATGGTAAATCCCTGTAAACATTTAGTGTCAATACCATGATGAATTAATTTAGAAAGTGCTTCAAGACATAAAATAAAATTGGACGAAGATAAAGGATCCTCTTGTCGAAGCCCATCAGGGGAGTAAAAGGCAAACTTGGCACACCATTAATCAAAACTTGAAAAGAACAGTGCTAACAAAAGTCATAATATAACTCATAATTCTATCAGAGAAAACAACACAAGCAAGAACCTTAGATATAAACGACCAACTTATCCTATCATAAGCCTTATCAAAGTCTAACTTAAGAACCATCCAACCTTTTTTACCTTTCTTAGACTTAAAAGAATGGATAATTTCATAGCAATGATGGCAGAGTCAAAAATAGACCTATCTGCAATGAAAGCATGCTGGTGTTTAGACACAATTTTGCTCATTAAAGGCCTGATTCTATTTGTAATAATTTTTGTGATGATTTTCATAGCAAAATTACAAAAACGGATGTGTCTATATTATTTAACACTAGATGGATTATTCTTTTTGTAAATAAGGGCAATGAAAGTCTTATTCAACCTATGATCCAAGAAACCATTTTAAAAAAAATCAGTAACAATTTTTATAATACTAAGACCAACATGCTCCCAATATTTTTGAAAGAAAATTCCTTGAAGGCCATCTGGACCTGGGGATTTCATTAGACCAAGCTGATGGATTGATTTCTTTATTTCCATAACATAAACATCTTTAGTAATATCCAAATTATCACTCAAATATATTATGCTAGGAAATAAAGCTTCATTTCACTAGAATCCAAACAATCAGAAGTAGAATTAAAAATATTAGCAAAGTGATTAACAATTTCAAGATCAATGTCTTTCTCAGAAGTTAGCCACTTACCATTTATATATTTAAGCATGCAAATGGAATTCCTTCTCCTTCTCACCAAAGTAGAAGTGTGAAAGAATTTTGTGTTTAGATCACCATCTTTAAGCCATTCTGCCCTAGATTTTTGCCTTCGAAAAATTTATTCCATTTTAAGAAGATTCAAGTACTCATATAAACAAACAATCATATGATATCTAGCATCAACAGTGGAGAGATATCATAAGCATTTTGAGCCTGGTTCAGAATCTCTAAAGCACTATCAATCCTATAATTCAAATTACTAAAGACTGACTTATTCTATTTTTTTTGCTTCTTTTTGAAAATTATTTACATTATCAAAATAGTCTGAATTGTTCTGACTAACAGGCAACTGCCAATGATTTTGGAAAACATCAGCAAATCCCAGGTCTTTGGTCCATATAGTTTCTAGTCTAAAAGGCCTCTGCTTAAAAGGTTTCTTTGGGTCAAGATCAACCAGTAGAACTCTATGGTCATAATTAAAATAAGAAAGACGATATAACTAGGTATTTTTGAAGTTGTTGCACCAACGAGAATTAGCCAGCACACTATCTAGTCTCTTTTTGATGTTAGCAAGCCAAATTTATTATTATTTCAAGTGAACCTAGGCCTATTAGCCCCTAAATTAATCAAATTGCATTGGTTCATCACCTGATTAAATTCATGCAGTTGGCTGGGAGAAGGTTCATTTTCACCTGTTTTTTCACATCGTGTGCCAATAGTATTGAGATCTCCCATAACCATATGACCAGCTTAAGTAACATCACTAATGGCTTTGATTTCATCCCACACTCTTTCCCTGTTATTCTTATTATTGCTCCCATAAATAGTAGATAAAATCCATGAGCTCTAAAATTTGACCGTAACAACAACATTTATGGACCACCTTGACTCAAATGTAGCTTGGATGTCCACCTTCAAGGAATTCCATAATAAACTCACACCTCCATAAAAACCTTCTGGGTCCAAAAAATTATAATCAGTGAAACCCAGACGGTTGACAATATTAGACGCACGAACAGCTAGCACCCTAGTATCCAACAAATCCACAATAGATGGCTTGTGTCTCCTAATTAACTTCTTCATCACACGAACAAAAAAAGGTCTTGCATCCCCCAACAATTTCATACTAAAATCTTCATGGATAAACTATCAATACACTTAGCAAAAGAAAAAGAACCAAATGGACCTTTAGGAAAAGGTCTTTCCATTCTCCTTGCTATCACTGGCTTGTTCAACTCCACCAATGGAATGATCTTTGTCTTGAATTGCCTTTTATTGAACAACTCCACATCCAAACGAGTATTGAATTGTATCTCGAACTTCCAAAGATCGCTTAGGATTTTTATTAGAGCCGGGGTTTCCACCATTTGAGCCAACACCGCTTCTAGAATTGTTGTTTCGTGCCACATCTTCAAACACACTCTAGTTCTTCCCTTTCCTGATTTAGAAACTCCTCCGGAACCAAGTTTTTCCATATTGAAGGTGATATTCTTAAAGGTATCAATGTTTGGTTGACTTTATCCAAAAACACATTCCAATTAAGCTGCTCTTGATCAAGAACCACTTCCGTAAGAATTTGATTCAACTGTCTTTTGAATAGCGTTATGCCCTCCATGAAATTAATTTTGAGGTTCACTCGTTCTATCTGTTTTATCACAATTTCTGCCAGCTGGTTCTGCATTGCTTGGAGTTCTTCTTGTGCTCTTCGGATCAACAAATCTTCGACCTGCCACTGCACTTCTAACGGCCTTAGAAAAACTTAAGAAATCATTTGTTAAACAAAACTGTTGGGTTCCATTATCCTTACTGTTAATGACAGAAGTGTGCTCAACCAAAGTACTTTTCCCTTTACTTATAGTAAATATATCTTTAACATGCCTTTCATTACTATATTTACCATTCCCTTTGTTAGTGGAGCTATTACCTTTTCAATTAGTATTCCTTCCCTATGATGTTTGGGATTCTCCCTTATTAGTAGAAGAACTAATATTGCTATGCATTTTAATATTTTGTAACTGACCCAAAATCCTTCCATCATTTCAATCATTAATAATAATACCACTATTATTTTTGTTACCAATCCGGGCATTAAATTGACCAGCAGACTTGTTACCATGAATCGTTTGATCTGGTTCACTTTGATCTAATGTCATTTGAGATAAAGTCGTGGACCTGTTAGAAGCACCTCCATCGCCGTCTTGTGACTTTGGAGATGTCACTGGTACACCATTACCTCTCTGCTTAAATTTTCTATTGGTAACCAACATCCATGGACCAAAATTCTCCTCCATGTTTTCAACATTTGATGTACTTGTACATTAGAGGGATTAGGAACAACATACTCTTTATTAATCAAAGGACAATTTTATTTTTTATGTTACATTTTTCCGCAATGAAAACATATCATATTAACACCTTCGTATTCCATTTGCTTAACATACCCAATTCTAACAAAAGGAAGAAAAGGTTTATCAGTGGAGACCTCCACACAAACTCTAGCAAATTTACCTCTTAGAACTAACTCAGTTGTGGAATCCACCTTAATTAATCTAACTATTTTTGCTCCTACCTTTTCAAGCACAATTTTATCAAAATCTTCAAGAGGAAGTTCTGGCAATCTAGCCCAAAACACAGTTGTGTGAACAGATGTTTCCGAAGGTTTAAAATTTTGGGTCCTTCTCCTCATATACAAATGATGACCACCAATGAGCCAAGGCCCTTCTAAGAGTGCAAATCTATAATCATACAGATTATCAAACTTAAACAAGAAAAAAATCACAACCAAGATCAAGTATTTGGATCTTACCATTTAACTTCCGTAATTCATTAACCTTGAGAGACAAATATTTAAAACCCACCGTTTTCCTGACCACTTTACATATTAACCATTATTTCCATGGTTGAATGATGCGTTTTTGTATATCTATATCCAAAGAAATGAGAGGAGTCCCATCATCAACTTCAGCCATCATTTCTGTAGTTGACCCCTCCAATTCCAATTCCAAGTCTTGTAATCCCCACTCTTGAAAACAATTCTTCCATCTTGTATCCGAATTAATACAAGCATCCTTATAAGAAAATGATTTTGAAGAACCAATCTGAGCTGGATAAGCCACCTTATTGATTATTTTCACTCTCCTCTAAAAAGGAATTCTCAACAAACCTTTTATCATAATCGATATCATTCTTAAAACACATATCATTTAGAATTGAATTTTCCCCAAATCCAAATTTAAATCAATTATTTTTTCATTTAAAACATCAAAATTCAGAGAAGACCCATAAAATTTATTTGAATGAATCCCTCTTGGTTCTATTGTACCATCCATGATGGCTTGATCCTTCTTAATCATGTAGAAATCAAGAAAAAATAAATTGAGTTTTCCCCCGATTTATCTATTGAGTTTTCGTCCGACTCACGCTCTCTCTTTAGTTTTCGCTTAGCTAAAAAGATTCATTTATGTATAACATCCATGACTTTAGGAATTCTTTTTTTTTTAGTTAATTGAATATGCTCTTCCTCTATATACCCATAAAAACAATAATGATACCCCTTATTAGTTAAAAAAAATAGTTAAAAATCAGTTGGTGGAAAAACTACAAAAAAAATTAAAAGAAAATTATACATCTACCCTTACCCGTGGAAAAGAAAAAAAAATCAATTTACATAAATATGTTTTAGGGATTTTATTATAATGAATTTTTTTTTATCCCCTGTGGATCTAGTGCTTGACGATCAATTGTAATTTCTACCCAATACTGTTCCAATTGGATATTGTAAAGAGTTTCCTCTAATTTGGAATTTTGTTCCAGCAAGGGGTTGTGAGTCCTCATCTTTAGCTCGTTGTTCGAAGTATGTAAAATCTCATATTTCACTTGTTATATCACAAGAATCAGATTCATGGATTTGTTTCTCACTTGGTACTTTAACAACTAAATCTATTTACAATCATCCCATCAATTCCATCCCTCAACTATAATCTCAACAAAAGAAACATGAATATCATCTCCTTTTGTCAATCATAAATTTAATCTGATTTTAGATTTCGATTCAGATTAAAAATCCCCAATTTTATTCTTAGGTTTTTTATCGTTTTTTATTTTCCGATTACAATAGTATTATAATTTGTTTATTTGGTCGTCTCTCCCTCATAAATTTATAATCCTTCTCTTCCAATCATTAAGTACAGAAAGATGAAGATGGTTTTGTTTGTGTTTCCAATCACTCAAGTTTTTTTTGTTCGCTTCCGTGTATATAATCGGGGGTATGCAAATTCATAAGTTTTAATGGGGTAGGAAGATAAGTTAAAGGGGTACCTAGATAAAGGGGTACCCTTAGTATTTTTAGGAGTATATAGAGGAAGAGACATTGAATATCATAAAGGGGAACAGTAATGCAGATCCATTACCTTTTATCTCATTTTAACGGTGTAACGGAGTACATAACAATGCAGAGTGGCATGTATATCCAAATACTAAGTTTTATCCAAACAGGTGGACCATATCTTTGTTTCTTCCCTTGACCGGTAACCGGTTGGAATAAATGGTGGAACTGCCTAATGTAGGCATTTACAACTACAGTGCACCTTATTTACAACATACTCCCTAAGTCCCATGAAATTGATCCTTTTAGCATTTACGCAGTTTTTAAGGAAAATATTAAAGTGAACTGGTTTTTATAGGGGATTCATAAAATATATTATAATATCTAAAAATATTTTCCATTATTTTTAAATAAGGATAAAAAAAAAGAATCATAAGAAATTGGATGAAAGCCTAACAACAAGATGAGCTTTTACTCTTTTTTGAATGACTACCCCTATCCTATGGAAAAGAAAATCTTTCACTTTAACATTCGCATCCTGATTAGCCATGTAGTTTCGTAGTCTCTTCATAAAATCTATGGTATCACTGCCAAACTCTCCCAACGTGGTAAAGGCGAGGACACCAAAGCCAAACCCCTGATTTGTACACTTATCCAGATATTTTTTACGTTTCCGAGTGACAACATTGCTAATTGCTTGACCAGGAATAAATATGCGGATACCACCCCCTGTAAAAGGAGAGACCCCATTAACATCCATGCACATGTCACGCCCATTGTCCCAATTATAAACCAGAATATCCGCTGGTCTCAAGGCCAAACCATCAGAATAAAGAAAACCCAAAGCCACTTCTTTCCTAGCTGAAACACATGCACGATAACACAAATCAGCAAATGTGTCACATACAAGATCATGTATGAACTTAAGACCAACCTCACAGGCATAATGCAAAGCATGATCGTCGAAAATATCCATCTCCTTATCGCAGCTGGAACGTATATCGCCTTCTTCAAAAAGAGGGATCCCAAGCCTATATCGGGGAACAACACTAAAACCTAGGCCCAATTTTCTGATTAATCCCATCAATCGGAATATACAACACGTAATCTTGTGCATGCTTGATCCTATTACATTGACAAAGAGCTAACTCACGCTCAGACATATCAAACCGAGTAGGTACATCTTTATTCACTATATCAAAGTATTTGATTGCGAAGGAACTCATGGAGTGGGGGGAAATATCGTTAATGCACAGTGAGGAGTTCACAATACCACATACCTGGTTATAGAGGACTAGAGCCTGCTCAAAACTTGGACTCATCCCAGACACACCTGAATGTCGTAATATAATATCATGTTGGGAACTAGTTTGTAGACAATAAGCTAAATAACAATGTTGTCTTGTGTCTTCCATTGTGTAGACACCCAAACCACCATGCTTGATGGGGAGAGTAGTAAGTTTTTGTTGAAGCAAACCAAAACCTGGACCATCACCTGTGATAAGCTTCCCTAGAGACTGACTGAGATGACCATCAAATATCACTTGCGCATCATCTAAAAACACAGGTTTTGTGGTTCTCATAGTAAAATATAGCCTAGATACACCCGTACAATTTCTAAGGAGCAGCAATGTACATTATGGGTCTTCAAGCTTCTTAATAACATCTACCAAAGCAATAGTCTTATGCACCCTACTTGCATAATATTCTTATAAAATTGGGGGTTCAAACTGACAGGACACCATCAGTTGGTCTACCTATATCAGGGGGAAAGACTCTCGGAACCATACATTTATCATCAAAGAGCTTAGTCTTTGTGATGTTGAGATTCATCCCCAAAGAAGCACCCTCATATTTAATGATTGATAGTGCCTTAGCTACTATCAGCGTATCCCCAATTATAGTACCATCATTTAAATACCAATATTGTAAATCCAAGGTACATTGCTCAGCAATTTTTCGGACCAAGGGATGTAGAGTCAAAGCAAATAACAAAGGTCCAAGAGGATCCCCTTGTTGTACTCCTTGAGCTGAAGAGAGTGTATGATTCATATAATATAACCGAGCAGGAGCCACATAGAAAAACTCCACTCACCTAGAGATTGAAGGGCATCTTCTCCTGACCTCTAATATCATTGCTGAATGATCTACAAGATTAAAGTCGTTAGAGAAATAACCAAGTAGCATAGACATAGAAGTTGAACTGCCCTTCAATTCAAGAAATATGTTGATAGAGTGGAGAATTGTTTCACCCCCACGAGGAAATCCAACCCCAAATTGATGATCACTTAAATAATCCTACATCTCTTTACCAACATGAGAAGCAGCAACCCAGTCGTCTCCATATGGTACCTACAACAATAGGGCATATACCACCAACAAGTTTAAGCAAGGGAATGAGTAAGTTTAAGCAAGGGAATGAGTGGCGTTGAGGCTATGAACTCACCTAAGACATAATAGAATTTCCTTGCCAGCCAAATGTTCACAATCTTAGTTATAGATGTGATCAATTTATCTGACATAGCAGCAACAGAACCACTAAGTGCATCAAGAAAATATTGAGAACGAAGTCCGTCTCTCCCACATAAGGTTCCTTTTGGGAAACTCTTCAACTTGCTTAAAACCAGATCCTTAGACGCAATAAAGGTTTTTTTGAGCAATAGGCCCTGTAGGAATCAAGGGTGGTGCTGCATATGGGTGTTTGCTCTGCAAGTCCCTCAAGGTCCCTGCATTTGATGGAGACACACCACTAGAAGTTAAAGTGCATATTGCTGCAGTGTACAAACCATGGCTCAGCTTTCTACGGCAAAGGCGCAAATTGGTAGTTTCTTGATTTCCTTGTTAATTTCTCTTGCTTTTACACCTCAGCTCTTGTAAGCATCTGGTTCCTCTAAAACTTTGTATATTAGAGTGATACACCCGTTAGGTTCAGACCATAGTCAGTGATGAGTTGATGGATGCTATTTGAAGCTTCTTCCTGTTGCTAGATTGCTCCTACAAGATACATTTGGGAGTGTAGATGCGAAGTGTGCAAATGGGGAATAGAAAAAGCTAGATCCAAAGTGAAATATCACTAGGACTGTGCAAAACTCTGAAGTATAACATTGAAGGTTCTAGCAAAGTGTATCTTACACTTAGAAGGAATGATGGGTATTGTTTGTATTTGTCTCTGTAAAACCTTATTCAACAACTCCAAATTGAGAGTGGGTAATGCAATATCTGTAGGAACACTCGAAGAGACATTGTCAGAAACAAAATCAACAGGACAACATACACCATGAATTAGAAAATCAGCTCCCCTTCCATTAAAAAGACTAGGAATGATATCACCATGATGCATTCTGCAGGGCCTCCTCCATGCGTGCAAAAGCATACATTCTGAGCATAACCACATCTATAGATGTTGAAAAGCCTCCTCCCAAGCCTTGAACACTCCAATGTTGTTGTTAATCATCATGCGACATCTAGCTTTACTCTCCTCATCAGGAAAGTATAGATCATGTAGATCTCTAAGCAAGGAACTGCGACCAAGACCCCTACCACCAACCCTGTTTTTACATCCATCAAAACCACGCAATGGGCACTGGTAAAAGACATCCCTTTGTGAAACTGATTCTGTAGAAGAAGAAGAATTGGAGTTAGGAGTAACAGACTCCCTTGTTTGAGCCATTATAATGAACCACGATGTCGTAAAAGAGAGTCATAAAAAGGCCAAAGATGATGCGAAATCAAGATAAGGGTATCAAAATGCATCTTAAGAAGGGGGGGGGGGGCCTATAAAGTGAACAAAAATTATTTTTTAGTATTTTTTTATATTAAAATTTCGAATTAATATATTTTACGAAATAAAAGGTGGATATTTGTAAATGTTAGACCGGTAAACTATTTTATAAAGTCATATCTAACAAGTGTAAACATGACTACCAAATTATTTATATTTCTTAAAGAAAATTTTAACAACACTAGTTATTAGTAAGGAATTGTTTGGAAAAATAACATACGAAAATTAAAAGGATTTTCTCTATGGAAAAAAAAAAAAGAGGAAAAGAATTAATTTTCATGGGATAGGGTACCTTAGATACATGCTAACAATTGTTTCATTATGAACTAAGGTTGTCTTGTGCGTCTTTCTTGTGATGTTGTCGGATGAGGATTATTTCATAGCGTTGGGCCTACCATTACATTTATAATTTTCAAAGCATACATATTCGATTTGGCATGTTACCCTTTTAATTCGTTGTTTAAGTCAGCATAAAGTAGTTAGAAAGTTCGTGCACTTTTGCTAAATAAGTCGCGACTATTCGCGAATTACGCATTTCCGCATAAAATTCCCGACCATTTGCAGCCCCGATCAAGAAATGCATTTTTTTCTGACTAAACGAATTATTCGTGACTTTCCCGAATCCCGAATTGACCGGTGATGTGGTTGGTCGAAGCTCCAGTAGGTAGCCACTCCCTTCATAGGGAACCGTACGTGAGACTTTCGTATCATACGGCTCCGTCCTGAGCTTCTGTCGTCTAATAAATCAAGTCTTATGTTGGTCATATAGAACACCAACACATAGAAAAAAAGGCCGAATTAAATTCACTATATTAAAATCAAGTGGAAGATAATAATCATCATTTGATACTATATTACAATCAAGATGTACCACAAAAACAGAGCGACATGGTCGATGAAAGTGGTCGTGATCAAGAATGATGTTATGAAATCAGTTATTGTTAAAATCATGTTTAATATATGTATTAAAAATTATAAATATGATTGAAAACTATATATCTATGCGAATTTTGAATGCCGAATTAGTATATGCAAAACGCATTAAACACGTAAACCCGTATTTCCATATTTTTTCTAAATCCCGCATATTTGACCGAATTTGCATTTTACCTAGCCATTTGTGTGCGCATTTTTACCGACCCGCATTTTATGTCGTTCGGCGAATTGCTAACTAGAGCATAAACTCTATGATCATTGAAAATTTTAAACTCTGTCAATAAAAATATATCCAAAAAACATAATCTCTTTAATTTTAATCTATTTTTAACCATAATAACATCCATCAACTCCAAATCAACAGGTTATAATCAAATTTTATTATCATCACCTTTAATCATCCAATCGTTATTTCTAAAATCATGACAATGACAAGAACCACCTCAACATATTCCATCCCCAAAAATAAGTAGAAAAAATCTATAACTTAATGATTAAATTATATTCCTATTCCCTTGCCGATGCGTATTTTCTGATTCGTTCACCCTGTGCGTATTTTCTGATTCGTTTAATGTGAATACGATTTCTATCTGGTTTTGTTCTCATGGAAAGGCTAAGTCGAATCCCCTTAATCGACGCCAAAATATAGTTGTAAAGATTTAAAGAATGTTTACCCTAACGTAATATAATACGAGCTAAGTTGGGAACAGTATCAAAATAGTAACTAGATCTCATATATTGAGGTTCGACCCTTAACTCGGAGGCTAAAAGTATTCATTTATAAGGATCATGTATACAAACCCTTCATGATTCGGTACTACTAAGGGACTATAATATACACATTCCAGATTATTCTATTATACTGACTTGGGCTTATAGCCCTTAACAATTAGCTTGAGCCTTTAGATATTGAATGTAAATAGTGGAATCCACATTCTTCCTTTATTTTACCTTCGTTCGGGCTTTGGAGATAGTGTAGGAAAATATCTTTATGCTTGTTTTTTTTTTTTTCATTTTACGTCTGTTCACTTTCTTCTCAAAACAGTTTTACCTCTTATCAGTCATTTACTGTCTTGCGTCTTCCAATGGGGGAAAAGGGGGTGTATTCATTTTCTTTATAAGTATTTTTTTTCATTTCTTATTTTCTGCGACACTTTCTTCTTTGACTTTCTAAGTTCTCCAATTTCCCCTTTTCTCTTTAATTTTTCTAATATTCTCCTTTCTTTGATAATGACTTATGCTAAGTCTGGCTATTCGATTATCTTTTCTTTGTGATTTTTCTTAGTTGTGGTTAGACTTTCCTTCTCACTTTTTTTTTGTTGATTCCTTTCCCGTGATAGATGAAGGTTTGATGTTAGCAAATGACTTTACCAGCATTCCCAATCGTGTTTGAAGAGACCGACAAAAAAAAAGCAGTGGAAGCTTCTATTGTTGCTATTGATCCGGCTAAGGAAAATATCGTTATTCTGAAACCTCCTGTGAAGGAGCCCATCCCCGCTCTTGTATCTCATTCACCCGTCTATGGTAGGATCCCAGATATGCCGGTAAATTCTTATATTTATCTCATGATTTTTTGAGTTATATGTAGGTCATTGATCAGGTCTTTTTGTTGATACAGGATGCAAAGTCATATTATCGGAAATACATAAAATAAAACTGTTAGATCGCTGCTCTTTTGAACCCACCAAGCGTTGATATGTCAAGTTTAGTTCCAGAACTCGGTTGCTTAAATTGATTACTAAAGTCAACTTCGTTAAGTTAGACTTAGGACTTGGAAATGTTAAGGAAATCTCTTGTTACTCATTGAAGAGATGAAGACATAATAAAGAGAAACAAAGACATCATCTTTCAGATTGAGGTTAGTAGCTATTGACTTTGACTTATTCCATTATATCAAGTTCTTGCAGTTATATTCATTGAAAACATAACATGTGGAGTTTTTTTTTACATGGCTTTAACTGTTTAGATGATTTGATCATTATTAGAGCACTGCTCGGTTTAACCCACCAAGTGTTGGTATGTTAAGTTTGGTTATCAAGTTTATTTCCAAAACTCGAGTCGCTTGAGTAGATATCTAAAGTTAACTTTGTTAGGTTAGACTAGGAATATAGAAATGTTAAGACTTTCTCAAGTTACTCATGAAGATCTAAAGACGTATCGAAGACAAACAAAGACATAATCTTTTAGTTCGAGATTAGTAACTTGTTCCATTTATATTTATTGTTTATATGAGTCTTTATTCATTGAAAAAAAAAATGAAGTTAAGTTTGTTACAATGACTTTAATGTTGGCGACTTGGTTATTAGAGTGTGATCACAATATCAAAGGAAAAATATACATTAGTTGCTTCAATAACTTGAAGTATATGGAGTTACGAAGTATAAGTTATTTATGGACTTTGTATTAATAACATTGCACTAATTGGTAACTTATTATTGTTTAGTGTGTTGATGTATCACCCATATTTTTCGCACGGGAAAGAGGAGTCATATAATAGTTCACTTGGGGAATATGTATACACACCTTTTTATCATCAGGAACCTAAGAGAGAAGAGTGTGTAAATATTGATTGGAATTATTCTCATGGGTATGATCATTCCGGACCTTGTGAAGGTTATGATTATTACCAACCTTAACCAGGTTATGAGTTACATTATACTAATTCTAATTATTATTCACACACGTATAATTCACAATATGAGAGAGATTATCAATCATACTATGAACCATCTGCATCACTCTCATCTAAGTTGGAACAGTGGAGTCACGAGCTGGGAAAATCAATTGAACAGTGTTGTCATAATATTGCCAAATCAACTGAAGGATCTTCTTAAATACTTTCTGAACTTTTACAACAAGTAGATGATTGTCCTCCTTATAATGATTCGAGTTCTGATTTATATAATTCTCATGATATTAATAATGAAACCGTTAGGAACGATGAACCTTTGTGTTTTGAGAATGATGATGAACTTGACACTTGTGATTATAGGAATGATGACACTGTTATGACATTTGAATCTAGTGTATCTTGTCCAACTCACGATCATATTAATGATGATATGCCTATTCAAAAGGATGAGGTTTGGATTAGAAACCCTATGTATTCAGATGATGATGATTTAGAAGAACCTGTTTATACAGGGGATACTATTGTCGAGTTTAATAACTCAGAGGCAGTAGTTGTGCAAACTGATATACCTTCTAATCATGTACATTCTGAGATTCCTACTGGTCACCTAGAAGAGGATAATAACGATCTAATTAATCATGAAACTGTTTGCATAATTGATGAAATAGTCCATGATACTTATTTGCAGAACCATATGAATGATCCATTAGAGAAATTCCTAGCCCATTGTAAATTTGATATGGACGATGTTAGTGTTATTAATGAGGTGAAAAACTTTGTTAGATTATGCACCACCTGATCATAATTTAGAAGAAGCAATTGACGGTTTTAAAGAATCTGACGATCTAGAAATTAGGGAAATTGTGATTAGTCTATCTAGAGACACCCAAAATTCTAAGTGTGGGGGTGATTATCATTCCCATTGTGCCTTACCTTTGACTCTTAGAAAGGTCCCTAACTTGGGACTTGACATATGCACCTCTACTATTTTGCAAGATCATCTTCAAACTATATTTCCTGAACCTAATGTCCAGAAAACAATTCAGATGTTAGAAACCCATCCTCTGGTCGATGTGGCTTACTTAGGCGATAATACCAAGATTGACTTTATTTTCCCACCAAAATATTTTCTTCCATATGTGGGAACGTATGAATTTCAAATGTGTCAGTTATTAAGTTTTGAGACTAAGCCTGATTACTTTAGGAGACTAAAATCGACACAATTGCTTAAGACTGACCATTTTCATAGTAATCAACTGTGTGAGTCAAATCAGATTAACTTTGAGGATCCACAATTATTCAGGTTATTATTATGTGCTTCTAAGTTCTTACTTGAGTTATTCCAGACTTTAGAACCTGACCATGTTGATCCTGCCTACGAGGAAATCCAGCCCATGAAAATATTTTATCTAGACCCTTTTATAGGGCCTGAACCTGAACCACGACTAGAAGTAGTTGTCTTTAACAAAAAACTAGATAAGGGTGTGCTCGGTTTGTTCTTTTTCTTGGCTTGTTGCAGTTTCCTTTTACTGGTGATAACACTATTTGGTCCAGATGACCCACAGTTGTTCCGGATATTGCTATATGATGCTATCATTTGCTTCATGGGAGTCAACCCATCAGATTTGTTTCCTTCACCTTATCTTTTTAGTTTTTGATTGCTTTTTTTTTCTGCTATTTTAGGATTTCCCATCTTGATTTTATATTGGATGAGTTAGTTTACATTGAGGACAATGTAAAGTTTAAGTGTGGGGGAGTTCGAGCATATAGAATTCTTAAGTATTCACTTTTTAGGTAGAAAATTTTCAAATTATTTGCATGAAAACCTCCAACTTTTAGATATTTTAGAGTCACTTAGTATACTTCTTGCTACGTTTACATACGGAGTTCTAACCGAAACAACTGAACTTAGAACTATTATAGAACTATATTCGGAGTGCTTAGTTGTTGAGAGGCTAGAGCTGACAAAAATGGACTTAAACTGCCGGTAGAGAATACAGTATTAGAAGAGTTGATCATTCAATACCCATGAGTGAGGCACCAAACCTTAAATTGTCCGTTTAGAGTGTTTCATCTGCGCAAATTCCGGGTAGAATGATGAGCTACCCAGCCTCGCACCAATTTCAGTACTACTTTTTGATCTCTTGAGTGCTATTTCTATCAATCATGAGGGTGCCATCAGAATTGCTAACTCTATCTTGTAGTCTTGTTTGCAGTTGGCACCATTCTCTCGACAATAACAGGTCAATAGAAACATATTATCAACAAGCAGAACATCAAAAATTTGAAGAAAATTTGAAGACAGTCAAGGTTTAAAAGCAATCGTTTAAGAAAGAGCAAATTTCATATTCAAGTAAAGTAACAATACAATTAACATGTTAAAGACTTATGTACAAAAGCGAAAGAAATCAAAAGATGTGAGTTAGTGAAGTTCAGAATCAAGTGGTAAAGTCTTTATCCCACGGTCGTAGTAATTTCATCATTTATTTTTCAGTTTATATTGTAATGTCAAAATAAAATAAAATAATATTAATAATAAAAAATGATTATCATTGCTTTAGTGTAGATTTTCTTTTGTATTCTTTCAATAAGGCCGTGGGGAAGAAGAAATCTATAGAGAAGTTTCTAATAACAAGAAATGGAGGAAATGAGTTATAAATTCAAGGTTCTACGAAGTTCAAGAGTTCATCATCTACAGTTGAAGACCGAAGACGTTTCTATTGGATACTGTGAGAGTGGTGTTGATTCCCGATCGGATAAGAAGGTAAGTAAGCATTCCCATCCTTGCATAGTGGTTGATTTCCTTTATTAGAGGTCACTAGAAAAATAAAAAGGGGTTATTTTTCGTCCCACTTTCTATGGGATAACATCTTCATATGATTCGGAAGGTTACCTTTCCTTCCTACCATTCAACGTGTGTAGGATTTCTATCTTCATTCCTGCCTGCACACATGTGTGAACCATAAAGTGCGTCCTTTGATTGTCAAATTCATAAAACCCTATTGGTGAGGCAGAAATATTCGGTCACTCTCGAACCTAGATCCTTTTACATGGTGGTTTTCTCCTAACTCAAGAGTTAAGCATGAGAATAATGTTCTTTATACTTCTAACTTCTTATTGTTAGTGTTCAGAAACTTTATGTCTTCGTAGCTCTTTGGATGCAGGTGCTTTGGAATACTTAGAAGTTGGAGTAGGTTTTGTGGGTAAATCTCTTGTAAACCCTCACGAGACTATAACTCGTTCACTAGGGACACCTAGGGGTTTAAAGGCTTGTTACACGTGCTAAGTGTAACCGTTTCCTCAACGAAAGGGAGTTGTATTTTAGATTAGTTTAGATTTGTAGTTTGCTCGAGGACTAGCAAAAGGAAAGTGTGGGGAATTTGATAAGTGCATAATTTATACATTATAAGTATCATTTCCTTATTCTTATTTGCCAGATTTTGTGTGAATTACCGTGTTTTATTATTACTTTTCTAGTTTGTGTGTTTTATCAGGTTACATGTCTGAAACAAGTGAAATGGAGCTCTACAAGAGAAGAATTTCTAAAGACCCAGTGGAACTCAGTCTAGTCCAGGATTTCTACCCTCCATATTGTAGATAATTGAATTACGAAGCCAACGGCGAAAGAACGAGGTCATTCTGACTTCGTATGAGAAAGTTATGAGCAAAACAAGAACTAAAGGCAAAAAAGTCATTTCAAGGGAACTACTATTGGCCACCCATCGTACGCTAAGGGGCATTGAAGTTCAAATACTGTTAAAGGCACCAGGAAGACTATTCAGGGCACATTCTTCTTCCTTTTTCCTTTGGAAGATACAGTTTACAACGAGACAGAGCCTGATTTCCGGCTAAAACCAAGTTAGGATTTTCTCGTATCCAAGTGTTACTTCCATTGATGGTGCTGTCAGCGTATGAAAAAGAATGGTTAGAATTAAAATGGAGCTCAGGTGATGATGTTTCATGGCTGTAATAAGCTTTCTCGGTGATTAATGGAGTTGGAAGAAAGTGAAGGTTAAGCTCGATTCTGCAGATGGTTAGGGATGATAATCATTGAGTGGTTGCAGAGAGTTGATAATGGAGGTTCTGTTATTGACAGCTCGAAGTGGTGGCTGGTTGTTTATTGGAGCTTGAGGATGTTGATGATTACAATGGGTGTTGCATCTCTGATGACCGATGATGGAGAATCAGGATGGAGTTAAACTTGATGCTTCTGCCAACAGAGAAGGGAGTTCGAATTGGTGATAAACATGATCATGATTGATCATGGTGCTCGATGATGATTGTTTCTGAGTTTTAATGGATCAGTAGAGTTAAATCGAGTCTGTACTGGGCTGTTGTTGGCAACAATGGTGAATGATGGAGGAGTTCGTGATGGAACAGCAGTGAGAGTGGTTTATGAAAATCACAGGAATTGAGAAGAAATGGAGAACTCTGTAATGTAGTATCGATCATAAAATCAAGAAAAGATCGAGTTGATGGTTCTGTTGATGGAGCTCGAGCTTGGGAGTTGAGTGAATGGGAAGTCAGTGATGCTCGGTAATTATCAGAAACTTGATGATGGTTATGTTGTGATGAGTTCGATACTTGAGCGGCAAGGCAGGGAGAAGAATTGAGTTTGAATGGGACACGGTTAGAGAACAAGAGGATTCGACGGAGATTGCTGAATGGAAGAATTAAACTTTGTTTCACAAGGAAAGTAGGTGGTCGGTGCTTTCCTAATTCGATTAGGATTCTTAAAAGAGGTTGTAGTAACCTCTATATATACAGGAATACACACACTGGGACGGGAGGAAGAAAACTGGACGTCTGGACGTCTGGACGTAGACAATTTACCCGGAGACAGAGAGATATCGGTTAGTTTGTGTTTATTTTCTTAATTAATTTTTATGGCTTTTGAGAAAGCCATTTTAGCTAATTCCCTTGTTAGGGCAATATGATGAACTTGTAGAGATGGTTTTATTTGTGTTTCAAAACTAGGGTTTTCAATTATATGAACTAAATATCATTAATTTGTCTCTCTCTCAACGTTTTACCGTCTCGACGATTTTTCATGTTCTATGCCACGTATAATTCATTGTTTGATTAGTAGAAGGACTCGTTGAAACCTTGTATTTAATCGTTTTATGAATATTCTTTGACTTTTTATGCCCCGTATACTTAGTACTTCGAAATTCTACTTTAGGTTGAGAACAAACAATTCTTTTTGAAATCGAGACCCTATGTGACGAACGCAATTAAACCATAATCTACAACGGATTCCCTGAACCTTAACGTTTTCCTCTTATTGTTTTCAAACTTTATTAAATAATCTTAATTTATTAGTTAATTAAATTCTTTATAAAAAAACCTAAAAAAATATTTTAATCCAAACTCCTCGTGGGAACGAACTGTATTTGCTCTTGTCTACATCTTTCGACACTGTGCGCTTGCGGTAAAACAAAGTCGGTTTTCCGACGCATCAAAGGATATCGGTACATGGAACTTAACTCCAAATCTTAATATATAGAAATGACAATAACACATATTAGGGATGAGGTGTTGGTTGAAGATAAATATTGACCTTTATCTTGCCATGTTGCATGTCTGAGAGAGAATATGATACGAAAATATCATATTGTTGTGTTTCTTATGGAGAGTTGGTGCATACCGAATGCAAGGTGAATGATACGGCAATTTGCATGTCTCGAACATGAGAAGGCATATTTATGCACTAAGTAGCATCTGTTATGCACAATCTTGTGCGTCTCTTTCGAAAGTCTCACGGCCTATACAAATTTGACATTGTTTGGCCTTTGGCCTTGGGATACAACCTGGTAATTATTGTCGATGCGGATTTATATGCTTAATAAGCAAATCTTTTCGAAACAATTGTCCCTTGGAATCGATGATTGCTCATACCATCTAATTGGGAGATGATTGCAACGTTTTAGTAACTCATACCATTTGGCTCGGAAGTGCGAGACAATATATGATTGTTAACACGCCCAATGAGGTAGTTACGGTCAATTTACTGGACGTTCATACTTCCTATCAATCCGTTTCGTACGATATTATCATACACCAAATGCGAATTAGGCATTGCCAAGGGAAGGAAACTAACTAGATTGCAAGTTTGGGGGAGGCTGGCATGTTCCTAGCTATCGCACCCTTTGAAAGAGTAAGATGAGTGTATACAACCAGTGCATGGTCGAAGCGGAGTTAAGGAAAAATTGAATAGGTATGCACACTCTTATATACACACCATCCCATATGATTTGCACAATTGTTTTCCATAAAAATCAAATGAAAATGAGTCTAAGCTAATATTTTGATGATATGTTCCACTTATAAATATTTACATTCCTATAAAAATGAGCACAATAGCATCACCATCTACCATTTTGAAAATCAGTTGTTAAAAATTAACGATTGAAATTTAGATTGATAGATGGTGAGGTTTGGTATCTTGGATTGTGCTCAATTTTGATAGGAATATTAAGTCTTAAAATATGGACGTATCATCGAAATATTAGCTTTAAATTCATTGTTGTTTGAGCTTTATGGAAAAAATAACGTAAACCATATGAGAATGTGTATATTAGAGTGTGTGAACTAAAAGCTTCTCCAATGGCCATGTGGTCAGTTTCATATGTGGTAGACATCCTTTATTTTGTTTTGCAACAAATTTTTCTAACCACAAGGAAGAAAAATAAACCTTCTCCAACCCATCTGCGTTTTAACCTATTCTTTGCCTAGTTGTATCTTATTTTCACATCGAATAAAAAAAATTTATCTAAAAATATTTGACCGAAAACCTAACCTTACCGCGGGAAACTCCATTATTCATGTGGCCGGAGAATTAGTTTGATAACCAAAATTCCCTCCATAATTAAGTTATGAGTTATCCATTTTTGCATAAAAAATGAAGATAAACTGCTGATGTGGTTGTAGACAAGTGGTAAAATGATTCGTTCACTCAGACTTATTAAGATTGATTTTAGACCTAGTTTGTAGTACTAAAAATATAAAACTCAACTAAGATGATATCAAGATTATATGAAAGAGCTGAGACAAATGATTCCACCATTAAGCAATTTATTTGATTCAGTTAAAAACAATTTTCATACAATTCTTACGTTCAAAGTGATTCTAAATTGTTGCCAGTATCGGATTCTCAAAATATTATCGCAAGCATGAAGCATCAAAAATCCCTAGACCAAGCATGCACCATCAAGAGAAAACATAACTAATTAATCAAAATTATTTAATCAATTTTTAATTCAATGGAAATAATCATAAAAAGAATTGTAGAAATTAATTAAATAAACATTAACACATATTTATCTGAAGCCTCAACAATGGGGTTTAGCTCTTCATGTTGGAAACACTCTCAAAATATTTATTCAAAAGTCAAGAAGTGTTTACAAAGATGAAAAAGAGAAATTGACACATAAAATGCAAATGATACATACATATATATATATATATATATATATATATATATATATATATAATATATATATATATATATTGCAAAGAAGAATAGGTAACTGTTGCTACCTATTATATAAGAGCTGAACATAAAAGAATAGGCAACGGAAATGTACAGCTATGGCCACAGACATTTATAGTTTTGGCAACGGTTTTTTCATCTTCTTCACAAACAAAATTTTTTTTTTTATGATTTTTTTTTTGCTTCTCTTGCCTCTACCAACCTCCCACAACTCTTCCTCGATCTTCTATTTACAATAAAACATTAGTATCTAATCCAAATCTCTTTATAGATAACATCTTCAATGAAAATAATTCTCTTCGTCAAAAAATATTCTCGATCATATTTTCATCTTGATTTTCTTTCTCGATCTGTTAACTCATAACCAAACTGTTTCCTTATCTTTGTTTGGTTTCAATCTCGTAAATATTCTCATTGAAAGAATATATATTTTTTTCCAAAAGATATAAACTCCATAATTTTCACGAATCTGTTTTTGGGATGATGACGAGATTTTATTTGATTTCCATGTAATAATCTTGTGTACACGTCTCTATTATTAAGGAAATAATATATATCCTTGTCTTAACCCTTGAAATTCTCTACACATTGATAGCTCGACAGAAGAGAGGTTGAAGTTCTTTAGCCAAATTTTATTTGAAATAGATGAAGGTGGGTGCATTTATCAATTATTGTGGGTGCCTTTAACACTTTTTTATCCCATTTTTCCGCAAATGTTTATTCTTCAAAAATGCTTACAAACACAATAAATTCACTATATAAGTATATAAAGAGTTCTAAAAATATATATTAATTGGAAACAAATCAGACACAAAATATGTGTTTATCAAATACCTCCAAACTTATATTTTGCTAGTCCTCGAGCAAAACTAAAATGAAAAACTAACCTAAAAATGAAATAAAAATCCTAACTCACTTTCGCAGGCATCACGATTTCACTTAGCGTGTGCAATAAGCCTTTGAACCCATAGGTGTCCCTATCGGACAAGTTTTGTCTCGTAAGGATTTACAAGAGGTGTACCCACAAAATCTTTTACTCCAAAGACTAGCTACTTGTGAACGATTGAGGGCAGACACTAAACATGTTATTTAGTTGGCTACAAAATTCTCTGGCTATGGGAGGAATTAGCCTGTTTTGAAGTTAATTGTTGCACACGAGTTTACAGTCAAGCGTACTAAAATTCATATATAAGAAGAAAAAAAACACTACTCAGATAGTCGTACAATGGACCACGATACTCGGAATCTAACAACCCACAATCACATGAATAAATTAAGAAGATAGATATGAAGATAGATGTATGCACATGTTGACTAAGGTGAACGTTGTTTCCTAGAATATCTGTATAAACGCTATGCCAAGACGAACCTTATTGAGATAGGCACCCACTGGTCTGAAACCTAATTCTAGTATAAAGTCGGATGATATATACAAGGGCCCCAACGATCGATTTATTGAATAAATACAATTATTTTTTATTTTATTATTTCATTTATTTTTCTTTTTCGACAACATGATTAGATATTTTGAATCTAAGTGCATGCTCTTTGTCAGCAAATACATGATAGTTCCTATGGATCCTGCGTTCCACGCTTGCTTAGGCGACGAAGACAGGGAGAACACACACATATTGCTATCCAAGTGTCATTTTTTTTATCAAGTTCAATTAAAATAATGGGGCTTTATCTCAATCATTCTACTTCATCTTGGTGACAACAAGGTGATACTAGTACCCAACCAAATAACTTAGAGAAACACAAAAAGTTTCAAAAATAAAAACAGAACTTGATGGTGACGACTCCAAGATATGGTGACGACTATCATGTTATTTCTAACACCTGAGCTTTGTCCTTTTATGAATAGGCCATTTAGCTGGGTTCCTCAACTCCTAGAACCAAGAAATTTGTTAGGGAATTCAAATAGGGATACTCAACAATCACAAGAATCATCACTACCCCGAAACTTAGGGTAATCATTACACCCAGATAGTCCTAAAACTATTGCTTGAATTTCATGGTCCCTAGAATCCTAAAAATACTCAAGAGTTTCTTCTAGAGACTGGTTACACATCTAATTTAAGAGAATGCTATCATCAATTTCATCTAAGGAATCACCAAACAAAGTGTCGTGCAAATGATCCTGAACTAAAGTACTAATCATATTCACTTCTTCTAGATCATCGATCTCATAAGGTTGTCTAATAACATTAAAGACATTTAGTTCATTAGTCATATTACCAAAAGATATGTTCATAAGTCCGGTTCTACAGTTGATGATACCATTTAGATGTGGCTAAAAATGGAGACCTAAAATCATCGGTATTTGAGTATTTTGGTTCTGAACAGGCTGGGTATCTAAAACAACAATGAACATATCAACATTGATTAAAAAACATCCTCTATGACACCACGAAGGACTTTGACATACCTATCTGCTAACTGCAGTGTCATTTTGGTCGGTTTCAACTTGCCAAAACCTAGCTGGTCGTACACATGATACGAGAGTAAGTTAACACTAGCTCCTAAGTAAAGCAATGCCTTATCAACCACGTGATTACCAATCACACAAGATATGGTGGGACAACTAGGGTCTTTATATTTAGGGGCTGTTTGGTTCAGAAGGATTGAACTTACTTGACCAGCTAAAAAGGCTTTCTTTTGGACATTAAGCCTTACGCTTTCGTGTACAAAGATCTTTAAGGAACTTGGCATAAGCAGGCATTTTCCTAATTGTTTATAATAATGGAATGTTGATGTTCACCTGCTTAAATATTTCCATTATCTCGTTGAAAGTCGATATCTTTTTCGTTGGAGCTGACAGCTGTGGATATAGAGTTCTAGTCATAAAGATAGTCATATCAGGAACTGCTTCAGAATCTTTAGAAATTATTTCAGTCTCTTCAGCTACTGGATCTTCTTGGGAAGTAGAAGGTGGAACTACAATATGTCCACCATCAGGCATGGATACCTTATTGTCAACTATCTTTCCGCTCCTAAGGGTTGTAACAGAATTCACATGATTGAACGTTTTTTCTCCTCTAGGATTAAGATCTGTTTGACTAGGAAATTTTTCTATTTTTCTCTCACTCAGTGTCTTAGCTATATGAGTTACTTGGGTTTCTAACTTAGCAAGAGTTTTGGCATTAGATTGGAAATTCTGCTCGGTTGTCTCTTTAAATCTAAGTTGGCTCTTTGCTAACCTATTAAGAGATTCCTCTAAGCTAGTCATTTTCTTCTCAGAAAGGTTTTGAGAGTAGTTTGTCTCTAGTGGATTCTTGTGATAACTATTCTGACCTTGATTCTCACCCTGGGACCATGAAAAGTTAGGATGGTTTCTCCAACCATGGTTATACAAATCTGAATATAGGTCAAATTTCTGACGGTTTTCAAACCTAGAGTTGTTATAAAGAGCATGGGCTTGTTCTTCATATCTAGCATGATTTAACCCTTAATTCATCTCTAAGTCCTCTAGACGCCTAAGGATATCTGACCCATTATAAACTCTATTGACCCTATGGATAGGATTCCTAGATATTTCTGGATCTCTCATTGAAGCTCATTGCCTAGTTTTCTCATCTAACTCGATGAACGAGTCAAAAAATTTATCTGGGTCCTGAAGGGTGAATTCTCCATCACTTATTGTTTTTACCTGCATACGGGTCTCACTATCCAGGTCCTCATATAAAATTTTGGCTCTGTTGGCTTTCCCAAAACCGTGATGCGGATACTGGTATATCAACTCATTAAACCTTTCTACATAATCATGCAGGTTTTCACCTAGTTTTTGCTTAAAGGTATGAATAGACTGACGAAGACCAAAACAATTTTATGGTGTGGGTAGAACTTCTTAACAAAAACCTCTACAAGACCATCCTAGGTGGTGATTGTTTTAGAAGGAATAAAATGGTACCACTCTTTGGCTTTATCCTCAAGAGAGAAGGGAAATAAACGCAACCTAAGCAGATCTTTGGAGACATTCGGATAACTCATTCAAACCAGTACTGAATATCCATCAATCAAATATAAGAAAAACACGATAACAATACTAAACATAGGTCTCTCAAAAACAACTCTAACGTGGGATGTAACCAACATCTTTTTTACAAACAAATAAAACACTAGAAACTCCTATGCTATAAATAAAAGAACCATATAACTAATTTTCTGATCTCCAAATTGATCCCATAAGTGGTTAATGAGATCGATCTTTAGCTCGTTGTACACTTCCTTGTCTAGAACTCGCTTTATTCCGTTAATCACTAGAAATGCATAGTTATGATATGAAACAACAGGTTCAACATTTTCGTCCGGAAGTGGCCTCCAACTTTCAGGGTCGTCTTCTTGTTGATGCTCATGCTCAATGATCGTATTATGCAAAATAATACATGTGTTCATGATCTTACCAATATATTTTACATTCCACATACGTGTCGGCCCCTTAACAATATGCCACATTGCTTGCAATACTCCGAATGCTCGTTCACATCTTTCCGTACAACTTCTTGGCGTTTTGTAAAAAACTTCTCTTTGACCGTATTCAGACTAGAGATAGTTTGGATTATAGTTGCATATTGAGGGTAATTTCATCGGATAGATAATATCCCATATCGTACTAATGACCTTGAACAACGAAGTTACATGGTGGAGCAACATCATTAACTAAGTCATCAAATAAAAAAGATCTGTCCAAAACAAAAACATCATTATTTGAACCAGCCATGCCAAAGAATGCATGCTATACCCAAAGACCTTTTGATGCCACTGGCTCTAAAATTAGATTTGGAACCTTCTTAAAACCATTTGTGTGTGTAGCATGCCATGCCATAGGGCAATTCCTCCAAGGACAATGCTTACAACCAAGACTGCGAAACATTCTGGGAAAACCACGATCTTCTCCTTCTTTAAGCAACTTTTTGATATCATCTTCATTTGGTTTTCTTAAGTATTGTTCCTCGAAAACACCAATTGTAGCATCACCGAAGTGTTTTAGGCTTCCATAGTCGTGCTTTCACCAATCTGAATGTATTCATCAATAGAATCAGCTGGACAACCATATGCAAGCATCTTCACTAAGGGTATCATCTTTTACAGAGGATTCAAACTATCTTTCTTAGCAGCATCAACCTTTTGGGTAAAATAGTCGTTATGATTTCGAATTTCACATAAAATGCGTTTGAATAGATCAATATCCATACATAGCGACGACGAAAATAACTTGGTGGATATTTCGATTGCTCACCACTGAAATAATCTTTGATAATTAAATTATGATGAGCCTTACGATCACGTTCGATGTATCTTCTGCCCAAAACGGATCCACCATGAGGCCCCTTGGTTTCTATCATCGTAGTTGCAACGACGGGTGGAATAAATGAAGTGATTATTTCAACTGCTTTCTTCGTTATATTAGTACTATCTATATTGTTGCTAAACCTTGTTTTTTTCTAAAGCTCCGCACAAGAGATAATGAATCATCACTATCTATTCACTGTCAGAAGACGAACTATCACTATCGTATTTATGTTTTCATGATGCGATGAATGATATTCAACCTAAAAAATGAAGTATATGCATCCATACAGCTTGAAATCAAATATAAATATACGGTCATCACTTAATAATTTACTGTTAGAGAAAGACTCAAATCCTCATGAACTGTTTTTTCACTTGTACTAATACCACTCCTATTTTGTAAACCTTAACAGTTGATTGAATCCACAAAGATGATTGATAGACTATTAAATGCTATTACACTGTTAAATTTGTATTTGAAGGGAAACAAAAACTTTGGCAAGCATATTAACCTGGACATCATCAATAGAACCCAAACATCTTTCTTTTTTTCTTTCTGAAAACCACTGATAAAAAATTGATGATAATTTTCATGTATATATTTTTTAGAGATCTATTTAAATTGATCAAAGAGTTATTTTGATAAAGAAATAAATATTATTACCTGATTGATTCCTAGTACAACCGAGATTGTATGATGCTTTGAATGAGAAAATAGGGAAGTAAAGTTTTTCATGAGTGAGAAACAAAAAATTGATAGATACAAATCCTCTTCGTAAACCCTTAAAACAAAAAGTTGGCAAAGAAAATGTCTATCAAAATTCATACCATATCATTTACATTTTAGTTAAAGAAGTTGAGATTAGAAAAATATTTTAGAATAAATAGAAGTGAATTCCATATAAACGAAGACTTTTTTATTCACACATGTTCCATCGTAGAAATTCTACCCCTCCCTCCGAAATTTGTTATGCTTTAGGAGGCCACATCATTCCGTTGCTTTGTAGACCGAATGAAGTTATGTTATAGGATTATTGGTTTTATTTTTAGCCCGGATAAATACTTCGATTGTAGCCTTTACCATACAGTATATACTATAGACCGATTCCACGAAATGTTAAAGTGATTTTGATTCGACTAAAAACCCAATAAGTTTTGATTATAGTAGAGCTCTCCTCTTAAACCCTCTTTCTCTCTGAACCCTTTTTCAGTTTTAAACCCCCAATTTCAACATTATCTGGTTCCGATGAAAGCTTCAAAGCCATTAATGGTGTTTCCAGGATACTCATATCACCATCATTATCATCCAGCGGTAGAAAACGATTAAAAGTTGTACGCTTCTCATTAACTGACTCAAACGCTACCGATTCTTCTTCTTCCAGTGATAGTAATGCTTGTCACGGAGGAGTTGAAAGGTACAAATACACGAATGAAATTTATGGAGAAGTAGAAACTACCACCACTAGTATAGGAATATGTCGGAGAAGTAGAAAACCAGGTAAGAAATATCGTGGAGTTAGAAAAACAAAATCAGGTGGAAAATAGAGTGCTAAGATTCGAGACATAACTCGAGGTATACAATTATGTATAGGCTCATTCAATACTGCTAGAAGCTGCAATGGCATATGATAGAGAAGCTATTAGGTTAAGAGGTTCAAATGCTTTTTTACAAATTTTGATTATTATTCCCAACCAGAACGTCAACCACTGGTGGTTGCTGCCCAATGCCATCCTCCCACTGCCACTGCATTTGCGAGCTACGGAGGAGATTGCGATAGTGAGGCATAATTCTAAAACCCTATATCTTCCATCATTATTTTTTCTGAATTTCTTCTGTTCTTGACATTAGTTTGGGGTTTCTGTTGTTTTAACGGTAAAGTGTGTGCTCACAAGTGGAAGCCCTAAATCTAGGATGGATGATGAAGATTTTTTTTGGGGCTAATTCGAGGCTACTTGCGCGTGGGTGGGCCCCACTTCTACTTAGCATGGCACGTTCAACTTGCGATCAGTGGTGCGATCCTAGTATTATCAGTTTTGTTATGCATAATCTCTGTTTGCCTTGGTGTATGATGATGACTTTAGGCCTCCTTTGAATTTGTTGTACATGTTAGATTTTAGGCATTTTATGTCATGTTATTATAATGGACACAGTTGAAAATGCAGAAATGATTTGTGGGACACTCTTTTTTTTCGTGCACAAAGTGAGATCCTGCTGTTAGATGTCCGCATTTTCTCCATATGAGACGTCATTGAAGGAACAATGGGGCTTCCATGAGGAGTGTGTATCCGTGTCTTGTGTGCCACAGATCAAAGGTTCTTAAAAATGCTTGTTATTTGGGGTTCTGCAGATCCAAAAGTTTGGCAAGAAGCCCCTTGTAGGAGCAAGTGATATTCAACTGTTGATGCATTTCGTAACTGCAATTAAAGAACAGGTTTCGATCCGAATGCTCTTCTGGGCACCACAATCCTTGCATATATATCCGCCGTCTCTTTTTTTGTATGTTTTCTTCTAATAGGATGTGCTGTTCTCATGTCAGTAGAGTTTGGCCGGCAGAAAGGAGAATGGGATGAATTTAGAAACTGATTTACGGTCAGAAACCTCATCTCTGCCTGAGTTTGTCTATTCAAATGGACCTTGTTATAGGTAATATGAAGCTGAACAACCTTCTACTGATCTTTATCTTCGGATGAAAATAGCGATCTTCAAGATGTCCCACATCGATTGTTAAAGAGTTACTAATGCTACACTTTACTTTTCTTTCTTGCAGAATAGATGAAGTGAATGTTCGTCCTGGGGGATCATCTAATAATGTGACTTATGCTTCAAAGATGCCACAGGTTGCAGCTTATACTTCAAAGATTTCACCATCGCAACCAGCTCTGAACCACAACTTTGGACAAACTACATGCACCCAAGATAATTTACTCAGCAAAGAGTTAACTAACTTTAGTGGATACTTGCCTCCCAGCTTCATTGCACTATTAACCATCTGTTCTGCTGAAGCCGAAAAAGGTAGGCTAAATTCAGTACTTGCAACCTATATACACCACTCCTACTTTTTCTTATTACCTGATTGAGATCACGCTTTTTTGTAGGGCAACAGCTACCAGTCCCTGAAAATATCAGTCTCAAATCACGGTATTACTCTTTACTTTGTTAAGTTTTCTAAATAGACAACTTCTTGACATTGACTGGCACTGGCTAAAATGCTTTTCTAAGTAACTGGCTCAAATGCTACTAATAAGTCATCTAGTGATGACGGATATGTGATAAATGATTTTAGTCATCATCACAGAGTTCAAAGGAACATTACTGAAATCACCATTGAAGAAGCTGTTACCCTTTCTGAGGACATCCCTTCTAACGGAAACAGAATTTTAAAAAAAGAAATATGTAGAGAAAAGAAGAAGAAATCATCAGAACTGTTTCTGAACTCACTTGCTAATGGCGGTGGTGCTAAGAAATATCGTGGAGTTACAGCAAAACCATGGGGAAAGTGGGGGCTGTGATTCATGATCCATTAAGACGTAAACTGTCATGGTTAGATACATTCACTACTGCTGAGGAAGCCGCAATTGCGTATGATAGAGAAGCTATTAGGTTAAGAGGTCCAAATGCTGCTACAAACTTTGTCTATGCACAACCAGAACCAGAACCACCGATGGTTGCCGAATGTCGTCTTCCCTGGGAAAGCAGTAGTTCTGTTTTTGCAAGCTCTGGGGATTGCGATGGTCAGGGCTGTCAGGCAAGCTTCTCAAACCTATCTGTGATCCTTTTCTATCACAAACTGATTTGTTTTCTTATGTAGACTTCATATTTTGAAGTTTCCGTTGTTATAATGGTGTAAAATATGTGTCTAGGAAGATTGACCATGTGTCCATGTCCAATGCATAGACGTTAAGATCCCCAAAAAGACCACGCGTTTGGGTGAAAGAGTACACAATCTACTTTTCTGTTTCCTTTAGGCCTTATTGGGACTTCTCTTACGTGATTTAGCCTTTTAATTTTTAGATACTATATTTTAATTAGAACGCCACTGGAAAATGATATATGCATGCAAAATTACATGGTGTATGCAAGACTACTGAGTGGTGGGGGGACTCACTGGAACCTGCTACTGGATCCACCATTAACCTAGAAGGGATTATCAATCCTTTGATCTAGCCTTTCCACATAGTAGTGCTTGCACTGTGCGCGCATTCTTATCTTAATATTCTAGCACAGTCAAATGCCCATTCTCTTTCTGTTGACATAGTCAGGATTTTTTTTGTGTACATAGTCATATATTGCTTCCCATCCTCGCCTGTAGGAATTTCTACTGTATTTCTTCCTTTAATTCTAATTAATATGCTCTGCTCTCATCTCAGGAGAGTTTGGCTGACAGTAAGGAGATTGGGATTTGGGATATTTCTTGAATAAATTATTACTCTTTCTGAGGACATTCCTTCTAACGGAAACAGAATTTTAAAAAAGGAAATATGTGTAGGAAAGAAAAAGAAATCATCAGATCCTTTTGTGAACTCATTTGCTAATGGCAGTGGTGCTAAGAAATATCGTGGAGTTACACAAAAACCATGGGGAAAATGGAGGGCTGTGATTCAAGGCCCATTAAGACGTAAACTGTCATGGTTAGGTACATTCAGTACTGCTGAGGAAGCTGCAATTGCATATGATAGAGAAGACATTAGGTTTCGAGGTCCAAATGCTGTCGCAAATTTTGTCTATGCACAACCAGAACCACAATCACTGGTGGTTGCCGAATGTTGTCTTCCCCAGGAAAGCAATAGAGCTGTATTTGCAAGCTTTGGGGATTGCGATGGTCATGGCCGTCAGGCAAGCTTCTCAAACCTATCTGTGATCCCTTTTCTGTCACAAACTATTCTGTTTTCTTATGACTCGTGTACATTTCATATTTTGGTGTTTATATTTGTGTTACAATGGTGTAAAATGTGCATCGTAGAAAATTGACATGTGTCCATGTCCAATTCATAGACGCTTGGATCCCCAAAATCGACCACGCGTTTGGGTGATAGAGTACATAATCTACTTTTCTGTTTCCTTTAGGCCTTATTGGGATTTCTCTTACATGGTTTAGCCTTTTAAACTTTAGATATTGTATGGAGAATGATACTATGCAAGCAAGATTACATGCTTAGTGCAAGAATACTACGTGTCGGCGGGACTCACTGGAACCTGCTGCTGGATTCACCATTAATCCTAGAAGGGTTTATCAATCCCTTGATCTAGCGCTTCCACATAGGAGTGCTTGTACTATGCGTGCATTATTGCTTTCATTCTAGCTCAGTCGAATGTCATTCTTTTTCTGTTGACATTGTCAGGATTCTTTTTGTTTCATATATAGCTGCCCAATCCTTGCTTATTGGATTTACTACTGTATTTCTTCCTTTAATCCTAATCACATGCTTCGCTCTATGTCAGGAGAGTTTGGCTGACAGTAAGGAGATTGGGATGAATTCAAAAACTGATTTATGGTCAGAAATTTCAATTCTGTCTGAGTTTAACTGTTCAAATGGACCTTGTGACAGGTAACAACAAGCTCAAGAATGCCTTCTATCGATCTTTATCTTCTCAAGGATTATCAATTCTCAAAATGTATGTACAATAGACTATTGAAATCATATAATAATGCTCGATTTAATATTCTTTCCGCAGAGTGGATGAAGGGAATACTCATACTGAGTCTTTAATGGATGTGACCTTTTCGCCAAAGCTGCTACCAGTTGCATCAGATACTCCTGAGCTGCCAGCAGATGTGACATGTTCTCCAAAGATGCCAGAAGTTGCAAAAAGTTATCGAACTACACTTATTGATACTCCTATGCTTTCAGCAGTTGCTGCTACTCCTAAGACACAATCATTTTTGAAGTACAATTCCGAAAAATTACATGCTCCCAAGAAAAACTACTCAGACAAGGCATTAAAAAATTGTGGTTTCTTGCCTCCTAGCTCCGCTCCACTATTAACCACCTGTTCTGCCGATGCCGAACAAGGTAGATTGAATTCAAAAGTTACATGACTCCTACTTTTTCTTATTCCGTGATTGAGATCACGTGTTTTTGTAGGGCAAAAGCTATATTTTACCGATTAAATGGACATCAGTCTCCAATCACGGTATTATTCTATATTTTCGTTCTTAAGTTTTATAAGCCTACTACTGGCCTTTACGTTTTCAATACAGAACTGCTACATACAACTCTGTCTGATCGTTTCCCTTTGATCGTAAGTGTTGCGTTTATTTTCCTTTGTTACTGGTAATGTTGTTGCAGAAAACATGCCGGAGTACTCATGCCCCTGCATCAACTCTTTCCAAGGTATGTTATTTTCTGCGCTTTTCTTTCATATTATTTCAGGATGATTAGTGTCTTGATTTGCCAGTTTAGAATACCAGAATTGGTGAGAGGACACCTGTTAGCTATTGACAAAACATTTTTTTGTTTGTTTGCTCACGGCATCTTTTCTTGGGGTTTATCTATTTCATGTACATTCATTCCCTAGTGTGGTTGTCGTTTGATTTTTTTTTTGTTTGATGCGATGCTGGGTTGATTATGAATTCTTCTTCTATTTTTTCCTTTTTCTTTTTTGTTGCAGAGTTGTTGATTAAAGTAGTGGAAGAAATATCATTGAAATAAGGTGTGATTTGGCTCTTGAACGCCTTGCAGTTTCACAGATCGATGATCAATTGTTTTTCTTTGACTGATTTCATGACATGTAGGCTGTAGCCGACAATGTTAATACGGTCTACTAGCTCAGTTTTTTTTCTTTCATTCTGTAGTCTCTGTTTGTATATAGTTTGATATGATATATGTGATAGGCTAAGAAATCGTAGATACCTTGGCATGTTAGAACACTCGCATACAAATCTTATTGTAATACCCAGTATATCCTTAAGTACAAGGAAGGGAAAACAATACAAGTGTTAATTTTCATGTTCTTCTTTCTGCATATATTAGTTAGTTCTCCTACATCCGTGTCCAACTTTCATGATCTTGATCACCAGCAAGAATGTCTTAACATTCCAAATTTTGCTGCATGACCACAAATCTGGATTCTTTGATTATGCGAAAACCAAGTTCCTTTCCTTGAATGGGGATATCTGCCAGTCCCTGGTTTGAGGAGACTAGTCCTTTGCCCTGTTCCGTCCAGACAATGTACATGTTATCAAGACTTTCAGGTTTGGTTGAATCTAATGGATGGTTTTCTCATTTGAAATATATGTGGACATTCATGCTGACTGAGCAAGCTAGGGACCCGAGAGAAGCTGGAGTAGACCGAAACACTGAGTAATGGGCGTATCTTATCGAATGTGCACTGAGAAAATGCTATAATGTCACTATTAACCGTCCACTTTACATTTCCTTGAAAGAGTAGTACAATAAGCACCACGAGATGTGAGTTTTCTTGAGCTGAAAACTAGAGAAAAACAATAAAACATCGTCCTTGTGAATGAATATCGTCACTGTCTGACCGGATTTTTTTTACGATACAAATTTCTTTCTTAAAAATTGTTTACTCGTTAAAAGTTAGAAGTGCTTGGAAACTGACTTACACCCATTTTATGTCGTGGAGCTTGGAACGCTTCATCTTATTTTCTTAGAAGTGCTTGGAAAAATAGATGAATGCTTGAAGAAAATGGAGATTTCTGTCGGCGAACGTAGATGGGAAATGGATGACAGTCTTCGGAGTGGGCGGGGTGGTCAATATCTTTCTATATTCAAGCCATTGAATACTCTATCTGAAATTTATGAAGGTGCTAGAGAAAAAGTTGTATCTGTTCTGCGGTCAAGGCAAGCTGCCGTAGGCGCTCTTATTAGGAATTCAAGCAGAAATGATGATCATAGATTCTTGAGCATAAGGATGTGATATCTTTTGAGTGTAGGAGGCATTTAGCGATGATGTTGTTGTCCGAGTTGAAAGAGGATTATGCGCATTTGTATGAAATGCTTATTGACAGGGATCAGTTATTGGCTCAATCATTTAGGTATATAAGTAAAGCTGATGTCAAAGATTTGGTTGGTGGTAGACTTTTCATGGAGTTTAAAAATGAGAAAGCGGCTGGTCATGGCGTTCTGCGAGAGTGGTTTTGCTTGGTCTGTCAGGAAATGCCAAATCCCCGCAATGCCTTATTTCTAGCTTGCCCAGAAGACAATAGAAGGTTCTTTCCTAATCCAGCATCTGATGTTAACCCACTCCACCTTGAATATTTTCACTTTTGTGGACGGGGATTTGCATTATCGTTGGTGTACAAAGTGCAGGTAGGAATCTTATTTGATCGCATATTTTTCTTGCAATTGGCCGGAATCCGGAGAGACCGTTTCTTTAGAAGATGTGTGAGATGCTGATCCCTTATTTAATCTCACGTTTTTGAGGGTGACCCAAAAAAGTTCTAGGACGACCAATAAAACAAAACAAAACAAGGACACTAAGAAGTAATATCAGTACATCCCTTATCCATATATTTTATTTAATGGTTAAATATGTCCTTGTTTAATTAATGTTAATATTGTTTAGTTAATTAGTTAATTTTGGTTATAGTTAGTGTTAGAAAATTATTTGAGTTATAATTTTAAAAAGGAAATAGAGAGTTGTTAGAGAAGAAGAAGAAGAAAAATTTTGAGAAAACTAGGTTTTACCTAAAATCAATAACAAACATGGATGAGTATGATGAAGAATATAAGAAACATCATGAAGAACATAATATTGAAGGTTCAATGACGTTTAGAGATGACGATTTGAGATATTTGTTGGATGATCCAAATTTTGGTGTGGAAGAAACCCTAGACGACGATTTTACGAGAGAAAACGATGAATCACGTCAAAATGAAGATAATAATGCATCAAACAATCAGGTATTGTGTTAAGAAGCTCAAAAACCCACTTTGTATGCGTTTGTGTATGATCGTTAACAAAAAAAATTATTTTTGCATGTATTTAATGTCATAGACGTCCCAGAATCGATAGATAATGGAGTACCATATCTACCGATTACATTGGACTTAGCCACTAATTAGGTTATAATCGGTAGTTTCGTGAAGAATGATTGCTACCGATTAATCAAAATCACCAAATCGAATTTTGTTCATATTTTGTTTTCATAATCGGTAGTTTATGATTACTTATTATCTACCGATTATAGTTGTCGCCCTAAAAATGTATTTCTCCAAATTTCCAAAATTTCTAACTATTCATCTCTCACAATCGGTAGTGGGTGAATATTTTTATCTATCGATTTAGAATCAGTAGTTTGTAAAATCACATATCTACCGATTGTGATTGTAGCCAGAATTGAATTAAACTTAAAATTTTTGCACTTTGTAATCGGTAGTTTAAAAATCAAATTTATCTACCGATTCCATTGTAATCGGTTGTTGCTTAACAAATTAAACCTCCGATTATACTTGTTTTTGTGTACAAAACTTGTCTTGATTTCTTTCTATAATTGGTAGTACGAGAACATAATTAACTACCGATTGTGGTTAATCGGTAGTACGGGATATAATTATTTACCGATTGTCACTAATCGGTAGTACGAAACATAATTATCTACCGATTGTTGCTGTCTAACTCATTGCTATTTTATGTAGATTGTTGAAACGGTTAATCATGTTTCATATGAGGGTCCTGATACTTCTCTACACTATGCAAATGATTTGGTATGCTACCTACCCACTCTTGTCTTGTTCTAAAAATGTGTGTTACATGGTTAGGATTATGATATTTGTTTTGTTATATGCGCATTAAGATATATGGAAGTAAGGCGGAGGCAAAGGAATGGCTTATCAACAAGGCAAAAGAGAAGATGCGCGTTGTAGTTCAGAACAATTGCGTGAGGGTTGATCGACTTGAAAGGATTTATGAGAGATGTGGTGAGCGAAAGAGTCACGTGGGAAAGGATCGTAAATACGTAAAGAAGACGGAGAGGAAATACCGAGGTAATTCAAAGAAGATTGGATGGCCATTTAAGATTATCTTCAGTTAGCCCGACGGTAAGGAAGGTAAAGTATGAAAAATGTTTAGAGTTTCTAATGGTCGTCACAACCACGAAGATCCGGAAATTCTTGTTGGGCATGTAATGGTTGCCAAGTGAAAACCAAAGGAAATAGAGACGGTGAAGTCTATGAGGAACGTAATGAAAGCGAGTGCAATCCTATCTAAGATAAAAGCGGACGACCCCAAAAAATTGTCTTCGTTGTCTACAATCAAGTCGGCGCTAGCAACAATCAAAAGGATGGAACGGGATGGTCGAATGGTTATGCAACAATCAGAGTGGTTAGCCGAGAAACACAATTACACGTTGAGAAAAGAAGAAAGGGATGGTAAAGTGATTCGTATTTTCTTGGAACATCCGAAGATGATCCAATTGGCTCAATACTTTCATCAAATTTTGTTGATAGATGCTACTTACAAGACAAACAATTACAACATGCCGTTGTTAAACATTGCTTGCCACACTTCGGAAAAATACATATTTACGGTGGATGGGGTTTAATGGATGCTGAGAACGATGTGAGTTTCATTTGGATGTTGCAAACATTAAGGTCGATTTATAATGGCGAGCATTTTCCAAGGGTTATTGTAACGGATAACAATTAAGCCTTGATGAATGCAATAAAGGTAGTGTTTCCGGAAGCCCATAATTTGCTCTGTACGTGGCACATTCAATGCAACATCAAATCCAATTGCATACATCATATCCAAGCTAGAAAATGAGACAAAGGTACCAAGAGGTCGAAGGAAGAGGATGAACGTATTAGTAAACTGATTGTGGAAGAACGAGAAGAAGAGAAATGGTTAGTTGATGAAAAGTAGGCCGAGGATGGAATAAAGTAGTCTTTATTTCTAAAAGCATGAGATAAACTAGTTTGGTCGATGACGGAGGAAGTTTATGAATACAACTTGAAGAACTTTGAGGATGAATGTGGAAAAAACTATCCCAAACCAGTTAAGTATTGCAAAACACAATGATTCGGACCGCATAAAGATAAGTTTGTGTTTGCGTGGACATATGAATATCAGAACCTCAAGAACGAGACAACAAGCATTGCAGAGGGTCATATGACCGATTAAATAAAATACTAGTCGGTAGTCAAAATGAGGTTGTGTCGGTCCAAGAAGCAATCCATGAGTTCACCAATCGCGACCTCACTAAGATTTACAGTTCAATGGAAAAAAGTCGGCATAGATTCCCGTTGGCACATTCAAAACATAAATCTTCTAAGGGATATAGTTTACAAAGTTTATTAGTAGGAAATAAATTACATGATACAACAATTGAAGTTGTATAGAGATAACGATGATGAGACTACGATTTACAATTGCAAGACGATGATAGGTATTGGACTCCCGTATCGTCACATGCTTGGTAGGTATGTTGAAGTGATTCATATTAATGATATTCATCCATTTTGGAAGCAATTATCTTTCACTCCAAATACCCCGGTGGTTGATGGTGCATCGTTCGTGGAGACGGAAATATTTGCACGAATACTCGAGCGTTAATCTACGTCAAATGAGACATAAAAGAAAATATTCATGCACCATTTAGAGGAAGCCCTTCACCCCTATATAAAGGTTGTTGAAGAACCAATGAAAGGAAAGGCGATAGTTAGGACGAATACCTAAAAGCCAAGGTCAATTCAAAGAAAAGAGTTGAAGGAATGGTTATCTAGTCAACGAGAGCTTTCTAGGCATGAGCATACTGAAGGTGAGTATCAAGATGTGTCGGGTCTAAGAAAAAGGGGTCGTCCGAGGAAGGATCAAGGTGGACCAAGCTCACGACAAGTCAAACCTAAGGTCTCTACAATTCCTTCTCAAGTAAGTCAAACCCAACATATACACGGAAGACCAAATCGAGGTACGTATACAATATACGATGAGTATTTGGAACAACTCCCGCTACTCATTATACCATTTGTTTTCTCTACCGACGATGTCGATGGGGATGGCAACTGTGGTTTTCACGTTGCTTCGAAACAAATAGGAGACTTTAGTGAGGCGGTTACCGAGAATATCACCCAATGGTAATATTTAAGAAAAAAGATGGCCGCCCAACTATTGGAGGATAAGGAATTCTATATTGAAATGATGAGAGAAGGAGATAGACATGTTAGAGAACAAGAGTTCAAAGAGTTACATACTCTTCTAAAATGCCGAAAGGGATTGAAGACAATCGGGTCCAAGTATTAGATGGTAATGACGAAATGTGGATATCTTTTAGCGGATGTTTTGAACTGTGTGGTACATTATTTCGGTCCTCCTTCCTTAAGAGTGAGTGTTACGTTTACAACCACAAGGACGGTTTATGATGAGTCAGTCAAGGATAGACGAATCATTATGGAATGGGTTAATATCAATCATTTTATCGGTTTAAGGTTAACTGAAGATTGTCCATTACCTCTATTGAGTATGTGTGTAGTTTAGAAATAATGGTAAAAGATTCGATACTAAGACTTGTAAAAATTTGATTTTTAAACCTAATTTTTTAATACTAAAAATAAAGAAAATTAAAGTATAATTGAATTCAGATTATGGAAAGAACTGAGACTAAGGATTCCACTATTAGCCAATTTTTCAAGTGATCTAGCATTAACAATTATTTTGCAATTCATACATTCAATTGATTCTAAATATTTCCAAAGTTAGATTTGCAAAATAATAGTTGTAAATCAAAAGTATGAGACATCAATAGCTCTAAACTAAGCATGAGCCATCAAAAGAAAAAAAAACTAATTGATAAAAATCATTTTTTCAAAGTTAATTCAAAGCAAACAATCATAAAAGAATGCAAAAAATTAATTAAAAAAAAATATACCACTTTATTATTGGAAAAATGGCTTCCTCCGTCGCCTCAGCAATGAGGTCTAGCTCCTCATGTCAAACACTCTCTCAAAATACATGTTCATAGCTCAAAGTGCTTAAAAGAAGAGAAAAATAAAAGTAACACAGAAAACAGATACGGATATAAGTGTTGCTGAGACTTTTTTCTGTGTTACTAAAAAGAGAAATTAACACAGAGAATAAAGTATGGCTTATGGCAAGCAGTAAAATATGAAAGAAAAGGTGACAGAATCAGCGATTGTTTTCTCATGTGGTATGTACTTCTTCTTATTCTTCACCAGCGTAACTTTTTTTTTTCTCTGAATTTTTTCTCCTCACTCCAGATGCGATTTTTGTTCTTTATCTTTGCTTTATATAGGATTAATAAACCATAATAGCCCTTATTAACCGATAAGGACCCAAAGAATTAATCCAAAACAACTTAGAATTCGTGTTGATCCGAAACAAAGAAGAACTCACTTTTCCAGCCTCCAACTCGATTTCCACCCATGAATCACGACAAGCAATATTCAGAAGTGACGTGTTTTGATATATTTTGACTGCTTAATCACTTTGAGATATAAAACAACTTCCTAACTCCCTTAAAACTCGGTTTCAAACAACACAGATTCATTTTCTCACGTTGAGAAGTTTCTTCCCTGAATTGTCGGGAATAACTATTTTTTCTCAATTCCAACTCAGGTAGGAGTCCCAGTGATCGTAACAACTCATAACAAATCAAAACTGTTGAGAAAATCCAGCAAATCAACGACCAAACCTTGCCCAAAAAATTCGCAGGTGAAAGGATTCTTTTCCATCCAAATCCGAATTTGAATTCAAAATGAAGGGTGCCCCTAATCCATTTGGTGGGTGCCTTTATCAATTCTTCCGAGTGCATTTATCAACGTTTTGAGACGATTTTTCCACAAATATTTATTTCTCAAAAATACCTACAAAGACAAAAAACCCATAATAAGTACAAAATCGAGCACTAGTAATATAGAGAATTGAGCACAATTTAGACACAAAAATGTGTCTATCAGTATATGATCGGATTACTTCCCAACTAACCATTGCAAGGACTGGTTGAAGCATTACAAGTCCAACATGGAGCATTGGGATCGTTTAACAAACTTTCCCAAGGGTCCAACTGAATCGTGTATTTTGAACATTGCATTTCCAAGTGATTGAAAAATATATTAATGCTATGTTTTTTATGTTATCGTCATTGTGTAACATGAAGAAAGTTTTTTGATAATATTATATTGTACAATCGGAAGTATCCGGATCACCATTATCTTCCGATTTGAACAATCGCAAGTAGATAATTATATTGTAATTCCGATTATGTTGAATATTGTCAACAGGAAATCAAGTTAAAATCAAGTGAGACAATCGGTAGATATATGACAACAATAACCTCCGATTATACTAAAAAATCAAACACAAAAACCTATTTTCCCTACATAGAGAGTTGTATCGTCATAGTATTTTCAAAAAGTTACTACAAAGACTATAATCGGTAGATAATAATATATTCTAACTACCAATTATGTATCCATGGTAATTATTCTGTGATTCATATTCTTTCTTGGAGAATGCCCTTCACCTTAAGCAGAATGGATGAACCTTAAACGGGTTTAATATGTTCATCACCTTAAGGATATTGAAATGGGTTTCGTAACGATAATTTTATCGTTTCCATCGTCGTCATTTCTCGAGATATCTTGCTATAAATTCATCGTTAATTTCACCCCTCAAACGATATTGATTGACAAGATAAGTTAAATTCACAAATGGTCAACTCTCTGCTTATGCAATTAAATCAACAAAAAAGATCAGCTCTATTACAGTTATTGTGGTTACCGGTGTCAACGCAAAAATGTTCGTGAATTCTCTCCAAAAAACCCATACTAATTACACCATTTTGCCTACGTTCTTCTTTTCGTCTCGGATAGAATTGCACATAGCGCCTACATAGCGATAAATCTTCTTCTACCGTGAACGATTGTGCCATTAATCTTGAAGATGATTACTTCGATATTTGAGAGTTAAAAGGTATTGGAGGTGCATAAATGAGAAGTGGTCACCCTCCTTATATAGATTAGAGTCCCAACGGCTCTTTTTTTCAAAAAAAAAGTTGTTGAAGCCTGGTGTAACAAGAGTGTACAAAAAATATGTACACTAAGTTCATACGAATATAAACAATCAGAAGTATCGGGATTACCATTACCTTCCGATATATACAATCGGTAGTCTATGAAACTTTATTTACTACCGATTATAGATGTTGCTCCAAATTCGAAATTGAAAAATTTATCAAATTTCGAAAATTTTCATATTCCATAATCGGCAGTCTAAGAAAATATATTTACTACCGATTGTAATGTAAAATGAGTCCAGAAACCAATCAGTTCCATTAGCTTAATCGGTAAATAACTAACTCCCGATTGTTCTTCAACAGGTATGATCGGTAGTCTAAGAAAATGTATTTACTACCGATTATAGATGCTGCCCCAAATTCAAAATTGAAAACTTTGTAAAATTTCCAAAATTATCATATTCATAATTGGTAGTCAAAGAAAATATATTTACTACCGATTGAAGATGTTGCCCCAAATTAAAAATTGAAATTTTTTAATATTTCCAAAATTTGCATACTCCATAATCGGTAGTCTAAGAAAATGTATTTACTACCGATTATAGATGTTGCCCCAAATTCAAATTGATTTTTTTTTTTTAAATTTCCAAATTTTTCATATTCATAATAGGTAGTCTAAGAGAATGTATTTATTACCGTCCCAAATTCAAAATTGAAAAATTTGTAAGATTTCCAAAAATATCATATTCATAATCGGTAGTCTAAGAAAATGTATTTACTACCGGTTGTAGATGTTGCCCAAAATTCAAAATTGAAAATTTTAAAAAAAAATTCAAAATTTGCATACTCCATAATCAGTAGTCTGAGAAAATGTATTTACTACCGACTATAGGTGTTGCCCCAAATTCAAAATTGAATTTTTTTTTAAAATTTCCAAAATTATCATATTCATAATCGGTAGTCTAAGAAAATGTATTTATTACCGATCGTAGATCTTGCCCCAAATTCAAAATTGAAAATTTTGTAAAATTTCCAAAAATATCATATTCATAATCGGTAGTCTAAGAAAATATATTTACTACCGATTGTAGATGTTGCCCCAAATTCAAAATTGAAAAATTTATAAAATTTCCAAAATTTGCCTACTCCATAATGTAGTCTAAGAAAATGTATTTACTACTGATTATAGATGTTGCCCCAAATTTAAAATTGATTTTTTTTTTAATTTCTAAAATTATCATATTCATAGTTGATAGTCTAAGAAAATGTATTTATTATCGATTATAGATGTTGCCCCAAATTAAAAATTAAAAAATTTATAAAATTTCCAAAAATTTGCATACTCCATAATCGGTAGTCTAAGAAAATGTATTTACTACCGATTATAGATGTAGCCCTAAATTCAAAATTGAAAAATTTGTAAAATTTTCAAAATTATCATATTCATAATCGGTAGTCTAAGAAAATGTATTTATTACCGGTTGTAGATCTTGCCCCAAATTCAAAATTGAAAAATTTGTAAAATTTTCAAAAATATCATATTCATAATCGGTAGTCTAAGAGAATATATTTACTACCGGTTGTAGATGTTGCCCCAAATTCAAAATTGAAAATTTTTAAAAAAATTCCAAATTTGCATACTCCATAATCAGTAGTCTAAGAAAATGTATTCACTACCGATTATAAATGTTGCCCCAAATTCAAAATTGAGAAATTTGTAAAATTTTCAAAATTATCATATTCATAATCGGTAGTCTAAGAAAATGTATTTATTACCAATTGTAGATCTTGCCCCAAATTCAAAATTGAAAATTTTGTAAAATTTCAAAATTTATCATATTCATAACCGGTAGTCTAAGAAAATATATTTACTACCAATTGTAGATGTTGCCCGAAATTCAAAATTGAAAAATTTATAAAATTTCCAAAATTTGCATACTCCATAATCGGTAGTCTAAAAAAATGTCTTTACTACTGATTATAGATGTTGCCCCAAATTCAAAATTGATTTTTTTTTTAAATTTCTAAAATTATCATATTCATAGTCGGTAATCTAAGAAAATGTATTTACTACCGAATATAGATGTTGCCTCAAATTCAAAATTGTAAAATTTATAAAATTTCCAAAATTTGCATACTCCATAATCGGTAGTCTAAGAAAATGTATTTACTAGTGATTATAGATATTGCCCCAAATTCAAAATTGGAAAATTTATAAAGTTTCCAAATTTATCATATTCATAATCGGTAGTCTAAGAAAATGTTACTACCGATTGTAGATATTGCCTCAAATTCAAAATTGAAAATTTTATAAAATTTTTAAAATTTGCATACTCCATAATCGGTAGTCTAAGAAAATGTATTTACTACTGATTATAGATGTTGCCCCAAATTCAAAATTAAAAAATTTGTAAAATTTCCAAATTTATCATATTCATAATCGGTAGTCTAAGAAAATGTATTTACTACCGATTGTAGATATTGCCCCAAATTCAAAATTAAAAAATTTATAAAATTTCCAAAATTTGCATACTCCATAATCGGTAGTCTAAGAAAATGTATTTACTACCGATTATAATGTAAAATGTGTCCAGAAATCAAGAAGTTCCATCAACAATTGTAATCGGTAGATAATTATCACCCGATTTAGGATCAACAGGTGTAATCGATAGATAATTATCATCCGATTATGGATAACCAAGCTTAATCAATAGGTGATGCATACCACTTATCTACCGATTGTAATGCAAAATTTCAACAAAGTTACTTATGAAATATGAGTCTCTTGAAAATCAATCGATAATTCACAAAAAGAACCTAAAATACATTCATCATCCATAAAGTAAACCATTTATTAACATTAAACATAATGTTAGAACTTATAATCCGAAAAAACCCCTTAAAAACGACATTGCCTTTAGTACAAAAATGATGTTAGAACTTATAATCCAAAACAAGTTTCTTGCAAATCAATTGAAAATGATGTTCTTCAACAAGACAACCACAATCTAATTTCTATATTTTTTGGTTTTAGTACGAGCACGACGAGCACCAGGGACATTTGCTTCAGCATCAGGGACATTGGGTACCATCAGCACTCGATGAACCACAAGATCTTTTACTGAGCTTTGCTACTGGCCTCTTAGGCTTATTCGAAGCTTTCTCCCCAAAATTACTTGCATAAGCTTCATTATTAATGTTATCTATTAGGTCTTTATGCCTCTTTCAGCTTATTAACTGATAAAGGCATTCCTGCCTTTATACACCCTACGATCTTCTTGGAGAAAAACGCAAACCTATATTTCTGTTTTTATGCAATAACAATCAAACGATTATTACCTAAAATATTGAGCTGTAATATTAAATCAAAAGAAAAGAACATTAAGTACCAGCTTTTCATAGCCAGAAGGTTTGTCTTTGATGATACAAGTATAAGCGGAAGCCTTGGTGGTCTTTTCCTTATCTTCACGGATCACATGAAGATGAGAATGCTCCCGGTATCATTCCATATATCTGGATGTACTTCATCACCTCGGTTGACAGGTCTCTCATCGTTGATCAAATATTGCATCCTGTTATTCCAATCTTCAACGGATGGGCTACCAGAGTAAACTACTATGATAGAGTCCTTACCACATACACAATTCTCCACGCCCAATTTGAACTTGCCACGCATGTGACTCCAAGGTTCTTCTTGTACATAACCTAGTTGACGCATCACCCTTGAGGCATTGTACATAACATATCCTGTGGGGTGCCACAAGGGTCCATAATAAAACGACAACTCAGGACTTCCCGCTATATGTACACTAGATCGGTCTTCCTTGTATGGATCAAAGCATACATCTTTGGACGTTATCAAGTCTAATTTCCTCCTCACAGAAATCAACTGCTGCTCCTTAGACCTTGAATGGTTGTTGTCGAAGATGTATTTTGTTCTTCTGGGTGGTCCTTTCTGCCATATCGGGTTCTCTTTGGCCAAATCGAGGAACGGGAAGTGGTCATAGATTCATGTCTAGTGTACATATCAAACCAAGTATGAGAAAATTGATTCTTAAAAGGGAAATAAAATAAATAACAATCAAAGCATCGATAGAGTTACCAAAATACCTGTAGTAGGCTCATATTCCCGGCAATTTGGCTAGTTGCTTCTCTAGATGCCTTTCTTAACTCTTCCATCAAGAACGTATGGCATGCGGTGCCCCACGAGTAATCACGAGAGGATGCAATATTTGTAAAAGGTTGGCATCGACCCGATTGCCACTATAATTGGGGAAAATGACATATGCCAATACACAGAGGAGATATGCAGTGGCTGCAGTATTCACTTCGTCGTCGCTAAACTCTGGATTTTTTTCTTCTCTATCCTTGGTGCCTTTGAACATATTCATCAAGTGGACCATGCTGAACTGTCTAGTTTTGTAATGAAAGCAGTGGTTGAACTCAATATCGGATGTTGCTCGATCCTAACCAAGGCACTTCTGAGTGTAAAAATAAAGTTGTTCCCAGCTTAACTTCTTTACGTAATCAAACTTGATGGTTGTACCATGGTCATCGAGACTAAGAATCTGCACCACATCATCTGGGGTGATCGTCATCTCTCTAAACAACATATGGAAAATGTCGGTCTCAGGATACATTCTCTCCAGGAAGGATGATATCGACACCCGATCATGCTCTGACATTGAATTCTCGGTAGCAGTAGATAACCCCGAGTCATAAATAATTTGCTTGAAACCTTTCACACTCACCATCTAATGGCCAGTCTTTCATTTTTCTTGGTGCAACTGTAGGTTTGAGTAGACGAACCGCATGAGAATGATCCTAATACACACGACGAAATATAAAATAATTAGAATAACCGTTAACACTTCTACGAATAAAAAGATAATATCTTAAGAATGGTGTTTTATAATTATTACCTCAGTTGAATAAATTTCTTTGGCCCATGAGTCTTTGTATCCAAATAACAGATCTCCTCCATCCTTGGTAACCCAGGGATTTAGCCTGCTTCAATACCCTTCATCTTCAAAGAGGTGGGGACTTGGTGTCCTCCTTTCTTCTTAATTACCTTCTTTGTACCTTGTCCTTCTCTTTTTGTAGCACTTGATTCTCCTTCTTCTTGGTTTCTAACTTGTGGTGCACTTGGTTCTCCTTCTTCTTGATTTCTAACTTGCGGAACACTTGGTTGTAAACTTGGTTGAGTTCCTTCGGTGATAGAGATTCCTATAGCGCTCTTTTCTCTTCTTGCACTAGCTGTTACTTTCTTACCCCTTCACGACGAGGCCCCGAAATATTTTTATTTTGGGCTTGCTTAGCTCGTTTTTCCATAAAAAAACAAAATAAAGAACAATTAGCTGGTAAGACACCGTTTAAATCACTACATAATCGGAAGAAAAGTACATAAATTGGTAGCTCGGGTCCTAGATTATCTCCCGATTATGCAACAATTTTGGGTCATAAAACTCTAAGCTACGGGCACACATATAATAGGTAATCAAATAAACAAACTAACAAACGATTGCAAAACAACCGGTAGCTCGGGTCTTAGATTATCTCCCGATTATGCATAAAAGTTGGATCAGAAAACTCTAATCTATGAACACACATATAATCGGTAGTCAAATAAACATAATAACAAACGATTACAAAATAATATGAATTCAAATACAATTTATCTACGAATTAGGTAAAGAGAAATCAAAGGTTTTCAGGAAAATATAATCGAGAGACAATAATCACAGATAACTACCGATTATGATGTAGCCCTAACATTTTTTCAATTTTAAAATATTTTAATCAGAAGTTAACAGCTACTACATATCTATCAATTGATTTAAAACTATATTCCTCTACATGAAACCATCTAATATAATCAGTAGTTAGATTAAAAAATTAACTACCGATTAAGCCTAAATTTTAGTACAGAAAGAAAATCGGTAGTTAATAACTAAATATAACTACCGATTATAGTCGATGTGCTTGAGGAATGATGAATTCTTTCATAATCGGGAGTTAACAACTACCACATATCTACCGATTAATTTAAAACTATATTCCTCAACATCGAAACCATCTAATATAATCGGTAGTTAGAATAAAATTAACTACCGATTAAGCCTAAATTTTGGTACAAAAAGAAAATAACTAGACCTAATCGGAGTTAATGACTAAATCTAACTACCGATTTAAGTCGATTTTCTTGAGGAATGATGAATTCTGTCATAGTCAAAGTTTAAACTATATGAAACTACCGATTCTAGGTAAAAACCGAAAATCCTAGAAATTACAGTGACGATTTCAATCAATTGAAGCAAAATAAACCCAAATAATGGTATACCCTTATCTAATTGGGGCCATCATACACTGCTGGAGAGTCTAATTGTCAGAATCAGTCTCCGTATCCAGATCATCATCTTCGTGTTCTTCATCTTCTTCACTATGTTCTTCAACAATCTCTCTGTTTCTTTAATCCCTCCACAAAATTTGGCTAGTTACTATTATCAGATTGACGGCTTGTTTGTTTCTGTCGAGCCATCTTTATATCGAAATATCGACGATGATTTGGTACGTCGATTAACGACGATATGATGAATTGGTTTTAAAAATTTTACAAGGAATTTTTTTTCTCACAATCGGTAGTCTAAACGAAGAGAAGAAGAAGAGTTAGATTTTTCTCACAATCGATAGTAAATAGAAAGAGAAGAAGAAGAGTTAGAATTAAATAAAATAAGTTTAGATTTTGTACTTTTATTAGTGAAAGGGTATTATAAGTATTTTTATCTGTTATTAGGACATCCCATAGCTATATCTGTTGGATGAGTATAAAATAAATCTCTCTAAATTCTTTTTGAGTCGCACTCAAAAACACAAGTTTATTTTATTCGAGCTGCAAGAAAATTCTAAAAATGGATACTGATTTGTTAAATTCAGATGCTTTAGTCTAACATTTGTCACAGAAATCGAAAAGTTAGGATATAGAACAACTGTGGAGCTCTGTCCAGGAGGAATTAGCGTTGTGTTGAATAGCAAGAACCGAGAAGCTTATGTAAATCTCCTTATACAACATCGTTTTGTGAAATCGGTCACAGATCAAGTAAAAGCATTTGTCAAAGGTTTTTCTGAAATTCTTTGTGATACATCCCTGCTTGCTCTTTTTTTCCGGAGTTTGGAGCACGCAGATCTTGATCGGATGCTGCATGGAAGTGATAGAGCTATATGTGTTGAGGACTGGAAGGCGCACACCGAGTATAATGGCTGTAACACAACTGATAGCCAAATCATCTGGTTTTGGAAGGTACATACTTCTATCTAAAAAAAATTAATGAGTTCTATATTCTTCCAGATTGCAACTATTGTATATTGTGTAGGTAATTCTTCTCACTAAGCTCTGGAACCTGTTGCAGATTGCAGAAGGTATGTCAGTTGAGCAAAGAAGGGTACTTCTTTTCTTCTGGACATCAGTGAAGTACTTACCGGTGGAAGGTTTTGGCGGGCTTCAATCTCAAATATATATACACAAAAAACACAAATCCAATGGACTACCTTCAGCACACACATGCTTCTATCGATTATGTCTTCCGAGCTATAGATCTGAATCCAAAATGCAGGAATCTCTTCAAATCATCACTCAAGAACACTTGAGCTGCAGCTTTGGTTTACGGTGAGACCCACGAAAAAAGAGTTAAATAGGTGGGTGGTTGTTCCTTTTTGTTCTTTTCTTTCTTTTGGTGGGATATAAAATCAAAGTTTGGTTGCATATAGGAACAGTATGTACAGAAATGTTAGGATCTTACCTTCCTTTTGAATTATATATGCATGAAATTTTAATCGAAATCTTATTTTCCGACCATAAGATAGAGACTGGTTGCTTAAAAACTTTCCTTGTCCGCAACCAAATTCCCATACCACTGAATCTCTTATGTATAAGCATCTGCTGGCTGCGGGTAAGAACTACAGAGTAAACTTGGTTGCTGCCTCGATTTTCCAGTTGCTTTTCATCCAAGATTCTTGACGAAGTGCTTGATGTATGTTACGAAGTATTTCTAGTCAAAAGGTGGTTGTTCCTGCACAAACATGAGGTTCTGTTTAACTAGATTAGATTAGTGAGATACATATATTTGACCTTTCTAACAATAAACTGCAGCGCAAACCTGGAGTCTAAATAAGTCGACAATAACAACCACTTTTACGGCTTGGAATTATGCTTTAATCATTAGCTGGTTTGTGACTCGACTACTTTATCGTGATCAGACTGACAACAATGATACAGTTATAACACCAGGCAGTGGAAAACCCAATTGCAGACATAACAAAGCAACTTTAGATAGATATATACACCAAAAATCAGTACCATTGTCTTTATATCAGAACTCCAAATATGTACATTCCATTTTAAACGGTACTTGTAACTTCGAATAGAAACATATATACTGCATATTACTTTGCAAGGTACATATATATCATGAAGAAGCTCTCATCAATACAACAATGAAAAGAGTCTACACCTTTGAAGTAATTGAAAATTGTTTATGCTACCGGGTATAGTCTAAGGTTCACCGTGTTCGGTTGACGGTTCAAATTCAATTTGTGCTAGATTACCATCTCCATTTGCTGGTTGTTGCTGGCCCGTGATGCTCAACTGAATATGTGCGGTAGAAGAACCAGCTTGAGTTGAACCTTTAGCAGCTGCTATGAGACCTCTCTTCCTCGACTTTGCAGCCCAGGAATCTAACCCTTCTTGTACATGCTCATGGAATACAGCCTTCTTGAGTGAAGTTCCCATCTTTACAAAATCGTAACCAATACAAAAACAACCGTAAATAAAATGAAGTAGGTTTCCGTATCAAGCAATTAATAAGTGATGGATTAAAACCTTGTTTAATTTACCTGTGTTACAATGGCGTAAAGAGGTAGTGTGCTGTAACTACATAGTACTTGAATGAAAACCCTAAGATACACACAAGAGAATCAGAGTATACGTCAAACTTTTGAATGTTTTAGTATCAATGACACATCCCTAAAGCTTGATTTTATGAAATATGCAGAAAGTGGAGGTTGTAGGATTTCATTTACCCGACGACAAGCCTTGGAATGATGTAACGGACATGTCCCATGATGCAAGAGTCGAACCCGAATTGGACCTGATGAATTTGTTTTAAAAAATAAATAATACGGTCATTAATTCTAAACTAATAGAGCTGAACAACGGTGTGCAACTGCACATGACTAGTTTTTTCGGAGACCCACTTTGCAAGTGTATGGGTTAATGTCATCATCCACCTACCGACGAGAATCAGTAAACCAGCGGAACACCCAGGTGCTGGATGATGAAGGGCATTGCATAAACCATGGGTGTACTTAGGTGAATAGAAATACCGGTACAGGGTCATAAATGAGGAAACTTCATATAGATAAACATAATAACCACGTACCCATATCCAGAAGAAAAATGCAATTTCAAAAGCATTTTGAAAGAGGGTGAAGTGAATCAGGAAGAGGACGATACGGGGACGACTAAACCAGAAGTGTTTGTCTGAGGGCTGGACCACCAAGTCTCCTGGAACCGCTACATGTTTCTCAGCAACTTCATGAGCCAATTGAGAAATAACATGCTGCAGCTTTGCTCCAACTGCAACTAGGAGCTGAAATTCAACCTTATCAGTTGGAATTTCTGATTTTCGCCTAAATTGCATATATCGAGTAACAAACATATATAAAGAGCCCGATAGGATTAGCCAAAGCTTACAAAGAGGGGAACAAACGCTATCCAGAAATATGTATGCCAACCTGCACATTGAAAGAAAACGGCTTTCAAGTACGTAAGATTAGTCTGCAAGGAAAACAATTAGCAGGATGATATTTATCCCAAGCATCTAACAACTACGTACTATATTAGACAAAACAATGTATCTGAAATCAATTCTCTTACTCATAAGAATTTCAACCTCACTATAGGAGAATTTGACAAGTAATTTACTTTCCCGGTAATAAGTTGCATGGTTTACCTTCTACATTCAGCAACAAGAAAATTACCACAAATACCCAAAGATACCAACTGCAAGAAAAAACAAAAGTTAGGGGAACATTGAAAGATATATATGAGTAGATTATGAAAAAGGTTGGAAGCTTAGGCCTTCTGTAATTCAATTAGTTTTTCACTCTTCTTCTTTTTCATTTCTCAGTGTAAATCATCCCTTACCTTATGCCCACGACTTTCCTAAAATCATCTTCAAGAGCTCGAACCATGTACTTGTGAAAATCGAACTTCGTGTTCCCGCTGCAATGGATCTACACGAATATGAAACAGTATGAGAAATGAACGTATTGAGGGAACGCCACAACATAATAAGTAACCATGTTTCGTTAAATTAAGTTTGCAAGCTTATTACCATAATGAAACCTAGCCGCAGTGTGATGTAGTCTGACTTCGTCACAGACCCATAAAATTGCTTGAAGAAAGAATACTGCAAAGGCATAAAAAGATTGCACGAGAAAAAAAAAGTTATTCTCATGCTAAGAATACTGCAGTATTCTGAGGTTATCCAACTCATGCTCTCCATCAACTAAAACCACTACAGAGTCGTAGATGTGATGGCTTACCAACCAGCCCAGTATAGCTGAGTCTATACCACAAATAAGGAAATGGTCCTTGATAAAAGCATGCTGACGGACTTGTGTGACCTTGTTCAGTGCTGCACATACAGTACTCCATATTACATAATTATAAACCCTTGGAAGAAAGTGATGGGTTTCTGAAGAAATTAAGAAATTAATCGACCCGTAATTACCCTTCTCTGTGTCATATTTATCTTTAGCAATAGAATCCTCCCAGTGCTTCCATGTACGTATCTAAAACATATATTGAATTTGAACATCCACAAATAACAATGAATCATCAAGAGAATTAGAAGGTAACCGGGCAATTACCTTTATGCCGCTGAAAAGAATGGTGAGAACACAAAATGCCACATGAACAATAGCCAACACAAATATAAAGATATGCAGATGATGCAATGCCTCAGGAGACAACAGTGGAACCTTTCCCTACACAGCCAAGAAACGCAGTTATGTACCAACTAGCTAGAATTAGTCCAGTTGGTCAGGGGCTGACTCTCCCCATTGTGACCGTTTCCAAATGAAAACATGCAATAAACGTCAATGCATGATGTATTCAAAAGACACACCTATATGGCAATATACCTTTTTAGTGCAGTAATCATTGTTGGCTGATGATGCCAAGAGTTTTCTTCCAACACCAGATATGAAACCAACTTGATAATGAGCACTTGTTTCAAGCTCTTCCTTCTTACATGGAAGTAAGTGATCGGTCAAACTCTTGCGAATGCAGATTTTAGAGATTGTGTTTTGGAATACTGTCAGTAATAGCGAAATGAATCCTAGAAGCATCAATTCTGCAACATCATATAACATAATATTACAATCTTTGAAAACTCTTTGAGTGCGTGAGAGAGAGAGAGATGGTACCTTCCTTGATCTTCTGTAAGGCTTCAAAAAGGGGTTTTTGATTATTCTTCTTCAAATACTGCCAATCAAAACCCCAAAACAGAAGAATTAGTCTTCAAAAACAGAGAAAACAGAGGAATTTAGGCTTAGAGAAGTAATTAACTAACCTTTCCAAGAGTATGAAGGAGTCTTTCAACAGCAAGAGATATAAAAACAAAAACAGAACAAACTATTGCAATAATCCATGTTGGTGTATATTCTAATGAATCTAGCCTACTCTCTTCTCCTCCTCCTGCCATTGATGGTATTCTTATCAAACTCTGACTACAGTCTCTCTTTTCCCCTGTAGATGATGAGAAAATGTAACCATTTTTCTTTGCTAGCTGAAATACACTCCTGAGATAAACGTGACTGGAATAGCAGTTGACATCAGTAATGTTTTATTTATGCTAAATAGAGAATTGCTAATTAATGGACAAGGAAATTACTAAAAACAAACTACCAAATTGCTAATAATATTATAAGGTGGCAGCCAAGTCCTATGCACATGAGAAAAATGGTTAGTTAGCTAAACCAGATGGCAGGGCAAATCAGCCACGATATTAAAAAAATAGAGTCAGTGTTTAAGAGTCTGTTAAGCCACAGACTAACTATACGCTGTTATAAATACCTAAATTTGAAATTATTTATTACATCAATTTTTTTTCATTAGAATTTTCAGCTCAAACCTCTTAATTTTCTATTAATTATTTACAAAAAAAAAACAAATGGCATAAATTGCAACAAAACTTGATTTTTTTTTGGAGTCATACTTGAAGCTGCTATTAGTAAGATACGTAATGGTTATAAAAAAATAGAAAATGATAAAAAGCAAAATAGTCTTCAAGTTTTGGATGTTAACCAAGTGAAACTGCAGCTTATGAAAGACAAAGAAGAGTTTCAGGCAAGAAAAATGAAGGCAATGAAAATTTAAAAGTTAACTGTACTACTGCTTACAAAAACCAAAGAATATCTTCTCAAGAGTGCATCGATTGGAAGTTACGTCAAGTGAAGATAAACAGAAGGCCAAAGATTATATTAGATTTTTATTGAAGTCTTTATTTAAGATTTTACTGCTCTAGTTTCATATCTTATAAATATAGTATAGTAAATTAATATAATGGAGATTAGTGTTTTAGTATAATTTTATTTAATTCAATTAAATTATTAAACTAGCTTAGCCCTTTTAAAATCAATTTGCATATAATTAAAATTAAAAATTATATCAGAATGCTACGATTTTTAATATTATTAATATTAGCAATATTAAAAATAGTCATTGGATTAAACTTAGATAAAAGGCTACGATCGAAATCATAAATTATATAGGGACCCTTGATTAAAGAAAAATCAACTGCTGAGTTAATAACTCAGCGACAGAGAGTTGATCATTCGACAAAGAATTTGTCGCAATATACAAATCGATAAATGTGCTGGTTTGTGAAGCCAATTAGTCCATTTGACATATCCATAGTAACTCAAAATGGACAAATTTGATTATTTGCTAAGTGCATAGGACTTGATCTAAAAAATGTATCATGGCATTCCTTCATGAAACCCGTATTTTAAGATATGCTATACTTAAGGTTCCTAATAACTTGTTGTAGTATAGGGAGGCAAGGCAACATCCTCCCAAGTCTAGTGACAATTCTCCTCTAAGAGATACATGGTGCAACTTCACAATTTATTATTCCCTTCGTTTCAGCAAAAGTGGTAGTAACACGTTTGCTAAAACAGAGATAGTATATGCTAACGAAAATTCTAAAGGGAGCAGATCCCTTGACTTAAATTTCATGACTTAATTTGTTACTTAATTTCTCAACCATCAGATGCAAATAGATGGATGGTCAAGATCAAGATGATATTTTTAGAAACAAGGGAAGTATAATCAACCATCAATCTATTTACATTTGATGGTGGAGAAATTAAGTAGAAGACTAAGTCATAAAATTTAAGTTAAGGAATCCGTTCTGAATTCTCTAAAGACAGTAGATTATATCATGAGGTCTGTTCCGCCTCTCAGAAAGATGGGATCCACATCACTCAAAAAACAAGCCTTCTTCTAGTCCACATGTTTAGGGATCTCATCTCTATGAAAGGCAGGATAAATCGTAAAAAAAATCCGCGGTTAATGTAGCAAAACCAATATAGTTAATTCCGGGTCTCGGTCTTGTCTCAGACGAGATCGAGACACTGGGATAATTTTATACCAGTAATATATATGCCAAATATTTTATACACTTTATACATATTAAGCTTCTATAGATATAAAAAAACAATACTAATTTTTAAGAAAAAAAATTATTTTAGGGGTTGAATTTGATTTTTATTATTAAATTTACATATGTTAAGGTTGTTTCGAAGAGATCTCTGCAAAATTTGAGCGGAATCTCAATCGTTTTGATAAATTTTTCGGTCAAATTTTATCTCTCCGAGATTAAAAGATTTATCTCGGACATAAACCGAAATCCAAAAAATTTAGTCAAAATTAACTACATTAAACAGGATAGATATATTAATACCAATCGTGCAAACATAAAAAAATAAAAAAATGCCAGTAGCCAGTTTTTTATATGAAATCAACTGGACAACCACATTACATATGGGATATTGCATATGTACGGATACAAAGGCCAAGTTGCACCTTTTGTCAAAGTCAAACATGTGTATTTTACTAGCTAAATATGCCTATAATAACCGACGAACACTAATTCTCTCTGTGTGCGACTTGCCAAGTCAATCATCATGTAATATTGTTATTTTCGAATAAAAGTCATCATGTAATATTCTACGAGGTCGCGACAAAACAGCATATGGAAAAGGTCATTGTTTGTATAGTTGGATGTACCCTTAACTGTTCACGAACTGAGAAAAGCGTCACGATGAATTTTTTTATTGGGAGATGTTTCAACCCCCGGTTTAATTGGGGGTTCTACCCCTGGTTTACCTGGGGGCTCGTAAAATTATTTGACGTCTTAAGAAAAGATAAAATAAAATTATTAAATATAAAATCTCATATCCTTTAATCATATATTTTTATAAATGGTTAAAATGTTCCAGTTCAATTAGTTCTAGTATATAATTAGTTTAGTTAATTAGTTAGATTAGCTTAGTTATATAGATTATGGCTAGGAATAAAATTAAAGAATTTTTTTTATATGAGTAGAAAAAAAGAGGGTTTTTGGATAAAAAAATAGTGAAAACCTAGGATTTTGGGAGATGATTGATTCTAGTGGAAACATTGATGTTGGAAAAGCTTTAAATAACAAGGATGATTGTGTTGATCTTAAGTCAGATTCTCAGTTAGATTTGATACATAACGTTGATTGATTGATGTTGAAGTCGAAAATGAGGGTGCAAATGAAGAACCTCAAGCTCAAAATGAAGAAAACAAAGCTTATAATGAAGAACCCATAGCTCAAAACACAAGGTAAACTACCAATAGCTTACGAATGGTCGAAATTTTCGTTAAAATCGTCGAATCATAGTGGTAATGCAAAGACAAAGCGTAAGTGTCGACATGGCCGTGAGGTTAAAACCATGACGATTCTTTAAAAGGTCTTCAAGGTCATAACATCAAACAATAACGACACTGACCTGCAGCTTTACAATTCTATGAAAAATCATCATGGTCCAACATATGACAGTGACGACCCTTACTTGTAGTAGTTTTTTTTCCTATGGGGTCGTTATGGTTTATTAAAGAGTCATCACATATACTTCTTGTCTTCATGATTGTAGGTAAAAACCGGTACGACTCTAAATCGACTCTTCGTCTTCAGGGAAAATAACCAACAAGGGTCGTCATGCTCGAAAATGAAATATGATGAAGATTTTTCATACTTCTACCATGCATCGTCATGGTCTAAGGTGATCGACCAAGCCGACCCTTTCCTTATAACTGCAATTTGGCGGTTTCTAGTCTAGATTTACACTCAAAACAAACGTACATTCACATCCAGCAAATAGAGTAATGAGGTTTGGTTTACTTACTTTTTAATTGAGACCATTTCGTTGTCTAATTCTTCTCGATTTGATTTCTTGGTGCTTGTAAAATTTAACTTTCCTTTAATTTTCTCTACGATTCTAGGTGGGGTTATTTGTCTCTGAAGATTTTTCATACGAGCATGTTTGTGGAACAAGTTATTGGCGATTAAAATTTTCGTATTGATTTGAATTATTTTTTTGGGAATAGGGAAGAAGAAGAGAAGATGAGAGGCTTTTTATTTTTGGGTTTTGATTTTGAAAATAGAATTGGGGGCTTGTGGATTAAGTCTAATAGGGTGTTACGGTTAGTTATTAATGGTGAGGGTAACTTTGTATTTTCATCAGTTTTTGACATCTCCTCGATAACTAATGGTGTGTGGGTAAATTTTACAAAGCCCCCTATTAATTTCACAAGCCCCCAACTAAGCCAGGATTTTGCAGGCGAGTAGTCTGTCGCTTTTTTTTTTGTAAGAAAGAAAGTACAAAGGTATAATACCATCCACAATGGCTCGAGAAAACTTTGCATACATGTTGTAGATGAATGCCAAATTCAGTCGTATTTCAAAAGAGCAACTGCCTATTTAACCAAACCTTTCCGATATGAATGTCTGAAAGATTGAGAGATGGACTTGGATTAGTACAAAAATGGTCTGAAGACATGCCAATTTGGTGTGGCCATATGGTTTTGGTCACGCCATTCATTTTCTTTTATGGCGTGTCAACTCGATCCGAGACTTTTTGTGTATTTTTAGACATACCAGCATTTGTGTGGATAAATAGTGCGAAATAGCCACGCCATAAGTCGAAGGCCTGTCTATATGGTGGCAAGAATTCCAAGTTTTTATCCCATTTGGCATGGCAATTAGTTTTCTATAGACACGCAAATAGTTTTTAAAGTGTCTATTGTTTAACCTTTACCCACGAGATATGTCTTTTAACGTGTCTACTATGTAACCTATAAACACGAGATATGTCTTTTAGCGTGTCTAATATGCAACCTATAGACACACAAATAGTTTTTAAAGTGTCTATTGTTTAACCTTTAACCACGAGATATGTGTTTTAAAGCGTCTATTATTTAACCTTTAGCTACGAGATATGTCTTTTAACGTGTCTATTGTGTAACCTATAGAAAAGAAAATAGTTTCTTAAGTGTCTATTGTGTATTTATAGACACACAAATTGTTTTTAAAGTGTCTATTGTTTAATTTATAGACACAAACAAATTTTAAAGTGTTTATTTTTTATCTTATAGAAACGCGTTATTAGTATAGCGTGTCTATATGTTCTGTTTAACCACGCCAATGCAATATTTGATGCAATATTTTACTATATTTTCGTTCTAGACTAGGTGAAGATGATGGAATTTCCGCCATTCATATTAGATGCAAGTATCACCATCCACGTGGTAGATTAGGAGCCGTCCATTTCTTTCTAAAAATTTATCATTTTTTAAAATTAATAAAACGTGGCTAGATCCTAGACCGTGCGCGTGTTTTAACATGGAATAAGATGATGGAATATCTACCGTTAAACTAGATGCATCTTACACCATCCACATAGTTCCATTCCGAGCCATTTATTTCATACCATAAAAATATTACAGTTTAAACGTGGCTAAGTCGCGAACCATACACGCACGCAAATATCTTTGAAAGATGATGAAATTTCAACCGTTTAGATTTGACGCACTTATTACCGTACACGTGGAACTAATTGAGCCGTTTATTTCTTACTAAAATTAACTATTTTTTTTAAAAATTGATGTAACATTGTAAAATTCTAAACCCTACACGTGTCGTGAACTAGGTGAAAGATAATTTAATCTAGGCCGTTATACTAGATGTTTCCAACGTCGTCCACCTGGGACTAACCGACCCGTTTATTTCATACCAATTTTTATAATATTTTAAAGTCCAGGTAATGTGATTAAATCTCAAATTCATTGATAACAAAATTCATATTAAATCACACAGTACCATGTTTAGCTTTCCCCTAACATTTGCAATGGAAAATAATATGAACCATTCATGTATAACGTTATCTCTTTAACTTTTTGGGTTTTGGTGTCTCCCTTTTACCTGGATCAATTCTTGTACTCTCTTATTAGCGCCAAGCCTCGTAAGATTATTGGTCGATGTTCCAGGCGCAACATATATCTTTTTTTCCTTCTTAGGCGTTGTTTGATTCGCATCCAGTTGATCTCCGGGCAGTGTTTTCCCTCCAATATGTTCTCCTTATTGATTCTCTATTGTAAACTCTCCGCTTGTTGACTCCTGAAATGTTGATAGGATGTTTTCTCATCATTATGTTGATCATCTGCTATGGCGTTACGTTCTACAATATGCTCTTAGATCATTGTTTGAATTATTATCAGAAACTTGAACAGCTGCTTGTTGCTGCTGAGGATTTCCATGTTGTGGAGTTTCCTGCAGCAAGAGAGTAATATTTAGGATTAATGCAAGATATATTCCAAAGTCCAACGTGAACTCAACTGGTCATGTGAATTCTCATCAAGAAACGGTAAAATTATTTTCCAGCAATAACTAACTGGAATGAAGGCTACACCCTTTTAACGGTGATTGAAACACCGCACAATGCAAAACTAGCACCCATAATCAAATCGGAAACCCAGTATCTTTATTTCGTATATTAAATCTCTAATTTACACTGGCATTCATGTTTCATTTAGTTGATAACATATTTGTGTCTCATATCGTTCTTTATACAAACCAGATAGACTGATTTATGTAAAAAAATATATTTGATGAATAAAGCAAAAAAGTTAAGAAACTAACCTCGTCACTGAAAATACAGTTAGCTTTCAGCCAAGCCAGTTGACTTGCAGGAGCATCGTGTAATATCTCAAACTCTCTAGTAGGTATAGGCAAAGGGAGTGTTGGTTCTACAACCTCATCAGTTAAGACAGCGTAGTTGTCACTAGCAAGATCTTTTCCATGTACTTTCTGGTTTGCCACATCAGGAAGAACACTTCCTCTACCAACGATGTTTTCTTTAGATCCATACCAAAAGTCACATTTCCGAAGCTGCAGAAATGTACGACATGTGAACATCATTTAGAGAGGAAACTATAGAATTAACAATATAGATTCAAATGCCAGCAACAAAAAAACATATTTTTCCAGACGACATAGTACGATGTTCCCTCGTAGATGTGGGCGACTTCTGTAGAGCTATTGAAGAAGTAGTCTAGGGAATACCGGTAAGGTTCTGCATAACATTAGGAGAGTGCTTCTTAGATCCATTAGAGGGGTTTCTATGTGCAGGAGTTTCTTGTGAAGGTAACAACATATCTCGAATTGTATAGGTTCTCTAATTTACACTGGTATTCGTGATTTGATAACATGTTTCTATGTGATATCCTTCTTAATAATACAAACTAGATAGACTAGTTTATGTAAAAAACTATTCAACGAACAAAGCAAACAAGCCAAACAACTAACCTTAACCTTAAGAGGATCAGCAAAAAGAACATAATACTTTGGTCAAGAAATTATTTTCCCAAGAGCATTGTCTACTTTTTCCATACCATCATTTTGTACGGGTAAACAATAACCTTCCTTTTCTACTTTATCAATAGAGATATTGTAGCATCGAACCATTTAATGAATACCCCAACCAAGTAATTGTTGGTCTTCCTACAACCCGAAAGCTCTGACTCTAGCCAGGACGTTTGCCATAGAATTGCCCTCCCAAATGACATATTTTTTACCCTGCAGAATATATGGCATATGAACATCGTAAAGAGAAAAATCAAAAATGGTATTAGATTTAAAATGAACGTAAAGAAATACATACCGGTGGAACTACTGTGGGTTTCTCAATCTGAGATTGGCTTGGATTAGGTGAATATGGTGATTCCACAGTCTCGGTAAATTGGACAGGTTTTGGTCGACTTATCGGCAGCAGCAGAGTAATATATAGGATTAGTATATGGCATATGAACAACGTTAAAAGAAAAATAAAAAAAAGGTATTAAATTTAAAATGCAAGTAAAAAACAAAAAAAAAATACATACCTTTGGAACTGCTTTAGTTGTCTTAATCTGAGATTTGCTTGGATTGGGTGGAGTTGGTGATTTCACAGTCTTGGTAGGTTTTCCAAATTTTGGATTGCTTACCTGCAGCAGTGGAGTAGTATATAAGATTCGTGTAACAAAAATACCAAAGTCCAATGTGAATGCGTTGGTTATGTGAAGACACAGATAAAATTATTTCATAAACACGTAAGTAGCAACTTAGAATGAAGGGTGTACCTTTTTTACAATTATTGAATTATGACACACTGCAAAACTAACTCATTATAAAATAGGTAACCACGTTTATCGATTTTATAGGGTTCTCTAATTTTCACTAGGATCCGTGACTCATATGGTTGATAGGATATTTTTGTCTCATACCCCTCCAAATACAAATAAGATAAGATTGGTTTGTGTAAAAACATATTCCACGAATAAAGCAAACAATCCAAGCAACCAACCTTGTGATTCATGATCGTATGTTTTATTGGCCAAAAAAATAAAATATCATTAGCAACTTCTTATAAAGTTTCTATCCCAACATGGGGTACGGGTAACTTGATACTTTCATAAAAAACTTCATCAATATGGATTCTATGGCAGTCAATGGTAATCTTCATTCCTGGGCCAAATAACACATCTACTGGCTTTGACGGGTACAATGTGCCTGTGGCAACGATGTTAGACTCCACTTCATACTAAAGTTTGCATCCTAAGCCCTGCAGAACACATGGCGTATGAAAATCTTATATAGAAAACACCAACATAATATAGATTTAAGTGTCTGGATTTTTTTTTTTTCCGTTGGGCTTCTTTGGATGACACATTATGAGATTCCCCTGTAGATAAATGAGACGTAGACTTCTTTCGAGAAAATAAAGACGATGGGGATTCGGTAGAAGGGGTTGTCATTCTTGTACTAGGAGAGCGTGGCTTAGATCCAGCAGACCCTTTCCTACTTCCAGAAGACTTTTTTTGTACGGATTTCCCATCATTTTTTGAAGATTTTTCAGGTGCATTTGCCAACCGATCATCCAGTTTTGAACATATATTATGCTTAGATCGATCGGAGAAGTTACTAGGTCCTCCATCGTTCACCTGCGTGGATGACGGTGTACTTTTCTGATTTTCCTGAAGTGTGCGGTTGAACAACGTTAGTAACAATTAAAAATTAAAACTTAGTCTCTTAAGCACACTTTATCCAATCATAAATCAGTTCACTTACTTTTTCCCCAGAATTGCCTAGTATCATGCCTACAATTTCTGGTACATGTTGTCCTTTAGTCTCCATGGATGTTATTAATGCCTTAAGCAAAATTTTCAATTCCGCATATTGTTGATCTTTAGCTGCCATATGTTCATTCAGTTTATCAATGGAGTCTTTCTTGGATTTTCTCGATCGTCCGCCATCATTCCAGTAAATGCTAGCAGCCACCCCAAGCCAACTTCTCTCACAATCCCACCGTTATCTTTGCCGATCACAAGAGTTAGGACATCCTCTTTATGACCAACCTTTTTATCTCCGTCTTGAATCTTCTTTTACGTCTCAGCCTGTGCATAAAATTTATTCAAAAAAATGTTAAATTATGATTTAAAATTGGCACACTTACTTTAATGAAGAACATGAGCTTTATTCGTTTTTTCACAATTTTATCTGTCGCTTCCCTGACTAATACATCTGGTAAATTTCCTTCTTTGTCTTCTCGTGTTTTTTTCCAAATGAAACACCGATTGGAAAGTTGTTCTTCGATAACACCTCCTTTTCTGGCCTGGTAGTTATCAAACACTACATCCAATCATATATAATATGACATCAACTGTGAGACATAAAATCAATTCCAAAGCATCCTATACGGCAACAATATAGAATGCATGGTAATATATGAGTATTCTATAATAGGACACATCCATATACCGTTACAAGTTGCTAATTATATGAGACACACACAACACGACAAATGAAACAAAAAACCAGTGGACCAATGCTCAGTTTTACAATGCGGTGTATAATAAGACAAGGGACTTACTAATTTTTCTTTTAATCCCACGTATCCTGAACGTCCCGTCTGACTGGGTATTTGGAGTGTGATATTGCTTCTTTCCCCTTTTTGGATTTAACCTTGCAATGGATATAAAAAGAATCTCATCAATATCTTAGGCTAGACAATAAGCATGAAACTATGGTAAACATAGCAATGTGTATCCTCTAACCTTGAAGTCTGGCGATTGTACATGTTGTACGCAATTGGTCCAGAGTTCTTCGTCCACAACCGTTTTATACTTTTTTGGGACTTTTGCAAGTTGTTCTGGATTATCAAGATAGGAAGCTACATGGTTGTTGTACATTTTCCTTCTGAAGTCCCGCAATGGAGTACCAGGACGTGACATGGTATCACCCCTCCTTGAATCGGGGAGGTCAAAATACAACTATTGTTTAATGGTATGTTAGCCACAGTTACATAACAAAAGATAATGAATAAAGAAAGATGCATACCTTTACTGAATCCCATATTGTCTCCTTTATGTCCGGATCGATATTTTTCCATTTCATACATCGAAGGCCAACTTTTTTACGGACCAAAAGGCCAAGATAACTACTCAATTCACATTTGTGCTAACCGCCGGGTCTGTAAAAATTATCAGTTTCTATTATGTTTTTCCGGGTTCTTATCATCAAACTTTGTATGCAGCTTAACTAATCTCGCTATTACCCTCTCATTCTTCTTCTTCTTACTTTGCTTTTCTGGATGCTCTACATCTTCCCCTTGTTTTCCTCCTGCTTCTGTTTCTTCGGCATTGTCTGGAAATAGCAGAAACAACCTTAAAATACATGTGTTGTTTTAGTAAAAACAAATCATACAAGATTTCAAACATTACCATAAATTTATTCATACATATCAGCACCAACATCTTCTGAAACTTCTTCTAGAGAGTCACTGTCGTAGTACTCAGCTCCTCCTTCTGAAGAATTATCACCTAAACTACCATCTGAATATTCCCATTGTTCATCCTCAAACATGCTGTTATGGCCGTCGTCTCCCATAACATAAATTGTGTACATAAGTTTCACTTAGGAATATGAGCTTATTTTGGAACAACATTAGCTAAAATTAACATCAAAAATAGTATGTTTTACAATTATATGACCTACAGTTTATATTCAAAGAAGCCCTCCAATAGATCGAAACTCATTGATGTGTGTAACTTAAGCATAAAACATCCATTGTAACAAACACAATCTCATCTTGATTGAAACCCCTTATATTACATATATATATATATCTAAGATTTGAAGAAAATAAACTGTGAACCCCTTTTTCAATAGGAAAAAAAAAGTAAACCGAGACTGAAAAACAACCCATGATTGTCAGTAACTACTTATTTCATACAACCAAAATAAAAACCCAAATCATGTTTTAACTAGTAAAAGAACCTATAATATCTACATCTGATTCTATGATATCAAACAAATAGAAAAAACTAACATAAATTATATTCAATCGAAAATAGGTTGTAGAAATAGTATAAGTAAGAACGGGAAAGTGTGATTATATAGGTTCCTGTAAAGATGAGAGTTAGTAATACAATTATGATTTTAGAAAAAAAATGAATCAAGTTATAAAAACTGGATGGAGAAGAAAGTAGAACTTAACTTTCTTATTTGACCGAAACATTAAGCGGGAATTGATTTTTATTTTGAAATCACCCCGCCCGTTAAAATTCCAAAATTTCGTTTTCATCATCTCGCCAAACATATGACTTAGAACCAGATTTGAAATTTTTGGTTTTTTTGTTCTTCCATTAATTTTTTTTTCCAAATATTTGATTTTTTTATTTGTAACCAATATGGTTAGTTTCCCAGAGAATCTCGGGGTGGATATCTTATTTTTATGATAAAATTATTTGTTTCCCAAAACCACGAACTATACTTTCCTATCTCTAACCAACTACAAAAAAGGTCATAGAATAAATTGGGGGTAAAATATTTCTGTATTTCGAATTATATTTTTCTTAATTTTTCATCCAATAAATCATACTCCATCCATTTATCATAAATTGAGTCATTCAAGTTATTGGGACTATGCAGAGGCAGGCAGATATTAGAGGTTGCAGTGTTATAGGGACCTTTTATCCCACTACCATATGGATCGGCCCAACAACCCATATTTCAAAATTCATAAAAAGAGTCATGGTTAGTGTCTCCTGATAACACAAGCATTTCCCACATGCGGTTACATGAGGTGTATGGTTTCCATTTTTCAAAAACCCACTTAAGCACACTATCAGAGTGATTAAACCCACTTAAGCACATCATCAGAGTGATTAGACATGTATAATTATTAGATACATAAACATCTGAAATGGTGGTAGGGGAATAGTAAGAGTTTTCCTCTCTGGAGAGATGCAAATGCTTGGGGAAACACCCTATCAAAATAAATTTGTGGTGTTGAGTACCCATTTATCCCTAAAAGTTGCTTTAGAAAGCAGAGAGAGAACCATTTCTTCCATTTACTTTATCTGCAGTCTGAAAAGTACCTGTTTGGTGATTTTGTTTTCTGTAGTTTTACAGTAGATTACGTGTAACTTTATATTAGTTTTTTCACTAGCCATTTGTGCATGTTTAAATTGGTAAGACATCAAGAAGATAATAAGATCAAACATAATATGCCAAATTAATTAGTCTTTTTTGTTTATAGGAAACTAAATTTTCTACATTATTTTTCCATATTTTCAGCTAACTGTAGTTATTTTTCTCTTTTTTGTTTCAAAAGAAAAGAGTGATATGCGCACCATAAAAACAAAAAATAAAAAATGGTTAAATTGGGTATCTCATTCTGCACATTATAAATGGTTAAAAATCATGACCCTTATTTATTTCATGATTCTAAACTTAAATAATAAAAGAAATCATAAACATTACCATCTCCTAAATAACAAAATAAGAAAAGGAAACAACCTTCAAAGTTTTCACAAAAAAAAAAAACTATAAAAAAAAAACCTTCAAAATAAAATAAAAAACAACCATCAAATGAACCTTAATTTCCACCACTTATGCTTAAAAAAATAAAACATGCTTGGGCTTGTCATCCTCAGATTTGTCGATATCTGCTTCATTAAACTACCTCTTCAAAAAATGCCTCAGGCATTTCTGGTATGCCAGAATATTGTAGTATCTCATTAACTGGTATGTCGAGATCTTCATTAGTAATTTCAATACAAGCAGGAATATCAGCATCCTCAACAACACCGACTTTAGCACAAATTTCAGCATCCAAAGGAACACCAGAAACCTTAGTCACACCACTCAAAATAATTGTAATTCTTAAATGACGGGACCCAGGCATTAGTCGAGGAAATTTTTGGATTCTCTTATCAATTTCATCTCTGTTATCCCTCTTATAACTTATTTTTCTCCAATACTCTATGTATCCCTCTTTCATTTTATGTTGGTGTGGTTTGTACGACCTCCTTAATCACTATTTATATCTCTAATAATGAATACCTTAATATTTTTCTAGGTTAAGTGTGTTATCTTCGATTGCCTAATTTCTTGGTATTCCATATAAAGTACCCCAAATATTTCAGTTTCGTTATCACTAAATATATGGCAGCAAATATATAATATCATATGGAATGAATATTTCATGTTTATCTAATTTTTTTTTTAATCTAATCTAGTTTTTTTTATAGAATAATCTAATTTAGTTTCCAAACATTCTAAAATTGTTAAATCACCATCTCCGAAGAATGCTTCAAAAAAATAAAAAAGAAATACCCTAAAATATAAGTTTCCATATCACACACTTTATATATATGGTCCTATTTTTACATTCCAATATTAACAACTTAATATGACTTATAAAATGCACATTTTTAGAGGTATATCATATCATGTCAGTTGGTATAAACCCTACACGAAAGTGAGACTAGGCATGACCCTGAAAGCCTATTAGGAACAATTGTATCTTTTAAGTGAAAGTAATTTGAAAGAGTATTAATAAGGAAAACACTAAAGAAATTCCAAATATTTTCAAAGAAAATTTTGAAGAGGAAGATATTTATCGATAATTGTGCATTCAAATTTTCTAAATCAATCAAACATGGATGGTGATGGTGATTAACGAAGAGAAAAGGGCAAAGCCCCTATGATTGATCAACAACTGAAAGGTTTATAAGAGAAAGAAGAAAAGAAAGGTTAATCACCATAATACGGTTGAACAAGGATGATCTGGAGGCAGTACAAAACTGAGTAAGAGACTTGTTGCAAGATACTAAACTCGGGAAAAAACTGGGAAGATCAGGAAGAGAAACCAGAAGTGTTACCAAAGAAGCGTCCTCTTGATCCCTTCAAAGATGACGCCGAGAAGGAAAGGTTTGAGGCAGTGCAGGCGAAAAACATGATGTTGGAGACAACAGAGGAGATTAGGAATGCAAGGCTGGCAGAATATTTGACGAGAGATAGTGATGCAAGTGATGAGGAAGATGAAAGAAAGTTGTTGTGTATTAAAGTGAAACACCCACTCCAGATTCAATGAAAACGGCGATTGCATAGGATGTTGCTGCTGAAGACCTAGAAGAGGAACTTGATGAGTTTCGCGAAAATAAGATGAATGGAGATAATGATGCATTGTTGGCTCAACAGACCGATTCCGAAGCGGACAGTCAGATGAAGATGAAAATGAAGCGGACGAGTCATATGAAGATGAAAACGAATATGATGAGACAGATGAGGAGAAAGAAGAATCTGTGTATTTCGATTCCGAGTGATAGTCTAGCAATGGGTAATCCTTCTCGACATTTGAATTCTTATGTAGAGATGGTGGATTTTTGGGTAAGTGCTTGAATAGACATGATGTTATAAGTTTAAAAATGGTTGCAGAACTTATATTATTTTGAAGAAATACATATCATCAAAGTACAAAGAAGAATTCAAATGGATAGGGGTTTAATGCAAATGGTGAGTCACTGAATAACTTTTTATTTTTGGTTCTTGTAAGTGTCAATGGAATTGTGGAAGTGGCAATGGATACTGGAACTGAAGGGGACGATGAAGGGGAAAGTTGTGTTTTTTTTTCTTTTTTATTTTTGGTTTTTGGATTTTGAGTGTATAAGACCGAGCATACTTATAAATGGTATATCAATTTTGCCTTAATATTTTAGTTTATGAATATGTAATTGGGTATGAAATGATAGTGTTGCTGCTAAATATTTCTCAACACTGAATGAATAGAAAGGTTGTAACTTTTTTGAAACGTAATATGATGAAGTAAGGTTATTTATATTGTCAGATGATTGGGTATGATTGGACTGTTGGGTATTGATGGTGTTGGAGTTGCAGGTAGTAATCTTGAAACTAAAGCTATAATCAAAGAACTGGAACAGGTAGTTGAAAACCATACAAAGCAAATAAAAAATGGGCACAAAAATATAAAATGCAAGAGTAAACTGTGTTGAAAACAAATGCATACTGAAAACAAGTCATTTTAGTCATTCTTAATAGTCTGCCTGCAATTATCTAGGATTTCATAAGGTACATCTATGTACATCTTTGATTCTCTATTCAGTCCAATTCACAGTTATACTACCCTTAATAAATCTCAGAATTCTCTTTACAAGTTGAAGATGAGATGTAGTGAACACATGCATAAACTGGCAAACATAATTGAAAGAGAAGCATAAATCGGGTCTAGTCAGAGTCAAGTATTGCAAACCTCCAACTAAAATTTTGTAGAAAGCAGCATCTTCCATAGGATCACCATTGTATAGAGAAATCCTTGGACCTACAATAATTGGTGTCCTAGCAGGGTCACAATTTAATATATAACCCTTTTCAAGAATTTGCGGTGCATACTTCTTCTATATAATAAGAATAAAATTTGCATACCTAGTACATTCAATACCTAAGAAAAAACGTAAAGAACATAATAACAGTAAACACTATTTGGTCGAGAGGCATATACACCCCTAGTTTTAATCTACAATATGGCGAAGGGAACAAATTATGAACATCTATATATGTTTGAAATTGAAAAAAAAATAACACTCTAGCACAGAATAAGAGTTCAAAAAGAATTACAAGCTATAGATCTTCTTTCAAATACATGATTAACAAAAATTGGCTTGTGTTGGTTGCGACATATTCGACTTGTACATAATTGACACAAACACGACTTGGTGGAGGCTGACGCACACCTAATTTTATTCTATAATCTGACAACGAACACAGATCAAAAAGCTCCTGAAATTATCTTGATTCATGATATGCTGCTTCTCAAAACATAATACAAGCTTTATTAACTAATGCTGACATCCTACGTCCAAATACTATGTCTGAGTCTAAGTTCAACAACCAAATATTCTTAAAAGGTATAATAAGCTTTAGATCATCCGTCAATAATATGAACCAGAATTGCATAGTATTCTACCTATATAATCAACTGACAAATAAACTACTTGGTGGAGGCATAAACTATGCTACTGTGATGTTCATAATCACCAAAAGATCCTCAAAACATGATACAATTTACAACAACATCAGATACAAACAAACCTAAAATATACAACCACGTATAGATCTGAAATATAGGGATGCTCATAATTAATCACCATCAAAAATTATATCATTCGAAATCAATAGTTTGTAACCTCCCATTTGTAAAATTATTAAACCCCCAAATGTTGAAAAAAATTCAATTCAGAGAAAAATGAATGAATAACATACCTTAGATGGAGATAATCCATACTTGGATTTCCAAAATTATGAATCAGTGTCAATACTTCTATGAAAGATCGATTAAACCTAAATCTAGGCTTAAATCGATGTTTCACATAAGTACTAATAACTGATTATAGTTTTTGATGAAGTTTTCTAAATCTCAAATCGATGGAATTAGAAATGAATGGTGATGAAATGAAAAATGGAAGGAGTTATATATATCTCAGGCTCTCAGTTGTTCCCGGCCAATTATCTTTTTTCTCTTCTAATTTCACCTAGGTAGATTTTTGTGGTTCATTGGTAGACCGGAATATTTGAGTCTGATTTTGTGCACACTCTCTCTCACGTGACCTTTTAATCTCCACCATTGATTCAATTTTGGGGAGTTATGTAACAAGGGTTGAGATTCTAAATATGTAGGGTAATGGGCCAATCTGTTAGCTAATTAACCAATCAAATAATTATATCAAATATTTGCCTGACCTATTTTGTTTGACGTTAGTTGATTTTAGACCTCCGATATAGATTTTCCAGTTGATCGGAGATTGTTACCCATTAAAAGTATCTGAGCATTTATGAAGTTTCTTTTTGAATTGCCACCTGATCAGATTTTCCAACATACACTGGAGTCTCATAAATGTTAAGAACAAACCATTTCAGATGTGTACACAGACATAATGCAACACACCAGTGTCACATTCTGTCTCTCAACAGGTGATGACTCTTCCGAACATGACCAACATTGGTACAATTAGGGTTCCGGTGAAAATTCATTTTCATATATATGAATGAGTTATTAAGCAGAATATGACTAACATCGGTACATTTATGATTCCTGGGAAAATTCATTTTCATATATTGGAATGAGTAATTAAGAAGAATAAAACCAAGATCGGTACATTAAGGGTTTAGGGTTCTTGTGAAGATTCATTTTCATATATTAAATCGAGTCTATCTACAGAATATGACTAACATCGGTACATCGAACTAAGGTTCCGGTGAAGATTTATTTTCATATATTAAAATGAGCCATTAAGAAGAATATGAAAACATCGGTACATCGAACTAGGTTTCCGGTGAATATTCATTTTTATTTTCATATAAATTAATTTGAGTCATTAATTCACACAAAATACGAATAAAATCGGTACATTAAGGGTTTCGGTGAAAATTCATTTTTATTGGAATGAGTCTATCGCCAGAATATAACCAACATCGGTACATCAAACTAGGGTTCCGGTAAAGATTCATTTTCATATATTGGAATGAGTCACTAAGTAGAATATGACCAATATCGGTACATTTAATTAGGGTTTAGGGTTCTTGTGAAGATTTATTTTCATATATTTAATTGACTCTTTAAAAAGAATATGACCAACGTTGGTACATTTAGGGTTTAGGGTTCCTGTGAAGATTTATTTTCATATATTGGAATGAGTCTTTAAGAAGAATATGACCAACGTTGATAATTTAGGGCTTAGGGTTCTTGTGAAGATTCATTTTCATATATTGGAATGAGTCTTTAAGCAGAATATGACCAACACGGTACATTTAAGGTTTAGGGTTCTTGTGAAGATTCATTTTCATATATTAGAATGAGTTTTTAAGCAGAATATGACCAACATCTGTATATTTAGAGTTCCTATGAAGATTCAGTCTCAATATAATAGGTTTATTTTTATTTATTTATTTTTGAACTCAAGTCGCTGATGTTATCACTTAACAATTTTACCATTATACTATAGTGACATATCGGTTTTTAATAAATGGCCAAAATACCCTTATAAATAATTGGATCATGAAATATTATACGTTTTTTTAGCATAAATGTCTTTTCAAATCATTGTAAATAATTGGAGCATAAAGTATATTATAGTATTTTTTAGCATAAATGACCAATATACCCTTATAAGTAATGGGTTGAATGAAATATACTACTATGGTTTATCAAATTGAGGAAACGTAATTGTTAAACCCATGAAGGAGTTAAAGTGATTCCATTTACTTTAATAAGTACAAGTATCGAATAGGCAAGAGATGTAGTTAATAGATGGTCCCATTACCCACCATATTTAGGATCTTGACCCTCGTTACATAACTCCGAAAATTGAATCAATGTGGAGATTAAAATATCATGTGCACACTCGTTAGAGAGTGTGCATGTACAAAATCAGAGTCAAATATTCTGGTCTACCAATGAACCACAGAAAACTACCAAGGTGAAAATTAGAAAATAAAAAAGATAATTGGTTGGGAACAATTCTCAATTTTTATCAACAAATTCCTAGCCTGGTTCTCTTTTGTTTTCTCCCCAATTTCTCAAAGCAGTTTCATACATCATTTTTCTCAAATTGAAATCACAAATTTAGCAATCAAAATTGAAATCACAAATTTAGCAATCAAAATTGAAATCACAAATTTAGCAATGAAAACTAGAAATTATCAAAAGAATCATACCAAGAAAAAACATTCATTCTTTATTAAACCCCCTGCTAGTTACTTACAAACATCCCACGAAAAAAACCTTTGTCTAGAAAATAGATAATAGTTCTAACAGCAAAATAAACATCTCATCCCATCATAAAAACTTAAAACAAACCAAGAAACTTCCTAAACCCTTAAAAATAAAACGTAAAGTTGTACGAGAAAAAAAAAAGAGTAGAAACTTCACCAATCTGCATACGGTCTCCTGAAAGATGAGCAACAAACACCAAAAATACATGTTCAAGGAAAACTTGTTAACCATTTTTAAGCAAAATTCTAAGCTTAAAAACCCTGGTCTTTCTGATGTTTCAGGGATAATTATTCATAATCACCTCCATGATTGGTGTCGTAATCATCTTCTTCATTGCATGCACTCTCATACGACCAGTTGAAGCAGCAGTACCATACCCATCTCCGGCATCTCCTCCTGAATCGTTACTCTCATCGTCATCCTCCTTTTCTTTATCAATTGCATCTTCATCTTCAAGCGGCTCTCCATTTGTATCAAGACCATCAATGGTTTCACCATATGAATCAACGTTTAAACGTTATCGATGGTCCTTGCAAATATTGGAGGATTCCTTTTCTCTTCTAAGTATTTTTCATACCAAGCATCCCCAATCCTTTCAGCTTCTCTTCTGCATCAGATCCTTCTTTAGATGTCTCTTCCTCTTCATCAAAGTCTTTCTCATCCTCATCAGACCACTTTATGGTGCATTGCGACTTTTCCTCTAAGCAAAATGCTCATCATCATCATCTTTTTCCCTTTGTTTCCGTGCATACCTTGTTATCCTCTTCTGCTTCTATAGCGCATACTCCCTTTATTTTCCTGACGTATCATATTCTGTTCTTCGATTACGTTTTTCAATCTCATCTTGCAGAAAATTCTCTAACTCGCTTGGATCTAGAGTTAGAATTACTTGCTTGGCATGATTATAGGCTGTTGAAGGAAAATTATTTTTATGGGTCTTACAACACCATATATGGGTCTTACAACACCATTTTTCTTTTATGTTTTCTCATATTTTTATAGTCCAATATTAAAAAATTGACAAAATTTACGTACCATTAACTCTGACTTGTAGGTGCACACTTATGCCTTGAATCGGTGTGTTCATTTAATCTTCATTTATAACATGAAACAGGTCGAATATCTGTAGAAGAATATCACACCTCACCCAAAGTTGTATTTCTTCTGCAAATCACTCTTCCTTCCCTTTCTATCAGAATGCATTGCAAATCCTATTGCTATTAAGTTTTTGCTATGGGTCTTGTAGATGCTAGATTAAATTCACTTATAAATACCCTAGGAGACGATTTTAAGATCTCAGAGTACGATGTGAAAGTTTTTCGGCCTAGAGTCGGCGGATTTATAATCTGCATGAGAAAGCATGCAAATTACTTGCATTTGCGTGAGATTAATGCATTTAATGTCGATGGAAATTGTGTGGAATTGGTCCATGGGGAGAGTAGATGAAGTTGTCCCTTTGATTGGGATTTTTTCAATCTCCAACAACAGGTTGAGCGACTTCAAGAACAAGTGGATCGACTTCAAGAACAATTGTTTCAGGATTTAAACCACAAAGATATGGCATCTGTGGTAGATGATGCAAGAAGACTAGATTGACTAAATACTTCTTCTTGATTAGAAGTATGGTATATGAGATTAAATACTTCTTTTTAGTAATTTTTAATAAAAAAATGTAATAGCAATTATGTTATTTTTTTTAAGCATGAATGGTGCTAATTAAGATAAAGTTTCTTTACAATTGTTTCCAAATTTTTTTTATTTTTTTTGGCATAACACACGTTGGTCTTGTATTTTGGTATCAAAACACCACTTTTAATCTCTAATTTGTCGATTAAAATAATCCTAATTCTTTCAGATTCCAAAATTCCAATCCATATCTTTTTAATTCATTTGCATTAGACCTTAATTTTCAAGACTATTAGTATTATTTTATTTATTTGAAGCAGAGACGGTTATCATTGATCTAACTATCAATCACGTATACAAAAAATAAGATATATTTCCCTTAATAGATTAGAAAAATTCATTAAGAAGAATATGCCCAACATCGATACATTTATTGTTCCGATGAAGATTCTGAATCAACTAATGATGAGGTCATTAAGCATAACATGACCAACCTGGGTACATTAACGGTTTCGTTAAAAATCATGACTCGACATAATAGGTCATTAAGCAGAATATGACAAACATCGATTTATTTAGGGTTCCGGTGAAGATTCTTACTCAACTAGGTGATAAAGTCATGAAGCAGAATATATGACCAACATCAGTACATTAACGGTTTCGTTGAAAACTATGACTCAACATTATAGGTCATTAAGTAGAATATGACCAACATCAATATATTTTGGGTTCCATTGAAGATTCTGACTCAACTGATGAGGTCATTAAGCAGAATATGACCAACATCGGTAAAATATTAAAGGTTCCGTTGAAAATCCTGGCTCAACTAATGTTTATTAAGAAAAATATGTCCACCATAGGTATATTTAGGGTTTCATTGAAGATCTTAACTCAATAAAAAAATTCATTAAGCAAAATATGTCCAACACTGGTACATTTAGGGTTCCGGTGAAGATTATGACTAAACTGATTAGGTTGTTTAGCAAATATGACCAACATCGGTACATTAATAGTTACGATGATAATTATGACTAAATAATAGGCCATTAAGCAGAATATGGACAACAGTGGTACATTTAAGGTTCCAGTGAAGATTCAGACTCAATATAATAGGTCAATAAGTAGAATATGACCAATATCGATATATTTTAGGTTCCGGTGAAGATTCTGACTCAACTGATAAGGTCATTAAGCATAATATGACCAACATTTGTAAAATGTTAAGTGTTCCGTTAAAAATCCTGGCTCAACTAATTAAGGTTATTGAGCAGAATACGTCCAACATCGATACATTTAGGGTTTCATTGAAAATCCTGACTCAATAGAAAAATTCATTAAGCAGAATATGCCAAACAATGGTACATTTAGGGTTCCAGTGAAGATTATGACTAAACTGATTAGCTAGGTCATTTAGAAAATATGACCAACATCGGTACATTTAGGGTTCCGATGACAATCATGACTAAATAGTAGGTCATGAATATGACCAACATCTTAATATAAGAATTTTGTAAGTTTTTCTTAAAAAAAAACTCCAAAAAAATGAAAAAGATATATCAAATTTTTAAATAAATTAAAGTTCCAATTTTTGGAAAAGAAAAAGATTGATTAAATTTTCAAATAAAAATGAAAAAAATCCATCTTCAAAATTAATTTAGATTAAAACCAATGTACAAATTCATATGATGCCATTGTCTTTCCTATTAACTGTTTCCAACCATTTATGTTTCAAAAAGTAAAAGATAAAAATATCCAATTTTATCTCTAAAAATAAACTTCTTCAGTTTTCACTTTAAATACTAGTAATTAGGCAGTTAATACCCACAATTGGAATGAATTTGTCTTAAATGGGGGTCTAAAATCTCATGTGTCATGAAAACAAAAGTGCACCTTGGAGGATATATATTTAAAGATGGAAAACCGATATATTAGGAATTGGAAATGAGATATGCACTTTAAGGGATACAAATTAGGGTTTTTCCTTAGAGATTAAGAGATATAAAAATAAAAACCACACCAGAAAAAAGAGTGAGAATTAAGAAATAATAAAGGAGAAAATGAGTTTTAGAGGTAGAGATGGGAATGAAAAGGATCCAGAAGTAAGGGATTCAAACAATAAAAGATTACTGGTTGCACCCTCAGAGTGTCAATTGCGCCAGAAATTAAGTATTGCTATTAACCTTGGTGGCTTAGCTATGGTAAGTGGTGTCCCATTGGATGCCGAAATCAGTACTATTGGTTTCGTATCATTGGGATTTACTGAGGTTTTATTGAATGCCGAAGTTCATGATAGGGAGAATGGTGCCATTCATGAAGATGCCACTCTTGATGAAACTGTGTCTGGCAAACCAGAAATACCCGATGAGCCACTTCTTGAAGAGAAATTCAAAGGGACTCTGATTGGAGCACCTGAAGTTCCACCAGAGCCTGCCAACAACTATGCTAACTCATGGACACGACCATATGCGATGGTTGTTGCTGAGGAAATTATCAAGGAGATTTTCGCCTGATCTGGCTTGAATTATTTTGAACTATTTTATGTTTTTTTAGAAATTGATTTTTTTTATTGATTTTTTGGATGATGGTTTTATTTTTTTTCGTGTCTTTGATGGATGAATCCATTGAAAATTGTTTGCTCTTGAATATGTTTATCTTGTAACTATTTCTTTGTTTTCTATTTGACTTATCTGCTTCTGAATCACTCCATATATTTGTTAATCCATAGACTCATATTAATCAGTTTTGTCTCTTATCAAGTCAACACAAGTTAGCCACGATTCAAGCTTTTGTATTTCGGAATAATATGGTCCCAAATTGCTCCAAAAGTAAAATGTTTTATTAAACAAATATTAATTTCAAATAAGACGCCTTCAAAAAAATTGTAAACATAATGTTAAAAGAACAATATTAATGAACATCCTCCTCAGAAGAATATTCTGCACAAATTCTATTAACTTTTTCGTTCGTTGGATTAAAAGTTCAAAAAATACCACTGTAGACAATATTAATGACACTAATATCTTGACTCTAGTATCTGATATTCATTTTCTTCCAGGCAGATACCATCAATGCCCCCACAAGAAGTGCAATTACATATACACAAAACTTCCCAATTTCCAAGGGATAAACCTAAAGTTATTAGGTGTAAAACCTTACCCAGAGCAGAGCCATAACTCAACCAACATCGGTACATTATTGACAATTCTAGTTTTAGAGGTCATATATGCTTTTTGGTGCATATTTTTTTATACAAAAAATACAGTGTTATTGTATTCTCAGAAGCGATTCTGTGCACACTCTATAATGAGTGTGCACGTGACCTTTTAATCTCCACCAATTATTCAATTTCGGGAATTATGTAACAACGGTCGAGATCCTAAATATGGAGGGTAATGGGGCCCCATCTGTTAACTAATCAACCAATCAAAATAATTATGTCAAAACATCAAAATTACAAGTAGATTAGGGAAAAGATCTAAAGTTACCCAGAATAGTTAAACATTAAAATACAAGTCCCTTTGCATCAAAACATTATAGAATTCTTGATTCCTGAATTTTTGGCCATAGATTTGTTTATATCGGACAAAGATAAATTTTATTGTATAGTTGAAATACATTTAGTGAAGATGTATTTTCTTCAATGTCGACACTAGGATATATCAACTTGGTTTCCACCACAACCGATCTAAAATCCTCACATTGACTATGGAGTAATTCAAATCTTTCCCTGATGCGTTGGAATGATCTTCCATTTTTATTACCGTCTAACAGGACAAAAATTATGAAGACACGGTTCCAGAAATTATTTGAGGGTTGAGATAAGTTAATCCTTATGTATTGATCATGATGTGTGGTCGTCGACCATGCACAAGCTATAACAACATCTTATCTAGTGGTGGAATTAGCATCCATGTTTGGGAGTTTTTAGATTATGAATAAAGAGGTGTTTTTGTTGAGAAACAATTTGAGAAGTAAAGAGGTGTATTTGTTGAGGAGAGTGATATATATATATATATATATAGATAAAATATCCAACGGCTAGAAATCTTGGAAATTTAATCAAGTTGTTGGGTAGTACTCGTACTGTTGACTAATTTATTGTAAAATATATACACTATTCTACCCATAGAGATCATAATGCTTTTTGGTGCATATTTTTTAATATAAAAATCCAATGTTATTATGTTCTCAGAAGCAATTCTCACCATTTTTTTTTACCATTTGTAGCGTTTTTTTAGAATTTAATTTATTATGAACAAATTATTTTATAACAAATTAATAATTTATTTGAGCTCAAACCTAGTTGTTGTTTTTGAAGCAAATCAAACCTAGTTGAATACATCTTGTCCAGTATCTTGTTAAGTAATCCAACTATTAGTATGTGCAAGGAAGGATATGGTCTGATAATGCGTATCCTCATATGTTATTTTTTTTGTTTGGTATAATCAGTGATCACATCGTTTCTCTCTCTAATGGTGTTCATTTAGATTTGAATATCTATTGAGTTAAGAATAAAGCAGGGAGTTTTTCCTTTATTTAATAGCCCAAGGAATCTACTAAATTTTGGTCATATCATAAGAGAAGAAAAACAAAAACCTAGAAAAAGTCAAGCCACGTCATCGGCGGGATTAACCGTGGGATATATAGTGGGCTAAACAGAATTAATGATTTATTTTTTGGAATAAAAGGGTTAGATGGGGGTGGTTATTTAATGTAGTAAATACTCTTATTCAATGTAAATTTTTGTTACAAAAGTATAAATATATAGGTTTTTTCTGGTAATTACTTCACGAGAGTAAAAAAAGAAAGAGAAGATTTAGTTAGAAATGTCTGGTAACAGAATCTTCATTGTTGAAACTGTCCCAGAAGATAAAAGAGTCGATGTAAGCCTCCACCCTCTCCTCACAAGACATCTATGTTTTTTTCTGAAGTTTCGATAACCTTTGTAAGAAGTGTGGTGAAGAAATAGGTGATGATGAATACGATGAGGAGGATTTCTATAAAAATCTTTTTCCAAAGGTAAGGAGGTTCCGAGTGCGCAATGGTTTAAAGAACGTGATCTTGGAGGAACAACCCCATCTTATTGGATAGGTAAAAATCACGAGTATTTTGCATGTGATTATCTCAGAGTTGCATGCAAAGGAAAGTGTTAGGGTTTGAGGGAAGAGAAAAAGGGTCGACAAAGTTGAATTAGGTTTCCTATTTATTTATTTTGGGTATAAATTAAGTTTCTATCTCATTTTCTTTAATATCTTTTTAGGTTTGCTGTTATGTTATGTTTTTTTATTCACGTGTTTAAAAGGATAATCTTGAAATGGTTGGGTTTGTATGCATAATCTTTAATATCTTTTTAGCTTGTTATATGCTCATTTTATTCAATTTCTTTATTTGTTGTGTGTTTGATAATCGTTGACTCAACTAATTTCATGCCTCACAACCTCTCTATCTTATGTTAACTATGTTTGCCAGTGTTATTATAATTATAATTATATGACTAAATTTGGGTATAATTTGGCTTTAGGGTAATTGAATAAAGATCTACAAAAAAAGAATTTGGTTATGTGTATTTTTCTAACAATCATTGAATAAAGATCGAATTCATTGATAAATATCACATTTTGAACATTTTAGATATGTGGGGAATGAGAATATTGAATTGAAACGGATGAACTCTTTGATAACCATATGATGTAGTGTATTATAGGGTTTCTTTAACTAATTCATGGCCGAAATTTCTTTCCCATTTATGACAGTGTAGATTGAACATTACCCTAATCTAGTTGGAGTTTTAGATTTTTTTCCTTGGTAGTTTAATATGGTCAGAAGAATAATCTTCCATACTTCATGACATAGAGAACACGTCTAAAAAGTGTAGAAAAAATGTATAATAATTTTTACGCCAAATACATGAGTTTTTTTTTAAAGCATAATACATGAGTATGATCAAGTGTATTTGATTAAAAATGTCTAAAATTTGATTGAATTGGATGCAATTGGATACTAAAAATCTATCGAGATTATTTTTGCTCTTTAGTGCATATTTTTTTATATAAAAATCCAATGCACAGAAAAATACTCTACCCATTTATGATAGTGGAGACGGATCAGAACCCTAGATTAGGGGTAATAATAAGAGTATGAGAACTAAGTGAAAGCATTTAAAAAATTGATATGACTGTACCCAAGGGTCAAGAGGAGGGTAACTCATAGAGATCATAAATATTTTCTAATATTTTATTATTTTTGGAAATAGCAAAAGGTATATCCATTAGATTATGTGGGGTATATTCTTCTGAAAAACAGAGTTTGTCAACCAAAATGTAGTTTTTAAGGATTTATAGTTTAGTTATTTTGTGGCACTAGTGTTCTCACTTATGGATCTTGTGCCATTCCCCTTTCAAGCAAATATCACAAAAAACTGCAAAAACAACTACCATAGGAATTTACCCCACATAATCCAAGATATTGAGTCCTTTAAAAGAAACAACATAAAATATTATACGTATTTAGGGTGGGTCCCTTTTTAATAATTGTATGCCTTAAGTTTCGTATTAGATTTTTTATGGTGAAAAGATTAAAGAGACCTAACCCTAAGTTTGTAAAGTAAAATTGGCTAATGGTGAAATTTTCTACTAATTACTATACTCCACACCACATAATTTTTTTCCTGGAGAATAAATAAATTGACACTTCCCAAAACCCTAATAATAATACTATTACCTTGACTTTTGTACTACATATTGAATGTGGGGAAAAAATAAAAATCCCCTAAGATAGGGCATGCTTATAGTTATAGGTGTTACGAAAGATTTTAGAAATCGATTGAAAGAGATGGTCGATAAGACCAGTAACTAAAGCCATTATAGTTATAGGTGTTATGAAAGATTTTAGAAATCTCATGAGAGAGATGGTCGATAATACCAGTCACTAAATCCATAAATGATTAATAAATAGGGTATGATTAAGTTTATAATGTTTGGATAATAATTCTTTATAGTATTTTTTTATTCATAAAAACTTATTCCATCAGGTGTTATACCGATATAAGAGCAATAATTTTTTTATTATGTGTGTATCGCCAATTTTTTTCTTCTAAAATAACTTCTTAGATTGATAAAAAATATTCCTTATTATGACAAGAAAATAAAATAAAATGTAAGCCATTTATCAAAAAAGTATCACATGTGCTTAGATTAGTTTTTGTTGGGAATTAATATGCATATGGTATGAATCACTTTCTTAACTTGATCCAGGCGTGCCTTTGCTAGTTCCACGAAAAACCAATTCTATTTCATTAGCATATGAACAATCTGCGTAACTTACGTCTTTCGAACTATTTGAATCAAGATTAAGTACTATGACTTTTAGCGGCTTCACCCTATTACTCATATCAATGTTGTCAATGTCCACTGAGATTTCCATGATATCGTAGATAATACTGGTTCCGGCACTCACCTGAGACGAGACATACTATATCCTCGATACGGTATTTGGCCGATAATCTCGCCCGAGATGGACCAGAATGAATTGGCCGATATTAGTGTATGGGAAATTTATTTAAAATAAAAATAATAAATGAATTTCCTTATTTTAGGGTTTCCAATTGTTACTCATGTTTTATGGGTTTCATCTCAATTTCATGTCTCAATGTCTCAATTTCCATGTTTGTAAGTAATCATTGCTTCGTGTTTAATAATTGATGATATGATAAAAAATTTCTTAGGTTTGAGCTTTACATTTATGATTTTTGTATGTGGGTTTTATCTGTTTCATAATATCGGATTTTTGGTGATATCCTGAGTTTGTTAGGTGGTATTTTATAAAATTGAGTACTAGTTTTATATCTTAATAGGTACAATATGTGAAAAACATTTGATAATAATAATTATAGGTATAAAATTTGGAATCGAGATTTCACTTATATTTCAACGATAATCACCTTGATACAAAATTGTACCAGTGTCTTGGTCCCGACTGAGACAAACCGAAATCCGATATTGACTAAATTGATACAAATACATGTGTATTACTAAAGATATATTTTGTACTCAAGTGGTAAAGTTGCGTATGGAAATTAGCTTTAAGGTAATTGAATAATGATTTGTAAAAGAATTTGGTTATAATTATTTTGTAAATAATCATTGAATAAAGATCGAATTCATTTCTAAATACCAGTTTATGAACATTTTAGTTATGTGTAATTAGCAAATACAAATTTTAAAATTAGGGGAATGAGAATATTGTATTTGAAATGGATAAATTCTTTGATAACAATATGGTACAGTGTATAAATTTTTGGTGCAAACTAGATTGATCAGTAGCCACGTCAATTAGGAGGTGGTGATATGAGAAAGTTTTGAGATATGGTTAGGCTAGAGGCACACAGTCTGTCGGTTGGATTGCAATTAACTACGGTTGGGTTGAATATTAAAATAATAAAAAAAATGTATTGGAAACGGAAAAAACGGGGTATAAAAAATGAGTAAAAAAAGAGAAAGAGTACTACTCTACTTTTATCTCCCAAGTTTCCAACCTAAAACTTAAAGTTTCAGTATCAAACCTATATATCGAAAGTGACATGATGAGTCTAGTAGTAACTTTCTTACAATTTCTTGTTGATGAAAATGATGAGATTATTGCAGGGTTGTTCTTTGTTATATAGATGATGATATTGATCAGTCTGAATTCGATGATGATGATGATGATGATGAGCACGATGATCAAGAGGACGATAATGAGGATGAGGATGATGATGATGATCAAGAGGATGAGGATGATGATGTTGATGATCCGGAATATAGGTTTTGATTTGGACCGGAGCTTGATGATGAAGATGAGGATGAGGATGAATAAGATGATGATGATTATGATGATGATAGGCCGTACAAAAATGTGGTCACAATTTTTGACAACAACAGTGAGGAAGAAGGGGATTCTCACTGATCTAGTCCTCTAGTCTAATAGTGGTGCTAGCATGCATGGTATTCAATCACATCTTGTTCCATCATATTTTGTTCATATATATTTTTTTTTATTTTTTTTTTGTATTTAAAATATTGCTTAAAATTTGTATATTTCTATCTTCTTAAGTACTAAAATTTTGACAAAAAAAATAACAGATAGTGAATGAGTACTTTGGTTAATGAATATTTTAGTATGTGCAAATACAAATTTTAGAATTAAGGAATGAGAAAATTGAATTGGAAATGGATGGATTCTTTGATAGCCATATGGCTTAGTTTATTTTAGGGTTTCTAGCTAATTCACCACCATAATTCCTATTTCCCATTTATGCTAGTATAGATTAAACATTACCCTAATCCAATGGGAATCATAAAAGATAATAAGGTATATAATTTGAGATAAACATGAAAAACACTTGTCTTATATTTTCCATTCTGAATCTGTTAAACATATATTACGGAGTTTACAAATTAAAACCACAAATTTAATTTTGATCCATATATTTAGCAAAAAGTCTAACTCTCTTCCAATTTCATAAACTTAAGACTCTCATAATTTTAATAGTCATCCAAATTTACACAAGTTTAAAATATTTTCTTAACAAATTTAGGGAATAATTAATTAAATTATGTAATTACTTACCATTTATCATTTATTCCATTTTTCAAATTTGATTCACTGATTTCTTCGTGTTGTAAGTATATTTTTAGTGCATTAGATTTTTATGTGGGTCATTATGATTAGCTCTTCATCAATTGATTGATGGTACATCATTTTCCAATGATATTATAGATAAAAATGTATGTATAGGGCGTATTCGACTTCAGGCATTAAATTTATTCTTTTGTACTTCATGACATAAAGACATGCCTAAAATTTGTATTAAAAATCTTTGTATATGAACATTTTAGTTACGTGTCCATTGCAAATAATCTGGTACTAATTAATCAGACCCCTATTTTTATTTTTTATTTTTTGAAGATGCACTTAATCTTAGTGAAGAACAAAAATTTCTTCTTAAAGAAGAACATAAGTTGAAACGGTGGAATCAGAATTTTCACACCATCCCTCAAATATTGTCATGTATGGTATACTTTGTTTGTATCTTCGAATATATAATCTTTGTATTTCTCCATGTATTCCAATTAAAATGTATTTAGTTGATGTACGCATTTGTACATAATATATGAAATTGGGAGCATTTGCTCCTGTTCCTTAAAAAAATAATTTTTTTTGTTATTTTAGACATGAATAATAAGTTGTATTGTAATTATGTTGACGAAAGGTTAATGATAGTGATGTTATATCTTCTTTTGGCATGCACAAGAAAAATAATCAAGCCACATTCCCCATTTATGATAGTGTAAATTGAATAAAACCATAATTTAGGGATTTAATCCGAAAAAAAATGTAAGGGGGCGATTTTTATGGAGATGGGAAAATGAAGCATAATGATGCTTCACAAGACGAGTTCGATTTTGTGCACACTCCTTAACGAGTGTGAACATAATATTTTAATCTCCACCATTGATTTAATTCAGGGAGTTATGTAATAAGGGTCGAGATTCTAAGCATGAAGGGTAATGGGGTCATCAGTTAAATAACCAGCCAATCAAATGATTATGTTAAATGTCCCCACCTTTTTGTATAACAGTTATTTAGTTTACCCAAGTGCCTTTACAATCAAAAGTTGTAACCGTACTGATTGTGTATGTGGTACACCAAACGATTGAAACCATCCGATGGTTTTCTATATAAGGTTACATTTAGATTCTCCTTCTTTATAATTTATTCTACTAACCCTTCAATATATAGCACTGATGGATAAGTTTCCTTTAGAACTAAAAACCGAGATATTAGGGCGACTACCTACAACAGAATGTGTTTTGCATAGCAAATCTGTTTGCAAAAGCTGAAGGGCCATCCTTGGTGATACTAAATTTCGTCTTCTCTTCTGTGTCACATCGCGCATAGGAGGCTACCCAGGTTCACAACTCTTCTACAATGAACATTTGAACCAGGAATTGTACGAGGCTATCGTAGCCAATAGTCATCCGGAAGATGGATTTATGTGGCATTTTATACATCCGTTGGTTGGGTCTTGCAATGGTCTCATGTGTTCATATGTTTATCATGACGGCTTCCAAGATCCTATTTACATTTTGAATCTAGAAACAGGCCAACACATCCATTTCCCTCGACAATCCGGGCAGGAGCCAGACGGTAGATACACGAGCTTAACAGGAGGTTTCGGCTACTGTCAAAGTACTGATGAATACAAGGTAGTTCGAATTGGCCCGGAGGTCAAAGTTGAAGTATACATTCTCGGCGACAAGATGAGATGGAGGAACCTTGAGGATATTTCTGTAAGATTATGTGCATCAGGTGTATATGCACCCGGGTGTATGTTTTAGATAGACGACACGTAATCAATGATAGTGTCTTTCAATTTGAGGAGTGAGACATTCAACACACACTCATTACCACCTGCTCAGATACCTGAGGATGAATTCCCAAGTGTTAGGATGATGTTGTATGGAGTTACTCTCTGTGCGTACTACGTACATGATCGTAATAAAAAGGTCAGCAGAGTTTTTGGACACTAGACGATAACAATGTTTTCGACGCACCTCCTTCGGAACTCGGGGAATGGAATTGGGGACACCAGTTTATAATAAAGTTACCATGGAAGTAGTTACATGAATGGCCATCTTATTGCCCGATTGCCCTGGGTAAGAACAACGACATGCTATTGTGGAACGCCCGACGTATATCGCTTTATGAAACATCCACCGGAATTTTTAAGGGAATCGGGGGGAAATACCGTTTGGAACATGTGTTAAAATAGTTCCTCACATGAAGAGCACGGTCTCATTGGACAATTTTGGAGGAGTATCTGAGACGTGCGATGAGAATTTCTATGCTACTCACACAATCACTTACCATCACTAAAATTACTACATCGTCTTTATTAAGTAATAAGTTTATTATAACCATTAATGCATTTTTATTCAACTGCACTCAGTTTGTCAAACACTTGTTAATCTCTATATTACAACATATTATATAATATATATATACTTATTTAATATTTTTTAATCAATTTTTACTCGTATCGATTCAACGTGATTCAGCCACGATTCAAGGTTTTCCATAATTTACCCCGTAACATATTATATTATAATATATGTTTATGATAAATACCATAACCATTGCAATATATGAAGCACATTTAGGATTTTTTTTTTTGCTACAATGTTTTAAAAATTACAAATGCCAGAAGAATTAAAGACATCCAAATATCCAGTTTAGACTCGAAGTAATTGAAACAACAGTGCAACAAAAATGAAACAAAAAATGGTTTCTATCATTGAAATAATTATTCATATGATCACCATAACTTTTATAAAAGTCATCCCAAGATGCAAAACCATTGGGAGGAGGATCATTATAAACAACTTCATTGGCAGGAGCAGGGAAGTCCTCATATTCTTCATTGGAAAAATATTCTAATATATCAGCAATGTTTTCCACAAAGTCATTCCAAAAATCAAAACCATTGGGAGGAGAAGGATTCTTTCTTACTGGACCATTGGGAGGAGATTATTACAGGGTTGTTCCTTGTTATATAGATGATGATATTGATCAGTCTGAATTCGATGATGATGATGATGATGATGATGATGATGATGATGATGATGATGATGATGATAAGGATGGGCACGATGATCAAGAAGACGATAATGAGGATGAGGATGATGATGTTGATGATCCGGAATATAGGTTTTCATTTGGACCGGCGCTTGATGATGAAGATGAGGATGAGGATGAATAAGATGATGATGATGATAGGCCGTACAAAAATGTGGTCACAATTTTCGACAGCAACAGTGAGAAGGAAGGGGATTCTCACTGATCTAGTCCTCTAGTCTAATATTGCTGCTAGCATGCATGGTATTCAATCACATCCTGTTCCATCATATTTTGTTTATATGTCTTTATCTATTTTTTTATTATTTTTTTGTATTTAAAATATTGCTTAAAATTTGTATATTTTCTATCTTCTTAAGTACTAATTTTTTGACAAAAAAAAGAACAGATAGTGAATGAGTACTTTGGTTAATGAATATTTTAGTTATGTGCAAATACAAATTTTAGAATTAAGGAATGAGAAAATTGAATTGGAAATGGATGGATTCTTTGATATCCATATGGCTTAGTTTATTTTAGGTTTTCTAGCTAATTCACCACCATAATTCCTATTTCCCATTTATGCTAGTATAGATTGAACATTACCCTAATCCAATGGGAATCGTAAAAGATAATAAGGTATATAATTTGAGATAAACATGAAAAACACTTGTCTTATATTTTCCATTCTGAATCTGTTAAACATATATTACGGAATTTACAAATTAAAACCACAAATTTAATTTTGATCCATATATTTAGCAAAAAGTCTAACTCTCTTCCAATTTCATAAACTTAAGACTCTCATAATTTTAATAGTCATCCAAATTTACACAAGTTTAAAATATTTTGTTAACAAATTTAGGGCATAATTAACTAAATTATGTAATTACTTACCATTTATCATTTATTCCATTTTTCAAATTTGATTCACTGATTTCTTCGTGTTGTAAGTATATTTTTAGTGCATCAAATTTTTATATGGGTCATTATGATTAGCTCTTCATCAATCGATTGATGGTACATCATTTTCCAATGAATTATTTTTTATTATACATAAAAATGTATGTATAGGGCGTATTCGACTTCAGGCATTAAATTTATTCTTTTGTACTTCATGACATAAAGACATGCCTAAAATTTGTATTAAAAATGTTCGTATATGAACATTTTAGTTACGTGTCCATTGCAAATAATCTGGTACTAATTAATCACACCCCTTTTTTTTTTTTTTTTTTTGAAGCTGCACTTAATCTTAGTGAAGAACAAAAATTTCTTCTTAAAGAAGAACATAAGTTCAAACGGTGGAATCAGAATTTTCACACCATCCCTCAAATATTATCATGTATGGTAAACTTTGTTTGTATCTTCGAATATATAATCTTTGTATTTCTCCATGTATTCCAATTAAAATGTATTTAGTTGATGTACGCATTTGTACATAATATATGAAATTGGGAGCATTTGCTCCTGTTCCTTAAAAAAATAATTTTTTTTTGTAATTTTAGACATGAATAATAAGTTGTGTTGTAATTATGTTGATGAAAGGTTAATGATAGTGATGTTATATCTTCTTTTGGCATGCACAAGAAAAATAATCAAGCCACATTCCCCATTTATGATAGTGTAAATTGAATAAAACCATAATTTAGGGATTTAATCCGAAAAAAAATGTAAGGGGGCGATTTTTATGGAGATGGGAAAATGAAGCATAATGATGCTTCATAAGACGAGTTCGATTTTGTGCACACTCCTTAACGAGTGTGAACATAATATTTTAATCTCCACCATTGATTTAATTCAGGGAGTTATGTAATAAGGGTCGAGATTCTAAGCATGAAGGGTAATGGGGTCATCAGTTAAATAACCAGCCAATCAAATGATTATGTTAAATGTCCCCACCTTTTTGTATAACAGTTATTTAGTTTACCCAAGTGCCTTTACGATCAAAAGTTGTAACCGTACGGATTGTGTATGTGGTACACCAAACGATTGAAACCATCCGATGGTTTTCTATATAAGGTTACATTTAGATTCTCTTTCTTTATAATTTATTCTACTAACCCTTCAATATATAGCACTGATGGATAAGTTTCCTTTAGAACTAAAAACCGAGATATTAGGGCGACTACCTACAACAGAATGTGTTTTGCATAGCAAATCTGTTTGCAAAAGCTGAAGGGCCATCCTTGGTGATACTAAATTTCTTCTTCTCTTCTGTGTCACATCGCGCATAGGAGGCTACCCAGGTTCACAACTCTTCTACAATGAACATTTGAACCAGGAATTGTACGAGGCTATCGTAGCCAATAGTCATCCGGAAGATGGATTTATGTGGCATTTTATACATCCGTTGGTTGGGTCTTGCAATGGTCTCGTGTGTTCATATGTTTATCATGACGGCTTCCAAGATCCTATTTACATTTTGAATCTAGAAACAGGCCAACACATCCATTTCCCTCGACAATCCGGGCAGGAGCCAGACGGTAGATACACGAGCTTAACAGGAGGTTTCGGCTACTGTCAAAGTACTGATGAATACAAGGTAGTTCGAATTGGCCCGGAGGTCAAAGTTGAAGTATACATTCTCGGCGACAAGATGAGATGGAGGAACCTTGAGGATATTTCTGTAAGATTATGTGCATCAGGTGTATATGCACCCGGGTGTATGTTTTAGATAGACGACACGTAATCAATGATAATGTCTTTCAATTTGAGGAGTGAGACGTTCAACACACACTCATTACCACCTGCTCAGATACCTGAGGATGAATTCCCAAGTGTTAGGATGATGTTGTATGGAGTTACTCTCTGTGCGTACTACATACATGATCGTAATAAAAAGGTCAGCAGAGTTTTTGGACATTAGACGATAACAATGTTTTCGACGCACCTCCTTCGGAACTCGGGGAATGGAATTGGGGACACCTGTTTATAATAAATTTACCATGGAAGTAGTTACATGAATGGCCATCTTATTGCCCGATTGCCCTGGGTAAGAACAACGACATGCTATTGTGGAACGCCCGACGTATATCGCTTTATGAAACATCCACCGGAATTTTTAAGGGAATCTGGGGGGAAATACCGTTTGGAACATGTGTTAAAATAGTTCCTCACATGAAGAGCACGGTCTCATTGGACAATTTTGGAGGAGTATCTGAGACGTGCGATGAGAATTTCTATGCTACTCACACAATCACTTACCATCACTAAAATTACTACATCGTCTTTATTAAGTAATAAGTTTATTTTAACCATTAATGCATTTTTATTCAACTGCACTCAGTTTGTCAAACACTTGTTAATCTCTATATTACAACATATTCTATAATATATATATATATATACTTATTTGATGCTTTTTAATCAATTTTTACTCGTATCGATTCAACGTGATTCAGCCACGATTCAAGGTTTTCCATAATTTACCCCATAACATATTATATTATAATATATGTTTATGATAAATACCATAACCATTGAAATATATGAAGCACATTTAGGATTTTTTTTTTTGCTACAATGTTTTAAAAATTACAAATGCCAGAAGAATTAAAGACATCCAAATATCCAGTTTAGACTCGAAGTAATTGAAACAACAGTGCAACAAAAATGAAACAAAAAATGGTTTCTATCATTGAAATGATTATTCATATGATCACCATAACTTTTATCAAAGTCATCACAAGATGCAAAACCATTGGGAGGAGGATCATTATAAACAACTTCATTGGCAGGAGCAGGGAAGTCCTCATATTCTATTGGCAAAATCTTCTAACATATCACCAGTGTTTTCCACAAAGTCATCCCAAAAAGCAAAACCATTGGGAGGAGAAGGATTCTTTCTTATTGGACCATTGGCAGGAACTGAAAAATTCTCATTAGAACTCATTTTCTCATCAATTTTTTTATCCTTTTCTCACTTTCTTCTTATGGTGCACTTTTTATGATGCATCTAATCACTAAATGTACTATATTGTATACCATATAATATGTATTTTCTTATACGCGTACAAGAAGACACGTTTTATGATTTGTATTTTTGATTAAAGGGGCAACAAAGATAATTAGATATGGAATGAATATATAGTCGTATCTAATTTCATTTTTTATATGCATATATAGTATCCAAAACTAAGTATATTGTGGGATATTCTTACCATTAATATAAAAAAAAAATCTAGGATAAATATGGAGAGTGTGTAGAGCAGTCAAAACAGAAAATTCTACAGTAGGATAAGAATGGTTGTAATTCAGTTCTAATTAGACGCATATAATTTTGCTTGAACCATAAAGAAATCTCTCTAGAAAACTAAACAAGTTGTTAAAATTGATCATCTTCCAAACAAAACCATCCTTTCAGTTCTGCGTTAAGTTGTAGCATCTCTCTAGCAATTCGAGCATGTAAGTCTTTCTGCGCAATATATTCATCAATTGATCTTTTTGGTACTTAGTAGTTTTTGATTTTGAGGATTTTTACTCATATGATTTTTATTATTATGTACAATTTATTTATTTTGCAAATTGAGAAGGGTTTATTTTTTTATAAGCATATGGTTGGATGGTTCTGGAGAGCAATGTCTGAAAAATTACAAGGCTCTTATTCAATTGTCATTTGGGGATTATTTTAATTGATGATTTTATCATGACTTTTGTCTGATGCCTAGGTGTGGTATGCATATAGTGATATTGTATACTCAATTAGCGGAGGAATTTTTTTGTATTGTAATATCATACTTTATTGTTTAGCATAGCACAGAATAGATGTAATATGCCATACTCTGGATGGTTGTTTCTTTATGTAATATTGGTGTTTGATTATCTGACATGATCCAGCTTTTACATTACCCGCATACCTTTCTTTGTGGACAACACAATGGTGCAATACTCGTCAAAAAAGGTATGTTTCTTCTATTATCCAAAGCAAATTGCCTAATTGTTGAAGTTCTAGTTTTAATATATTCGAAATAGGGACTTAGTTTTAATCTAGCTAGATTTAGAGACATTTATAGCAGAAAATGGAAAAAGAGGGGGCCTACAGGGGATGATATGAATAATAACAATAACAAGGGTAAAAGAATCTATATTAACATGGAGGACCCATAGGTTACCTCTAAGATGACCCATCTTCCAACAACAAAGGACATTGTTGGTGAACTTAATTTGACACTGTTTAAGGAATTGAAGAATTTTGTGGATGAAAAAATTCAGAAGGGCGAGCAAAAGAGAGACAATAATGAGGCAGCTGCAGAACAAGCAAGGATGCGAGCAGAGAAATAAAAGAAGGCTCTAGAAGAAATGGAAAAGCAGAGAGGACTTCTACATTTGGCCCAAGATGCGCAAATCATAAAGTGGATCAAGGGAAGCAAGAACCTCTGGCTACCACCAACTTTTGAATCAAAGGATGCAGATGAATTACACAGTTTCAAAAATAAAAATGTATTTTAAAAGTGCGCTTCTTGGGAGAAACTTTCAATCAAAAGGGGTCTGGATACTTTTTACACATCCGAGTCGGAGCAGGAAGAAGAGCAAACTGTGGTTGAAACATCTGATGAAGAAAATGAAGAATGAGAGTGAAGAGTCCTGGTCTGACTGGAAATTAGATTGTGAAAATATGGATCCCTAGTTTAACCTTTTTAGCTAATTGTTTGGTGTAGTGTTTTGGAAACTTTATTAGGATACTGGTGGTTAGCATGTGAAATTTTTGGTATAGTGATGGCTTAAAGTTGCTTCATATTTGTATTTTCTTGTTTGTGTAGATAGTTAATCCATGATTTTTGGTATAAATCATGCATATGATTATTGAACAAGTGATTGTGGTCTGTGTTTACTCTTTGTATACATATGACTCTTGCAACGGATAATTAAAGAATTTTATTAGGACCCCAACCACATTTCTACAAGTTGTAATGACAAGTTTTTGACGTGACCCGGAGGTAGATGAGAATTTATAATGGATCCTAGAGTAATGGATAAATCTTGGATGGGTACTGATAGAACCAGACAACCTTGTCTTGAGGGAGTAGAGACATTTATAAAGTATGTTATCCACCGATGGGAGATTGAGAATTAGATGGAATCATCGTGACGCTGATGAACCAATTAAGATTTTATGTCCATGTGTGAAATGTTTAAACTGATACGCTTACAATGTGTACAATTTTAAGTACCATTTAGAATTTAAAGAAATAAATGCAAAGTATACCATATGGACTGAACATGGGGAAGAATATGACGGTGACGTTGAAGACAACAAACATTTGCTCACATGAAAGTGTATTGTATTTTGATGACTTTGAAGGAAGTTCATCCAGAATTCATGTATACATTCAGAAATCACTTGAAACAACATGTGATATCTTGTTATGCATGTTAGCGGTCCATGCGAACTTAAAATTTAGTGGTATTCATACCTTTTCAAGTTATATAACAACTTCAGCAACACGTACTCCACATTTTATAAAATTACTATCAACTTCTTTCTTTTTAAATTTATGCATTAATCATATAATTCTTTTTTAAATTCGGTATGGAATGAGTATTAATCGCATCTAATTTCCTTTTTTAGAGCCGTCAAAGCAGAAAATTGTGCAGTATAATAAAAAATATACGATTGTTATTTCAGGTTTGACTGAGAAAAATCTTAAAATGGAACGTTCAACATGTCATCCATTAGATATACTTGTTATAAATAAAAATATTACCTTCCTTTTTTAACTGATCGCCATTTACACTACATTTCATTCTTTACCCTAAGAAGATAAACTGCCAAAAATAACTCATCCCAAGTTTGAACAAGCTTTTGTGTTCATCTCTCTTGTCTCTTAATATATTTCATGTTTTACTCTTAAATCTTCTAATATATCCCTAGAAATCAAAACAAGTGGTTTATTTTGATCATTATCCTACCAAAATTATTTCCCTATCAGTTTTGATTCAACTTGCAGTATACTGGGTTCGATCGTGTAAGTATTTTTGTTCAATACTTTTTTTTATCCGGGATTATAATTCTAATTGTCATTGGAGGATTAAAATTTATTCTTATGCAACTGAATATAACTAGGTTGTTAATCTCTTATTTTTGGTATAATTCATATGATAATTGAACTTCAGATTGTGGTTTATGATTAATCTTTGTATACATAATTAAGACTCTTTACAATGATAATTAAGATTCTATTAGAATCATAACAACGTTTATACAGGTGGTAATGACTAGTTCAATCTGTTACCAGGTAGCTGAAAATTTACAATGGATCCTAGAGTAATGGATAAATATTGGATGGCTACCAATAGAACTAGACATCCTTATGTTGATGGAGTCGCTGTATTTTTAAAGAATTTTGTCCAGCATTGGGAGATTACGAATCCGGTGGAATCGCATGACGCTTACGAACCAATTAAGATTCCATGTCCATGTGTGGATTGTATAAACCTCTACCATCGCAAAGTGGAGACGGTTAGGTACCATTTACAATCTAGGGGAATAAATCCAAAGTAAATAAGCATGGGGAGCCACCAAGAAGGAGGCCTGGTAATGGCTACGATGGTCTGCACTATCAAGAAGATGTTGATTACCCAATAGATGTTGCAGAGACTAGATAAATGGTTGAAGCTTTAAGAGATCATTTCTCAGTGGATTCCTAGAAGTTGCTACAGCTACTGGAAGATGCTCCGAAACCTTTATATGGAGGATGTACCAAATATACAAAGATATCTGCAGTGTGTAAGCTTTTCAACTTGAAGAGAAAGCACGGAGCATCAGAGTTCTTTAATAAACTTCTACCTTTGTTAAAAGATATGCTTGATGTGTCGAAAACCGACTTTTTTTTACCGCAAGCGCACAATGTCGAAAAATGTGGACAAGAGAAAATACGGTTCGTTCCAACGAGGAGTGTGTATTACTTATACTAATTAATTCAAGTAACTTTCAGGTCAAAAGATATTTTTCCGATTTTTATAAAGAATTAAACTAATGAATGAATTAGAACTATATAATAAAGATTGAAATCAATAATAGAAAAGTGTTAAGGTTTCGGGAATTCATTGTAGATTAGGGTTTACTTACGTTCATCACAAAGGTTATTGATTTTATTCGTGCAAAATAGAAAATCTAGCTACTAATACAAAGAAGATATTTCGTTTAAGAATCAAAGAAAAGAATTTCCAAAAAGAATTGTTTGTTCTCAACCTAAGGTATAATTTCGAAGTACTAGGTATACGTGGCATAAATAGTCAAATAATATTCATAAAATGATTATCGCGAAAGGGTCAACGAGTTCTTCTACTAATCAAACGATGAACTATGCATGACATAGAACATGATAAATCATTGAGAAAATAAAATATTGAAAGAGAGACAAAACATTAACATTAAGCTTTAGTAGTTGAAAACCCTAGTTTTGAAACACAAGAAAATTAATACTACAAGTTCATCCTTTCACCCTAACAAAGAGATTTAGCTAGACATGCCTTTCTTAAAAGCTATTAAAAATTCATTAAGAAAATAATAAATATAATTAAAATTAAAAACTAAAAACTAAACCCTTCTTCTCTTGTTCCTCCCGTCTCCTGTAGATGGCGTCTTTGTTCAGCGTCAAAAGTGTATGCACCAAAAGTTCTCTGCCCTGGAATGCTTTATGAAGTTTTCACGGCCCTATTTATAGAATTACTAACCACTGCCTATTTTAGAGTTTCAAACTAAGTAGGACTCTTGAAATATCTCATCGACCAGAACACAACTTTCCGTAATATCTTAGGATTAAACATCACATCCGTGTACCAATTTGGTCCATTACCTATCTTTTCTCCGTTTGAAAACGCATGTCTTTCTATTTCACTGAAGCTTTATCCTTCCTTGTCTTCTCTCACAAATTTTACCAACAAACTCGACTAACTCTATCACAGGCTACTTGCCCAATTCAGTTCCTCCCCGAGTCTTCTTATATCTTTCTCGGATATTCTCGCCATTCAGTTAAACCCATAGTTAATATCCTCCATTCATACCGGCAGCAACATCCTAATGACCCATCTGTTTCTCCTTATCTACCATGTTCATTAACCTCATTAACAATATCCTAATAATACATAGTAATTCACACAAAATCTAGCAAATAAGTATAAAAAAATGATACTTAAAATATGTAAATTATGAACTTATCAATGCTCCCTCCAGAAAATTAATTGATGAAAAATACATATAAAGCTAAGAAGGTGATGAAACTATTGGGGTCAGGGTATGAAAGGACACATGTATGCATCAATGACTGCATTCCCAATAGGAAACAGTACAAGGATGAAGTCAAGTGTCCCAAACGTGGGGAACCAAGATGGAAAGTTGACACAAACACACAAGAGGTTTACGTCCGGAAAAAGACTTGTGGTGTTTCCCCATCATCCCAAGATTTCAACGGTTGTCTCAGTCAAAGAAAATAGTCGAATATATATTATGGCATGGCAAGTAAAAAAATAAAGATGAAGGTGTTTTACGGCATCCAAAAGACTCACCACAATGGAAAGCGATAGATGAAAGATACAAAAAAATCCATGATGATGCTAGAAATCTGCGGCTAGGAATTTCGGCTGACGGAGTTGACGTACACAAAGGAACGTTAAAAACATCGTAGTGTATGGCCAATTCTAACCGTGATTTACAACCTTCCGTCGTGGTTGTGTATGAAAAGAAAGTTCATCATGATGTCATTACTGATAGATGGCACGCCTTGTAACAACATTAATGTTATGATGAAACCTTTCGTTGAGGATCTTAAATGCTTATTTGACGGAGTCAAATATTTTGATGCGTCTGCACAAGAGCATTTTAATCTACATGCAGTTGTTTTATGGACAATAAATGATTACCCTGCTTTCGGTATACTCTGTGGTTGCTAATACTTGGGAAAAATGTCCTGTATGGTGTGTGGGAAAAACACTAAGTATGTCAGACTCAAAAACTGCAATAAAGAGTTATATCGGTCACAAAAGATACCTACCATATAGTCGTCCATTCAGAGGACATAAGAGGTTCAATGGACAAGAAGAAAACTGTGTAGCTCCACAACTTAGGACCGAGGAACAAATATACGAGGAGATAAGATCTATAGAGAATTCATGGGGAAAGGGACCGGGGAAAATTTAAGTGGAATTGGTGCAGGTTAAGCTCGGAAGATGTGGAAAGATAAAAATAAAGAGAGTCCAAAGGACAATCCAATCGAAAAGCTCAACAGGGGGCGGCGATAATTATTTGAAAAAGCTCAACATATGGTTCCGGCTCCTCCCCTATTGGCGGCATCATCTTGTCCACCATTATATAGATTTCATGCGCGTCGAAAAGAATGTCAACGAGAACCTCGTCGGAACATTGCTGGACATAGAATTTAAGACGAAAGATGGAGTGAATGCTTGATTGGATCTGCAGGCTCAAGGATTCAAATAAAAACTGGTTCATGTGCCAGATAACAAAGGAGGACTTGTACTACCGCAGCAAGTTACACATTAACCACAGAAGAAAAGGAAAAGTTATGTCAAACATTGTTAGAGTTAAAGGTTTTGTAAGGGTATTCTTCAAACTTTTCAACCCTAGTGAGTCGAAAAGATAAAAATCTTATCGTACTAAAATCGTATGACTATCACATGCAAGTGCAACAGTTTTATCCAATTATGATTAAATAAATTATGCCGCAGCCAACAAGATACACTATTATCAGGTTTTGTTACTTTTTCAGAGCAATATCAAGCAAAGAAATCAAGGTGGAAGAGCTAGATAAATTGCAGGATGATCTTTGTGTGATGTTTTGCTTACTATAGAAATACTTTCCTCTATCATTTTCCGATATCATGGTTCATTTCACTATGCACCTTACCAGGGAAGTTAAATTATGTGGTCTTGTATGCTTTCGATGGATCCATCCCTTTGAAAGGTGCATGAAGGTTATTAAAGGGTATGTGGGAAACAGAAACAGACCCAAAGGACGCATTGCTGAAGGGAATGTTGCTGAAGAAACAATAAAGATGTTCAATGAGTACCAAAGAAACATGAAGACATTTGCAATTCCACCTGACAAGCATAACTCATCTGACACTGGTGAAGATTCAATTCCTTTAGAGGAAAAAGGAATATCAGCTGGTAAATTGATGATTATCAGTGTTGAACTGTGGGAGAAAGCACATTTCTATATACTGCAAAATTTGCCTGAAGTTGTTCCTTACAACAGGTTAGTATTAGTTTTAAACTTTTTTGTTTTGTTTTGATTTTTTATTTTTTGGCACGTGAGTTTTTTTTTAAAAGATAACATTTATCATTGTACTGCCCAGCTGACACATTGATTTTTTGCGCGAATAATATCCCAATAAACGGGAAGCACAACGGCAGAAATAATATAGTAAAACGTTCGGGGAATGGCTAAAAAAGGAGGTAAGAGTGTGCAACAAATATTACTTTTTCCATGTAATTTTTATGTCAAGATGAAGGCTAATCCGTATAATGTATTTCAGGTTAGGAGCGAGCGGGCAGCCGCTAAAGAAAGTGTCAGTAAAAGATTAAGGTGGCTCTCAGAGAAACCGGACCTTGATGTAATAAAATTCGAAGCATACCAGATCAATGGATACATGTTTCGCACACAATCTCATGAAGGTTCAGTGAACCAGAATAACAGGGTTTACGTACAGGTAATTGACATGAACATTGGAAAAGAGGGAGTAACTGTTGATCAGGCAGATTATTTCGGTGTTTTACAAGAGATATGGGTGTTGACTTATCATGAAGTAAAAATGCCCCTTTTCAAGTGTAATCGGGTTGATAATAAAAAAGGGGTCTCCAAAGACAGACTAGGATACATTTTGGTTGAGCTTGATATGTTAGGATACAAGGAGGTTCCATTCATTATAGCCTCACAATCTAAGTATGTATTTTATGTGAGAGACCATAAGAATAAGAAAAGGCTAAATTGTGTTAGTGTCACTTCCTGAAAACTACAAAGACGTTTATCATGATGTCCATGAGGAATTTAGTACGATAATTCATTGTCGGAATGAATTTAACTTGCCTCTTGTAGATCCACCTGACCCGCGTAAGGAATCCAGGGATAATTACTATCAGACTGACTGTAAGGGGAAACTTGTATGGAAAGCTGTACAGAAAGCCACAGATAAAGCCGCAGGGAAAACCAAAGCATGACATGCTCTCCCAATTTACCTGCTGCTGTTGCCAATTTGTTGGTTCTTTATGATGATTTTTCTTGTCTTTTTCCTTGGGTCGAGACTCGACTTTTCTCTATTATAAGGTTTCTATCAATTGTATGTTATTTTTTTCATTTTGTTTCATTTATGGATTAACCTTTTTTTTCTTGGCTTTCAAACTGGATTCCCTTTGCTTCTTCTCCGCTAGTCTGCAATAATACAAGTTTTCAGTCTTTGGTTTTTGTTAGTGAACTTGTAGATAATCATACTAGTATGAACCTATTTTATGTAAAACGCAACAAGAACTTCATAGCTGATAGACATGTTTCTCATGCGAGAAAGCATTGTACTAAAGGCTACTTGGGATTCCTCTCCTTCTTTTTTGTTGCACTATGTAAGAAAGGAGTCTCTTGTACATGTTTGTAACTCTATTCTAGTTTAATATAATTATTAAAAAAAAAGGATTAACCTCTCCTAGAGAAAAAAACAACAACCTAAGCGACAAACATGTGGACAACACAGATACTACACACATGGGAATCTGACAAAACAGGAACAAATAAGGTAAGGTGTGTTTGAAAAAACTTACGGACTCTAGTTTATAAATTCTTTGCCGGTCAAAAATTCTTAAATCTTAAATCAAGCCCATTGTTAACCAATAAGCTATACCCCGGGCTTCGGCCATGTTTAGATTCCTCGAATTATAACAAGCCCATCAATAATCTTGGGTTAAGTTGTAAAATTAGCATTTAGCATATGGACTAGCCCAAAGTTAATATGTAAGTTGTAAAATTATCTTGTGGACTTGGGGGCTCGATCCCCAGTTTCTGCCCATTTTATTTACCTTGTAACTCGAACTAGCATGTCTAAATGGTGTCTTTTTTGACACATAGAGAGTCCCCCAAAGGGCGTGTCTAAATGGAACCATTTGGACACGAAGAACAATCTATGAACTTGCGTGTCCAATAAATCCTACCCTTTAGACACGCATAGAAAACTCCAAAGTGGCGTGTCTGATGAGATAACATTTAAGCCACGCAGAACAATTATGAACTGGCGTGTCCAATAAAACTACCTTTTAGACACGCGGAAAAATCTATATAGTGGCATGTCCAATAAAACTAACTCTTTAGACAGGCTCAGAAATCTGTGGAGTGGCATGGGAAATCTATTGCACACGCCAAAATTGTGTCATGTGTCCATAGATTGGTCTATGAACACGTTCATTGACAAATACAGAATAGGCGTTGCTAAATGGTACCTTTTGGACACGCCATGCTTAATGTGGTTTTTAATGGACATAATGGACACGCTAACTGAATGTAATGTGGCTGAATGTGTCAGTAATAGACATGGCATGGCTACATCTGCGATTTATGATATATAGCCATGCAAAAAATCAAAAACGTATCCACGAAAAATATAAGTGGCGTGTCAAAAAACCATTTGTGTACTAGTGTTGTATTAGGCTAGTCTGAATTTGAGAGAGCATAATATGGGGATGGCTTTGAGAAATAACCAGGCATGGGAAAAAGAAATGGTTTAGTAGAAGGACATGATTTGAAAGCTGGCCTTGCATCAGACACCTTATCAGATGGTTTCTCTTAGATGTAAGTCATGATTTTATTAACTATAACCCATGTAAAATAAGTGATTAAGGTAGTCAAACAGATCTTCATAATTATTCAACATAACCCATAAAATTATACATAATTGTTATATATAGCCCAAAATAATTGAATAAATTATCAAATCCCTAAATCAACAAAAAAAAAGTTAATTACATAATTTAATTTACGTAAGAACTGTGATATAATTGACTATTTTGAATAATAATCAATTTTAATGTAACCATGATTGAGAAAAAAAAACATCATCTTAAGAAATAATGATAGAATATGTTTATGGAGTTTTAGAAGATTGATTTTAGGAAAAAAGTCAAAACCTTTGTTAATTACATTTTAATTGTCGTTCTTGTGAAGATTTTTTAAAAAATTAATTGGAATATATACCCTCAAGCGATGTTAATGTAATCATGATTGAGAAAAAATAATTTATTTTAGAGAGAGATAAAATTAACGTTTATTTTATTCTTGGAAAAAAATGAATTAGGATTTATAATTGGTCAATTTGTAAGAATCGTGAAAAAACAATTAAAAATAATTTAAAATATAATTTAGTTTGAATTTTAAAAAAATTAGGGTTAATATTTTAATTTTAAAAAAGAAATATAATTTAAGTGGATTGACAATAAAGAATTAAAATTTATTTGGTTTTTGATATGAATTTAAATTCTTTTGGCCATAGATAAAAAATATATAGGCTGTATTAAAGGGAAGTCTATCAGATATGCAACCCTGGAAAAGAAAATTTGTTGTCCACTACGTGTAGCAGTTTGCTAATCCAAAATCTAAAATTAAAGAGGGGGATCGGGACACAAGCCTAATCGCACAATTTGACACAATGTTTATATCCATTGATTTGAGTATATGGGACGATTGACATGATTGGATCTAACAAGCAAAAACAGCCTGGATTGAATGGTAAAACATGCGGACTATTGGGTGACCCATAACCCAGATTACTTAACTAGCCAAAAACTTAATGTCATTTCCATCTTCATTCATTCCTCTCCTCTCGTCTTCCTGTAGCACCTGTATGCCCCGTTTCTATCTTAACCCCAACAATCATTATCAGTAGGGATAATTATTTTGAGAACACACCAAATCAGAGCTTACCAAGTCTCCTCTGTTATCTCTGTCCCTTTTTTTAGGTAAGTCAAAAATCTTGAATCATTTGATTTCTAGGGTTTAGTTAGATGATTTGTATATCTAAATATCTTGTAATTTGCTAATTTTATTTGGTTATTGGTATTAACAATGGGGGTTAAGATATGTTTGTAGTTTTAGAAAATCTTATTTTTTCGATCAAATTTTGAATTTAAGATTTGAGACTATATGATTTAATAATCAATAATATTTCGTATTTCTAAAACTTCATTATTTGATAACTTTTAAAGCTTCTCCAATCAGCCAATGCTAAAAGCTATAAAAGCTAAGCCAAATTTTACTTTTAACTATAATTGCAGTACAATCTTGACCTTTAAAGTTAAACTAATACGCTATTAAAACCAACGTCTGGTATCAGATGGAATTATTAATTACGTCTGATTGAAACAAACAGACTTTATATTTACTTTTGAGATACAAACACAACAAACGGACTTTATATTTACTTTTGAAATACAGACATAACTAACAATAGCATTTGATTTTCAGACGACTTAATATAGTATATTTGGCAATTGTCAAACTGGTTAGCTAAATTTGGCTACCTGTTATAGCATTTATAATTTGTAACACCTTTAGCACCCTAGACTATGGCTCTATGTTTTCCCAAATATGACTTATAGCTTCATAATTGTGGAAGCTCTTAGTAATTCAATTATAGCATTCTTTTTAAGTTTTGTTTGTTATTTCTAGATGTTTTTGAGTATTAACAGTATTGTAAAAAGTGAGGGGCAAGCTAAAGCTTGAATGTGTATGAAAGATCAAAATCGAAGAAGACTCGCCTAAACCAAAAAATGGTCGTTCGAGTATTGCTTCGGTTACAAAGAAAGAAAAGGGTGATCTTAGAAAGGGAAATAAGAAAAGTATTGAAATCCGAGTGTGATATACTTTGCAGTATGGTGTTGTTGAACTACTGTGTAAGGATTAGACTTGTCTGTGTAAGTCTGAGATACCTTTGTGAATAGATTAAGTCATCTATTTACAGTAATAGTAGAACACAATGATCTCATAAGAAGTGGAAGTTACATAGGCCCGGCCTTGGGCCAAAATTGACGAAGGTCAACTTTGGGCATCAACCCAAGAAGGGGCATCAAAAAAGTTAACTAAAGTTTAAACTTAGCTAATTTAACATATAATGTTTCTTACTAAGTTTATTTGCTTGCTATTACATATTTGAAGTTAAAGTACTTAACCAACTATGTTTTGTTTATTTACTGCAGCTGCTATCTATGCACGTCTTTATCGGTGACCTTAAAATAACCCAATTCAATTCATTATTTTCCCTTTCATTTCAAATTTACCATGCTTATTAATCAGTGTACCCATAATTCCCCCCTGATTAGTGATGTTATCTTTAAATTACATATTTGAATGGCTTTTAACTCATTGTCCACTCTTCATTTTATTTTCTTGTTCAAAATTAACCTAGAGCATAGATTACTTTACATGGTTATAGTTATGGTTGTGATGATATTAGGGCATCAATTTTGTAAATGAATCATAATGATAAATTTTAATCAAATAGATAAATTGTATAAATTATAATTTATGTCGTATTTATGTTGCTACAGTCTTGTATTATGGATTTATTTTTGTTATATAGGAAATTGTATATAGGGAATCATTCTAGCGTTTTACTTTGGGGCATCAAATACTCAGGGCCGGCTCTTTTTGAGTTACAGAGGAGTGGAGACCGTGGGGTGAAATCGTGTCCGCGATGTAGGGAAGACTGACGGTTACGCACACTCACTACTCCCTTCACTCTCTTAACCGTTCCACGAATTGATTACTTTCTCATCGTAAGTGTAATGCTACACCGCACCTAATGTAAACCACCAAACCAAAACCGTAATAAATATCCCATGTGTGACATATTTGATGTCTCTTGATAATCCAATAGTAGAAATGTACTGCTATTATTGAGTTGATTAAGTCATCTGTGAGAGACTACATGGTCAAGTGGTTGTGCCAAGATTTCTCATGAGAATGAGTTGATCAGACTAAATAATGAGTTTATTGAGATTCTCAGAGACTTGAGTTTATTGAGATTCTCAGAGACTTGTTGAACTAATGAGTCGAGCAGAGTCAACTATTAGTGCTGATGAGATCTAGTGATGCCAGTTGTGGGCATTTGTCGGCATAGCGATGCCACTGCTAATAATTGATGACATATATTAGCAGTGGAGTACGCCGGGTATTCTTTATTAATAAAAAACTTCATTACATCAAATCATGATGATAAATGACCATGAAGGAATTAAAAGATAATTATGTCAAAAATAACTTGATATTGGCGCTCGTAGATGTTGATAGTGATGTACGAACGTCATCATGCTATTCTTTTCAATGGTCTGAGTGATTATGTCTATGTTGGTATCAACTCATCGATAATGGAAAACATTGGCATCACCAGCTGATATAAATATTGGCATCACTCTATGAATGACATTCATACAAGTTGTGAGTATCACTCATGAGTGATACGAGCCCATGGTATATTATCAATAAAATATCATAGCCTCTCTCTACGAGTAATTGAGCTAACACCACTACTCTGTGATAGAAGGAAGACTATAGCATCTCTTGGTGAAAGATGGCGTCATGATGAAAGCTTGTGCATCAATTCGTCGATGATGCACAACAGTGGAATCGATCATCTTTATAAACAAATGATACCAAGTAAGAGCTATCAAATTAGATTATTTGATTACCGAATGCTCGTAGATCGGGTCATCAAATGGAGTAATCCAAGTAATAAGAGACGAGATGATGCATCAAGCAAATAAAATACGAGAGGAAATAACATGGATGTATCGTGGCACCGACAATAGTTAGAAATAGGTAGTGTTGGAGCTGGCAGTTTCCCACGCCGTAAAATGAAAGGTCTAGTGATGTAAGCACCAACAAGAATAAGTCATGGCGTAGGAAATTTCTAGCATCGTGAAGAAGAAAACAATGCCTACAGAAATGGGTGATTGTGCTGGAAATTGCTAGCTCCATGAAGAGAAAAGAGGGAGTTGCTGGACTAGTATCAGAGACAGCAGGAGGAGAGGACGTTGGGTAATGCCAGCGCCGTCAAAGGGATGGTATTGGCCTCGAGAGATGCCAGCGATAAAAGTAGTATATGGCGCTAGCTATTGCCAGTGTCATGGATAAATGATACCAGCGTCAGAAGATGCCATCCATAGTTATAGGGGCGTCCAGCGTTAGAAAGGCTAGTACCAGCTCTGAATACTGAGATTGGTTTTTTTTTGTACCAAGCTATTTTGAATGATTGGCATGATCATGCCAACATCAATCTGACTTTTATTGTCAACTTTAAGTGCAGTCTTGTGAGTCTCAACATATTGCATGTGTATTTTAATATACAAACACATAAATATATATTACATCTTGAATTATGAACAATGTTTAGGTAGATTCATAGCCTTCATTTAAGGATAACCATGAATAAGTTTAGTAATTTGTTCGAGAGGATGAGTATATAATTAGATAATAAACTTCAAATTTTCAAGGCATATGCAATACTGTGAGAACAATAACGAATCAATGTAGCTCAATAAGAGTCTAAATATCGATATATAAATACAGAATGATTTCTAAAAATTCAGTTGTGGAATATAACACTATAACAAATTCAAGTTGTTCAATACTATTAAGAAATCTATCTAGGAGCTTAATATTCATTTGAGAACAAGGTAAAGGAGGAAAGTAACACATTTGCAATGTATATTTTGTATAATCATAGAATATCTGGGAGGACTTACAAAAAGAACACTTAGCATTTCGAGAATCTTATTAGTGATAAAGATTTAATACTGAAGTAAGTATTGAGTCAGACATTCTATATATGTATAGAGAACACTGAAAGTTCAGGTGAGTGAAGCTCTAGTATATATATACAGACATAATCTAGGGATCAGTGCAGAGCATCTATTTCCTTTTGTAGGGTCTATAGGCTTAATTCTTTGAAGAATCAATATCATATATACATATTGTATGTTTTTGATACGGGATCAGAGACAAATTTACCCTACGGTAAAAACCTACCATCAACATTAAGTCTCCTACTTAGTGCCGAACATTAATGTTTTACAGTAAGCATGGATGGTGACAGTACGTCTAAAAAATATCTGAAATTCAGTTCAAGAATATTTACTTAGATTCTCCTCCAACAAATGCCCTTGACGAACTTGGGGTTTTCGATGTATTAGGCTCTATCTAGTAAGTAAGTAGTTGATGCTGTCGTAGATGAAACAAAATAGTGATCTTATTTCCACTCAATTAACAAGTGATATAATGGAATTCAAGTTCGTTCCCACGAAGAGCGAGGTGTTTAGATGTTTAAACTATCACAAATGGGGGTTTTGTTTTTGGTTTTAAGCAAAGTAAATAAGAAGCAATTAAAATATTTAGTTGTAAGCAATGGAGAGATTCATGATCGAGGAATCTTTCCTGGTTACTAAATATTTATCAAAGTAATATTCTTATATATTTTTTATTAACCACCAATTATCACCAACCGTAGAATACAATAAGCTCGGTTATCCCTAAAATTCCTTACATTACTGTATACGAAAGCGTTCAAATACCAGATTATATCCGTCATAGCCACCAAGAATAAGCTCTCAAGGTATAACTTAGTCAAATGATTTAGGTTTTGTGAATTAGGTTGATCCTAGCATCAAACGCATAAGCTCGGTCTGCTTAATAGTGTTGTATTTACACGTGATTACTCTACAGAATCCCTCAGTAAGGTTTCACATTCTCTACTTGTATAGTATGTGTTCGACTATTACACGTATCACACAACTCTCTATTAACTTTAGATTAATTAACAAATTGAATTAGTTGGCCACCTAAACAATCTAACTTGTATAGTAGGTGTTCGACTATTACACGTGTCGTACAACTCTCTATTAACTTTAAATTAATTAACAAAATGAATTAGTTGGCCACCTAAACAATCTATCAATCAAGCATAAAAATCCATATTAGTAAAAAAATGATAATCATGTGATATATTATAAAAATAGATTTATATTCTAAATTGAACATGTATTAGAAATTAGAATTCATCCTCAATCAATAAGAAGTTTAGCTACTCATGGATGTAGTAGCACCCATGTTATACATATAATAAAATAGAGAAGAAATTGTTATGATAATAGAACCGCTCTGAAACCCTAGCATTTTCTCATTATCAATGATTCTCCTCTCCAAGACCTACAAAATAATGTTAAAGATGTCTTATTTATGTCTTGGGAGTCTCATTATATAGTATCCACGAAATATGGGGGTTAGAATCCTTCCAGTACCGGGTTTCCTCCTTTCAGAAGTCAAAAACGCGTCAAAACGGATCCCAAAGGTTTGCCACAGTCGACATGGTCGATTTCCATGAACTGTGCCGACTCTAGGACCAAAATAACTCTGATTATCTGTCCCAATGCTACAATCGACATGGTCGATTCCTAATGAACCTTGCCGAATCTAGGGATTAAAAATTCAAGTTTTTTGTCCGAAAAAGTGTTCCGGTCGGCATAGTTGGAAACAATACCAAATTGTTGTGTTGTAGATGACTTTTTCCTACTTTGGTTGTTTTTTCCATAACTTCTTCGTGCGAACTCGGAGGAACCTCATTATTTTTGCGGTTACTTCATATTCTCGTTCTTTTCAAGATGGTATTAAGAACTCCTGGATTTGAATGAGATAAATTCGGTCTGGCCCTTCTTCACTTGTAGAACTCAACTTCCTTGTTCATTTTAGCACTTTGTAACTCATTATTGGATGATTCACCTAATATGACACATAACATAGAAAACAAGAGAAATAAAAAGTAATATGCAAGATTATAGCTAAAACAAGTGTGGATTTGACATTAGAAACATGTAAATTAAGCACTTATCAGTAGTATACGCTAGTGCTTAGAGTTTAGTCTGCAACGTCAAGTGCTAATGGTGGTGACAACTGTAATAGTACATAGGAGATGGAATACCAGTGACTATGAGATAATGATTTGAGTTGAGCTAATAGTAGCAAGGTAGGAGACAACAAACGACATTAGAGCTTGTGGTGGACTCCCGATAGTATGCTTGATATAAGAGCGTACCAACTCTTAAGTCCAAAAGATTCACTGATTTTATCTCATATCGATATGAACGACGGAAAGAAGGGATGGCATCAACATGAATGCCAGAAGTTGGTGACGATATTATGTCACAATTTCAGTGGAGTAACAAGGCACAAGGTTGATGATGTATTTCAACTTGATATGGTGAAGTTTATTCATCCCAATATTGTGGGTGAATGTCAAGTAAGTCTTCATATTCGTTTTTCCTTCATATTTGTATATATATATATACTCTTTGAACGGTTAAGTTGATGGAAATATGTACAAATGAACATTAATTTCGGAGAAGTTCGTCGCTAGAAAACATTCAACTGCAGCTCATTATGGGAGAAATATTGTATAATCTTCTTTTGATATCCGATTGATATGGTTGATCCCAATTCTTGAAGATAAAAGAATAAGATATCTTATTTTCAAAGAATGACTCAATTTGGAGTTCATTTGGTTAGTCAAATATGTGTGCAAATTTGTATACGATGGACACACCCTTATAATAATGGTAGTAGAGACACAAATAAGCGTTTCTCGTAAAGGATGCATTGCCCCATTCCTCACCTATTGCTAAAAATTTCTGAGTTTGTAAACTGTAGTAGTAGTGATAGTTGTAGGAGCAGCGATAACGACGGATGAGCAGTAGACAAAGCTGGCACCGGACGAAGTTGGCGATGGATAAAGAGCTAGTTCTGGAAGAATATTTCTCTGGAACGAGTTGCCACCAACAGCAGAATCCCGTTTTGTAGCGACACTGTTTACTCCGAGGTCATAAAAACTTTATATGATGTCCATTCTGAGTGCTTCTGATAAGTGCATAATTTACATGATTTCATTGTCAAATCCATACTAATAATTGCTATAATTCTTGTATATTACTTGTTATTACTCTTTTTTCCTTTAATTTGTTTTTATTAGGTGAATCATCCCAAGAAGAGTAAAAGTTTCTACAAAATAGACAATAAATAAGGTACTTCAAGTATCTAAGTATCCAAGTCGAAGAAGAGTGGAAGAAGTGCAACAAAAAGGAATAAAGATGCTCAAGAACATGAGACGGGCCAAATACCAAGTTCAACTCATCCAAAATTATAATTTCTTAATACCATATTGAAGAGAATTGAAATACAAAGAGAACAAAAAAAAGAATGAGGTCATTCCGACATCGGACGAAGAAGTTATGAGCAAAACAAGATAATATTGAAAACTTTGTTCACAAATTGTAGAGGTTTGCAAACCATACCCGTATGAATTCGTGAACTAAAGGGGTTTGAAACCAGGGTTTGCAAACCATATATACATTCTGAAGTTTCAAATTAAAAGGGTTTGCAAACCTTACTCAACTATTTTTCACGAACCGTTTTGGGTCTTGTTTCCTACTTAGGATAGAAGTTATTTTAGGGAAGGTTTCCTAACTGACTAGGACTCTTAAAGGAATGGTCTTTTAAACCTATATAAATAGGTATTAGGCTTTGTAGAAAAGGGGGAATTTTCTCAAGTATTGGAGAAGAACACAAGAGGAGAAAGCTAGGGTTTTTGGAGCGGTTCCATTATCGTAACGATTTCTTATCTACTTTCTTATATGTATAACATGGATGCTTCCACATCCATGAGTAGATAAAAAAAAATAATTGATTAAGGATGAATTTTAAGTTATAAACATGATTTGAGTTATTATATTAATATATTTTGAGTTCTTCATATGATTATCGTTTGTTTATACTACAAAAAATATTTATGATTGATTGATAGATTGTTTAGGTGGCCAATTGAGTTGATTTGTTGATATTATCTAGTTTTAGTATTGATTTATGAGATAAGTAATAGTCCATCGACTCGTACACAAGTAGAGAGCACGAGACCTTGCAGAGGGATTCTGTGGAAGAATGGTGTGTATGAACAACACTAGTAAGTGGACCTTGATCTAAGAGTCTTACTGCTAGGATTAACCTATAAATTCACAAAACATAAATCATTCGACCAAATTACACCCTGAGTGATCTACTAGTAGGTGGTTAGGACGAATAGAATCTGGTAGGCGAGAACTTCTGCTAGTGATATAAGGAATTTTGGGGGATAACATTAATCTAGTTGTTATTCTATGGTTGGTGATAATATATGATTAACAATGAGTAGATGAATATACTAATCCAATGATTGTTTAGTAACGAAGAAGGATTCCTCTATCAACCATCTCTCTATTGCTTACAACTTAATCTTTTAATTGCTTTCTTATTTACTTAGCTTAAAACCTAAACCACAACCCCCTTTGTGACACTTTAAAAAATTAAAACATCTCGCTCTGCGTGGGAACGAACTTGACTTTCATTATATTGCTTGTTAATTAAGTGGAAATAAGATCACTAATTTGTTGCATCTACAACATGCATCAGATTTTGGCGCCGCTGCCGGGGAGCAGTCGGTTTTAGTTTTTATTTATTTTTGTTTTTAGGTTTATTTTTATATTTTAACTTTATTTTCTAGATTTATTTGGTTTCAGGTACTTGATCTATGGTACCCAAACGTTTGGATTACCCAAGGTACGGAATTCAAACTCGCAAGGGTACAGTACTGCAAGAACCTCAATTTTTTATACAAGAACCACCTCTAGAAGAGATAGGTAATCCTCAACCTCCGTAGAAAAAGTTACGAGAGTTGACATCTTTATATTTAGATTCGCAACCACCGTGCATTAATATAGATGCACCAGTGGAGATGAAGTTGAATCTGATTCATCATCTACCCAAGTTCAAGGGTTATTCAGGTGAAAACCCAAATCGTCATCTTCAGAACATGTTGACGAGTCTTAGGAATGAAACTAAAGATAGTGAAACATCTATGCTGCAAGCCTTTCCATTTTTTTTGACAGACTTAGCAAAAGAGTGGTTGTATTACCTTCTTCCAGGAAGCATTACAACATGGACAAAGATGAAAATTTTATTTCTAGAGAAGTATTTCCCTGATTCCAAGACGTCATCTGTTTGTAAAAAGATTGGAAGCATTATGCAGATTACTAGGGAGTCTCTTTATGAATACTGGGAAAGATAAAAACGGTTGTTAGTAAGCTTCCCACACCACAACATATCTTCAACACTCATCATTCAATATTTCTATGAAGGATTACTTTCGGAATAGAGAAACTTTATAGATGCAGCCGTATGAGGTACACTTACCGAAAAGACAATCTCACAGGAAACTAGTTTGATTGAGAGTATGGCTTCAAATGTGAAGCAATTCTATACCAGGAACAACTCACATGTCAGAAGAGTTACCGAGATATAAGATTCTTCACAATCGGAACAATGGTTGAATAATATAGAGAAGATAGTGCAATGAATGGCTGCGGTGATCATTCATACCTATGAAGAAGAGGATGAACAGGTAAATGTTGTGTTGCCTAATCATAGGACAAGGTATGATCCCTATTCTAATACTTATAATCCTGGTTGGAAAGATCACCCAAATTTCAGCTATGCAAACAAGCAAGCTGCAGTTCCTATTATGGGCGACAAAGTGGATTTCAGCTATGATAATAATTTCAACCACAACAAGCTAAGGAGAAAAGCTTGTCCATTGATGACAAGTTAAAACGCTATGATGCAGAGTATGCAGGGTATTACTTCTATGTTTTAACAAAGTCAACAGAAGACATATGCTTCCATTAAAGATTTGCAGACTCAGATGGGGAAAATGGCAACCGATATGAATCCAATGAAGTCACAAGCATCAATAAAACTTCCATCACAACCTTTTGTGAACCCAAGAGAGCACGTCAATATTGTAACTCTGAGGAGTTGAAGGCAAGTTTAAGATTCAAATCAACAATAAGAGGTAAGCGGCGACTTATAAAATGAAGTAGAAGTGGAAACTTCTCTTACGGAAAAGACAACATCAACCGGCCAACCTAAGGACACGGTTCTTACTTTTACCACACCACCTCCTTTTTCTAGTCGTTTAACCAAGTCAAAGATGCAAGCTCAAGATTAGGAAATCATAGATATTTTCAGCAAGGCGCAAATCAACATTTCATTTATTGAGGCCATTAGAACGGTACCCAAGTATGCTAAGTTTCTGAAGGAGTTGTGTAGAAAGAAGGATAAGTTGATTTTTAATGAAATTAGTCAGGTAGGTGAAAGTGCTTCAACTATGTTGTCAAAGAAGATGTCCACAAAGTGCAGTGATCCTGGGGGTTTCACGGTGCTAGTTACTATTGGTAGCCGCAGATTTGAGCGTGATTTGCTTGATTTGGGAGCATCCATTAGTGTTATGTCAGTTGATATTTATGATTCTTTGAATCTTGGACCATTATAGAAGATAAGGATTATCATTCAATTAGCTAATAAGTCTAACATATATCCTAAAAGACTCGTGGAGAACATGTTGGTTCAAGTAAATGAGTTCATCTTTCCGGTTGACTTCTATGTTGTGGATATGCAGAATGAAGATAATTGTTCATCTACTTCTTTACTACTTGGGAGACCGTTTATGAAAACTGCAAAGACGAAGATTGATGTTGATATTAGGACACTCTCTATGGAGTTTGATAAAGAAATTATACGCTTCCATATCTTTGAAGCCATATGTTATCTAAGTGATGTCCATTTTGCTCTATTGATATTATTGATTCGTTAGCTCAACAAATGCTTGATTTAAGTAGTAACGATGAACTTGGGATTGTGTTGCGACACATTATTGATATAGACGTCCATCGAATGCATAACTTGGAGGTTGATATTGCAAAAGAATTGGTGGAGATGTGTGGTACCTTAACAACATTACAAGAAGCTCAAACGGGTAATATTTCATATATCTTTTTACCCGTAACTGATGAGGTTGATGAGTATGTAAACACGTCATTTTTACATCGAAGTTTATATTTATTTAGTTCTTTATTTTATACATATTTGATGATTTTTGTTTAGTTTTACAATTTTTAATAAATAAAACTCGATGAACTAAAACACCATACTTTACCCTAAAATGGAAGAATTATCCTGACTAGCTCAGGAAGGAAACATATGAGTATTGCAGGAACTCCACAAAAAATTGGATTGTAGTGCAAACTTGGCCCGAGGACAGAAAATTAGGCTAAAGAGTGACACTGCTAAAGGCAGGCACGTATCTAGCGATGGGATTCCTAAATTCTTATTTCCATTCAAGCTTAAAATGAGAGAGTTTAACATGGGAATCGCTAAAGGCAGTTGTGGCTTCGGCTATGGGGCAACAAAAAATATTATGGTGCCTACACGACCACATGGAGTTTGAGCCATTTAGTACTTTCAGTTTTCTCATGGCAAGAAACAATATGTGGAGTTAAAAGTCAATCGTATTCATATTATGGAAATAATTAAGACCGATTTCTTAAGGAGGTAGGAGGTGCTGGCAAGAATAGGAAAATATGGGAATTATATTATTTAACACACGTAATGCTTTTATTGGATGATTTTATGTGTTAGTTGAGAAGTGGTACAATTATTGGATGATGATGTGGTTAGGAATTAGAAAAAGAAAGATAAGTTTCTTACGACCTATATAATGTGTCTCGACAAACCGAACAGAGAGAGTTCTTGGCGAGGTCCATGTCCGAGAAGCAAGATTAGTTTTAGATTTATTTTATTTTTTTGTTTTCAGTTTTTGTAATGAATAGTTAGCTCCTTTTTACTGGGATCAAAGATAAAGCTAATTATTATGTAAACAACTCTGATATTTTTTAATAAATATTGTTTTAGATTTAATTTTTTATTAATTTTTCTTTAATTACGGCTTTCTTTTTTAGCCGTTTTGAATAGTTTTCGGCTGTTGATTCTTTATAAACGAAGGAGATTAAATTATTTAAGATTTCGTATATGTATTTTAACTGCGATATTATTCGAGATGTATTGATTGGGTTCGATATTCTTGAGTCATATTACGAATATTTTATAGAGATTGTATGAATAGTTTATGTTATTAATTTGGCGGAATCAAAAACCTCTGTTTTCTTTATTTTGAGTATTTATTTATTTTATTAGTTTTAACATACTTCCTTCATTTGTTTTTAGCACATAATTTGTGAAATAGTTAGAATTAATAATATCAATCCCTGTAGATGATCTCGTATTTGCCGCTTCTACTTTGTAGTCGTCGTACGATTGTGGCTATAGGTTTTTGGCCTATCATAGGTTTCTTTACCTTCCGTTGTGTAGGCACCTAAATTAGAACTGAAGCCTCTATATGATCACTTAAAGTATGCTTACTTGGGTGATAGCGAAGAGCTTTCGGTCATCATTGTAAAGAATCTCACAGCAGTACAGAAAGAATGCTTGATTAGGGTTCTGAAAGAGCACAAAACGTCCGTTAGTGGACAATTGTTAATATCAAAGGCATTATTCCATCCATGTGCATGCATAGCATCATAATGGAAGACGATGCAAAGCCAGTACGTGATGCTCAGCGTAGGCTTAACCTTCCAATGATGGAGTTCGTGAAGAAAGAGATCCTCAAATTGGTAAGTGTGGGGGTGATTTACCCAATTTCTGACAACAAATGGGTTAGTCCGGTATAGGTGCTACCAAAGAAGTCTGGTGTTACAGTTGTCAGAAATCAAGATGACGAACTTGTTCCTATACGAGTTCAAACAGTATGTATAGGCTACAACAAGCTTAATTTTGCTACCCAAAAGGATCATTTTCCTTTGTTTTTCATTGATCATATGTTAAAGAGGTTGTCGGGACATTCACATTATTGCTTTTTGGACGGTTATTCGGGTTATAATCAGATTGTTATTGCACTGGAGGATCAAGAGAAGACTACTTTTACTTGTCATTTTAGTACGTTCATATATAGACGGATGATGTTTTGTCTTTGCAATGTGCCTGTCATCTTGAACTTGTGCTTAAAAGATGTATAAACACTAATCTTGTTCTTAATTGGGAGAAATATCATTTTATGGTAAACCATGCTATAGTCCTCGATTATATTGTATCCTCTCGAGGGATCAAAGTAGACAAAGCAAAGATAGACTTAATAAGAAACTTACAATACCCCACTTCGGTGAGGGAAATTCGCTCGTTCTTGGTCATGCAGGTTTTTACAGGCGGTTTATCAAAGATTTCTCCAAAATCTCAATGCCAATGTGTAAATTGTTGCAAAAGGAGGCTACTTATAACTTCGACAAAGAGTGCAAGGATGCCTTTACAGATTGAAAGAATTGTTGACAACTGCATATAATATTAAGTCACCCGATTGGAGTTTATCGTTCGAATTGATGTGTGATGCGAGTGACTATGCAGTTGGGGCCGTTTTTGGTCAAAGGGTGGACAAATTGTCCCACGTGATTTACTATGCATCTAGGACCCTAAACAACGTGCAAATCAACTATTCTACTATGGAGAAAAAGTTGTTGGCTATAGTGTTTGCATTATAAAATTTTAGATCACATTTGGTGGGTACAAAAGTGGTTGTATATTCTGATCGCGCGGCACTTAGGTATCTACTCAAGAAGTAAGAATCTAAGCCAAGTCTAATAAGGTGGATTCTATTGTTGAAAGAATTTGACATAGAAATTAGAGACAAAGAAGGTGTTGAGAATACTGTTGCAGATCATCTTAGTAGACTTGTTGTTTCCGAAGAAGAACTTCTCTTACAAGATCGTTTTCCGGATGAACAACTTTTCTCAATCGATGCTTCAACTCCTTGGTACGCTGATATAGTGAACTACTTAATTACAAGGTCGGTACCTAGTATAATGTCTAGTTTTCAAAAGCTAAAGCTTAAGAAGATAGCCAAGCAATATGTATGGAATCTGGTTCTATCTTCTCCATCACAAAATGTTGTTGGATGTAAGTGGATATATCGCATATAAAGATAGGCCGACGAAACTATTAATGTTACAAAGCACGGCTAGTGGCCAAAGGTTACAATGAGCAAAAGGGCGTCGATTACTGATGTGATTTTAATATAGTGGTAAAATAGATTCGATTCTCGGACTTGTGAAGATTTAATTTCTAGATTTAATTTTTAACTACTAAAAATAAATAAGATTAAATAGATTTGATTTTAAAAATAGATGGAAGAAAACTAGGGTTTAAGATTCCACCATTCACCAATACTTCTGTGATACGCCTAACAATTATATGCTCAATTTAATCTAAATATGCCAAAGATAGGTTTTTGAAAGAATAATTGTAAATCCTAAGCATGAGACATCAAAAGCAGTTAACCAAGCATGACTCATCAAAAGAGAACACAACTATTTAAGAAAAACCCATTTTTTCAATTTTAATCCAAGTAATTAATAATAAAAGAATTATAAAGAAAATATAAATAAAATAGACATACCACTTAATTATTGGAAGAACGGACTCCTCTATCGCCCTAGATGGTGATTAGCTCATTGTAATGGAAACACACTCAAAATAGTCTTTTCATTGCTCAAAAAGTGCTTACAATGATTAAAAAGAAATAACACAGACGTTATGAGACGCTTATAAGCGTTACAGTGAAGTGATCAGAGTGTTATAGCAGCAGAAAAGGTAACAGGAAAGTAAGACGGATCGTGTGTGTAGCGGAAGAACAACTGTTGAAGCAGCAGAAGCAGCGACGGAAACAGCGACAGAATGAACGACAGTTCGCTGGTGTTGTTTGTTCTAAAGCTGTTTTCTTCTTCGACAGCAGCAGAATTCTTTTCTTCTCTTCCTGTTTTTTTACGGTGGCTCCCCCTTCCTGTTTATCGCTTCTCTGGATATATATATATATATATATATAGCATTAGTGAACCCTAGAAACTCTAGAGAATCGATAAGGAACCAAAAATCAACTCCAAATCAACTTGGAATCCGTGTGAAATCAAAACAGGAACGAACTCCTTTTCCAGTCCAAATTCGAAATTTCCAAGCAGATTTTTCCGGATAAATCTCTCTGTTGACGTGTGTTGTGTTATCCCTTGAGTGTTTAATCAATTTGGGGTAGAAAGAACACGTCAAAACTCCATAAAATTCGGTCCCAAATCATCAACGAAGATTTTTTCGTGAAGAAATAATTTTCCGCCATTTTCGGATGTTTGAAATGCAAAAGGGGGTGCCCCCAATCCAAAGTGTGGGTGCCTTTATCACTTCTTTCCGGGTGCCTTTATCACTTTTCGAGCCAATTTTTCCCAAATTATTTATTTTTCATAATACCTAGAAAGACATAAAAAGACACAATAAGTATAAAAACGAACACTATCAAAATAGATAATCGAACGCAATTTAGACACAAAAATATGTCTATCAAATACCCCCAAACTTATTATTTGCTAGTCCTCGAGCAAATAAAAATAAAATCCTAACTCACTTTCGCAAGAATCGCGACTACATTTGGCATATGTAATAAGCCGTTAAACCCCTAGGTGTCCCTAGTGGACGAGTTTTGTCTCGTGAGGGTTTACAAGAGGTATACCCACAAAACCTTTACTCCAGATTTTAGCGACTCGTGAACGATTAAGGATAGACACTAAACAAGATATTTAGTTGGCTTACTCAATTCTTCGGCTATAAGAATCATTACCCTATATGAGTCCAGTTGTTGTACACGAGTGTTTACTCAAGTATACTAAAATTCATATATAAGACAACAGAGTTCTACTCAAATAATCGTTCAACCACAAGATTCAGAATCTATCATAGTTCAATCACATGAAAATATTTAGAAGATGGACATGGAAAATATGAAGGTTGCACGTGTTGACTAAGGTGAACGGTGTTTCCCATATCTGTCTGAAGGTCAGTGCCAGGATGAAACCTAATGAATTGAGATACGCACCCACTAGTCTTTAATCTAATACTAATATCGATTCAACTGGTATATACACGGGTTCCATCGATCGACTTATTGAAAATAAAACAATAAATGTATTGAAAAGATGATTGGATCAAATTGGATCCAAGCGCATGGTTCTTATCAGCATCTTACATGATAGTTCCCATGGATCCTGCGTTCCATGCTTGCTTAGGCGACAGAGACTGGGAGAACGCACACATATTGCTATCAAAGTGTCAATCTCTTTTTTTTTTTTTTTTTTTTTTTTTTTGGAAATAAAATGCAATAATGGGATTTGATCTCAAAACACTATATTTCATCCTGACGGCAATAACAATTTGATACTGGGCCCCACCAAATCACTTAGAGAAACACAAAATTACAAAAGTAAAAAACAGAAAGTGATATGGTAGAGATAGACTCTGAGATTTGGTGACGACTATCATGTTATTTCTAACACCTGAACTCTGTCCTTTTATGAATAGACCATTTCACTGGGCGCACCAATTCCTATAGAAAAAGAGCTAAGTTTCCATTTACCTAGAATGGTTAGTGTCACCCTGAAGTGTTCACAAGCTTCTAAATTCTAGAGCTTAATTATTAAAGTAAAAATTTTCTCCCTTACCCCCAAACTTAAATCAAACAGTGTCCTCAATGTTTCTAAAGATGAATGATTAAAAATATGAACAAGGAGAAACTGTTACCAATCGAAGGAAAAGAGTTAAGGAAAAATATTACTGTGTTTCATGAGCATGGGTTACCTCCCAAGAAGTGCTAAGTTTAAAGTCTTCAGCCAGACTAAGGAAGAATTAGTCACCTCATGAAATCATATAGCAATAGTCGGAACAACTGTGGGTCATCTGAATCAAATAATGCTATCACAAAGAGAAAACTACAACATGCCAAGAAAATGAACAAACCGAGCACACCTTTATCTAGTTTTCTGTTTAAGACAACTACTTCTAGCTGTGGTTCAGGTTCAGGGTCTATAAAAGGGTCTAGATAAAATATTTTCATGGGTTGGATTTCCTCATAGGCATGATCAACAGGATCAGGTTGTAAAGTCTGGAAAAACTCAACTAAGAACTTAGAAGCACATAATAATAACCTGAATAATTGTGGATCCTCAAAGTCAATCAGGATTGACCCACACAGTTGACTACAATGAAGGTGGCCATTCTTACGCAAATATGTCGATTCTAATTTCCTAAAGTAATTAGACTTAGTCTCAAAGCTTAATAACTGACACATTTGAAATTCAAACGTTCCCACATATGGAAGAAAATATCTTGGTGGGAAAACAAAGTCAATCTGGGTATTATCGCCTAGGTAAACCACATCGACCAGAGGATGGGTTTTTAACAACTGAACTTCTTTATGGACATGATGAAGTTCAGGAAACAGTTTTTGAAGATAATCTCTTAATATGGTAAAGGCACAAACATCAAGTCCCAAGTGAGGGACTTCTAAAAGAGTCAAAGTTAAAGCACAGGGAGAATGATAATCACCCCCAAATTTAGAATTTTGGGTGTCTCTAGATAGACTAGTCACAATTTCCTTAATTTCTAGATCATCAGATTCTCGAAAATTGTCAATTGCTTCTTCTAAGTTATAATCAAGTGGTGCATCCTCACTCATATTTAAAATCTCTACGGGTCTATCTTGGTTATCTACAACTATTGTTTCTAAATCGTTGGACTCTAAAACAGTATTCTCAGGATAAACCCGTTCCTCTAAACCATTATCGGTTTCAAAACAAGAGAGTTCTACATCGTCTAAAACAGTGGTATCTCTGGTCAAATTTTCTTCCTTTTGAATAGGTGAATGATCATTAAAATTATTTGGATTTGAACAAGAAATAACACTATCATCATGAAGCACAATTGGAGTGACAATTTCCTGATCACTATGTTTTGTATATTTCAAGTTCTTCACCAATATAATCCTCATCATCATAAAAACATGAAGATGTTTGAACCTCGTCTAAATAAGTAGTGTTACCAATTCTATCCTCGTCCTCTTGACTAGGTGAATAATTATCAAGGGTAGCACTATATTGGAAATTAAGATCATTTTGAGCAATATTATTATTTGCAGACATTTCATTCACACTTAATCCAAACCTTTTTGTACTCTCAGTCAACTCCCTGAGGGATTCTTTTAGAAAATCAAATGGATCATAAAGGGTATTGGTTTGCAACTGCTCATGTGATTCTTCTAGAGGCATACTAGGTTCATGGGGGGTACTATATTGCATCTGTTTTAGGGCATCCCTCCAAGATAACGAACTCAAATCATCATGGGGAGTACTAGATTGCATTTGTTTTAGGGCATCCCTCCAAGACAAAGAACTAGAATTTTGCTCACTTTCATGTTCATAAAACGGGTGTATGTACGAATAGTAATTGGGATCACCTTGGTATGAGTAATAGCCTCCAAAAGGTTGGTGGTGATCCCGATTACTATCCACACAATGTTGATAGGATGGATATTGTCTATTTTGAAATTCAGTCGGATATTCATTGTATTGGTCCTCATAATACCAGTTCGACATTTTCTAAAAAATAAAAATTCCTAATTAAAATAATCTAAGAAAATCCCAACATGAAGGGGTTTCTAAACATTCACAAACAAGTCCGACTCAACCAAATCAAACCTATTGAATCTAGAAAACAAAAAGCATGATGGCTCCACTTAGATTGTTTCTAGACCAGCTTCTATTCTTTTAAAAGGCAACTAGTTACAATTTTAGCAAACCTCTTAGAACGATCCGAATTAGATTAAGTCAAAGAGAAACAGGATAAGCTCTAAGGAGCTTTGATAACTCTGTCTCTTTGGCACTTTTCCCTGGGTTACAAGGCTGCTCTAATCAACTTAAAATAATCTTCTTGAACTTCGAGTTCGGCTAACAAGGTAACCAATATAGTCCTTTTGAACGATTTTCCAATAAGCTCGATACCCTATAGGTCTCTTTCTAGTCAAAATTAAATGTTTTAGGTTCGCGTTTGGTAACGTGTTCCTAAAGCGGGCAAGAAGGAAACTGTGATGAAATCCGAGTCCTTATCTTGTATGGCCAGTTCTTGCCATTTACTAGAAAAGTAAGTTCGTTTTCAATTCTTCAACATATATGCATACGAAGAAATACAGTAAACCCACTTGCAGGGGATTCGTGGGTTGATCGAGTCTTACCTCCCGTACCAGACGACGGATGAATCGGTTGTAGTCGACTCGGGCCACCGACTCCTGTATCAGTGTACAAACCCAAGGGGCCGAGAAAATATCGTAATTGTCGTTCTTCCCTGTAGGAGTTTATATTTAATAATACCCTTCCGTAGGGCTTAAAAATAAATAAAGTGTCCAAATGTCTAAAAGTCCAAAAAGAAAGTCCAAAATAAAAGAAAAAATTACAGAGATAATAAAAATTTCCTAATACAATTTTCTAAACAAATAAAAAAAATATAAAAAATAAAAATAAAATAAAATTAAAAATAAAATTCTTTGTCTTCTTTTCCGTTCTTTAAGCTTTCACTTTTAACTCCAAATCTTTAGCTTTAATTCCAAGTCTTTGGCCCACTTTCTTTTCGATCCAAAATCCAACCTGTAGCAAAAAGAAAAATACCAAAAGAAACGTAAAATAGAACAAAGTAAAATAATAAAAATAAAATCTAAAACTAAATCTAAAATTCTAAACCTAAAAACAAGTCAGCGTCAGCGGTGCCAAAAATTGATGTGATTTTAATATAGTGGTAAAATAGATTTGATTCTCGGACTTGTGAAGATTTAATTTCTAGACCTAATTTTCAATTACTAAAAATAAATAAGATTAAACAGATTTGATTTTAAAAATAGATGGAAGAAAACTAGGGTTTAAGATTCTACCATTCACCAATACTTCTGTGATACGCCTAACAATTATATGCTCAATTTAATCTAAATATGCCAAAGATAGGTTTTTGAAAGAATCATTGTAAATCCTAAGCATGAGACATCAAAAGCAGTTAACCAAGCATGACTCATCAAAAGAGATCACAACTATTTATGAAAAACCAATTTTTTCAATTTTAATCCAAGCAATTAGTAATGATAGAATTGTAAAGAAAATATAAATAAAATAGACATACCACTTAATTATTGGAAGAACGGATTCCTCTATCGCCCCAGTGATGGTGATTAGCTCATTGTAATGGAAACACACTCAAAATAGTCTTTCATTGCTCAAAAAGTGCTTACAATGATTAAAAAGAAATAACACAGACGTTATGAGACGCTTATAAGCGTTACAGTGAAGTGATCAGAGTGTTAGAGCAGCAGAAAAGGTAACAGGAAAGAAAGACGGATCGTGTGTGAAGCGGAAGAACAACTATTGAAGCAGCTGAAGCAGCGACTGAAACAGCGACAGAATGAACGACAGTTCGCTGGTGTTGTTTGTTCTAAAGCTGTTTTCTTCTTCGGCAGTAGCAAAATTCTTTTCTTCTCTTCCTGTTTTTTTTTACGGTGGCTCCCCCCTCCTGTTTATCGCTTCTCTGGATATATATATAGCATTAGTGAACTCTAGAAACTCCTTTTCCCGTCCAAATTCGAAATTCGAAATCCGTGTGAAATCAAAACAAGAACGAACTCCTTTTCCCGTCCAAATTCAAAATTTCCAAGCAGATTTTTCCGGATAAATCTCTCTGTTGACGTGTGTTGTGTTATCCCTTGAGTGTTTAATCAATTTGGGGTAGAAAGAACACGTCAAAACTCCATAAAATTCAGTTCCAAATCATCACCGAAGATTTTCTCGTGAATAAATAATTTCCCGCCATTTTCGGATGTTTGGAATGCAAACGGGGGGTGCGCCCAATCCAAAGTGTGGGTGCCTTTATCACTTCTTTCCGGGTGCCTTTATCACTTTTCGAGCCAATTTTTCCCAAATTATTTATTTCTCAAAAATACCTACAAAGACATAAAAAGACACAATAAGTACAAAAACGAACACTATCAAAATAGATAATCGAACGCAATTTAGACACAAAAATATATCAATTACTCGGAAACTTTTAGCCTGGTAGTTAAGCCTTGTAGTATTCGGACAGTTCTTTCAGTTGCAGTTAGTCATTTTTGGCATGTACATCAATTATATATGCAAAATGCATTTCTGTATGGTGTTTTAGAGGATGAGGTGTATACAAAACAACCACCGGGTTTTGTTGATTCGCGCTTTCCAGATCATGTTTTTCGATTGCACGATTGTACAAATCTTTATATGACCTTAAGCAAGCGTCACATGCCTGGTACAATCTCCTCGGTACATATCTTTTATGCCTTGGTTTTATCATTTCAAAGAAAGATACTTTATTATTTTTTCGTACTACTTCCATTCAAATTGTATATATCTTGATTTATATTTATGACATTTTGGTAATGGCGTCATAAAATAAAATCATTAAAAAAATCATTCCCCAGTTACAAGATGACTTTGTAGTTAAGGTGAATTGTCTTACTTTTTAGGTATTGAGACTACTCGTAAATTCATATCTTCATATTGTCGATGTCTTTCGATTTGATCTCTGTTTATCATGTTACAACCACTATAGGGAAACCCTTTATAAAGGCAACCACACTAGGGGCTGTTGCCGAGGACCAGTGTACCTGTTCTTGGGGATCTTCTTCAATTATTCTCAAGAAAAAAAAAAGGTGTGACACTTAAATGCACTTATTGACCAATATTACTATTATCGATGTGGTGCGTAAGTATATAAATGGCAGGCCACTTCATCATTCATTCTAAACACTAAACACGAAACCAAATTCACGGACAGTGTAGTCCATACCAGCCGGTACGGTCGGTATACCGTCGATTTTATCGGTTTCGGCTGAAAAGCGAAACGAAATCCGGTATACCGGTAAACGATATTCAATCGAAAAAATCGGTCGGTATGGACCGTACCGGTTTGACAGGTACGGCGGATTTTTTTTTTTTTTTTTTAAATCCAAAGAATCAAAATCAAAAAAAATAAAAATTTATCCTTGTTTTAGGGTTTCAATTGTTACTCATATTTTTTATGGTATTTTAGAATTTATATGCATATGATAATATTTATAATTAATCTAATGATCTTGATTATAATTGTAATATCCTTGTTTAATTAGTATTTTAGACGATGAACTTTGAAGTTGTCTTTGTTTCTCTTGTGTTTCCAGTTTGAATTTTGTATGAAATCTATGGATCTATATATTTTGGATGAGTACTAATTTTTCTTTCTAAACTTTGTAAAAAAATGTTTATTATAAGGTGTTAAAATATATTTATATTTATAAAATGTAAACTAGTATTTTTTCATAAAATTATAGGTATAAAATATATTGACCGATATTTCACCGATATTTAAAACCGAAATTTCCCTGGTATACCGGCGTACCAGTGTATCGCTCTCGACCAATACGAACCGAAATCCGGTATGAACTACGTTGGTCAAGGAAAGAATATTGGCGCGAATCGGTAAATTGTGAAATTCTGGCGAGGTCATTAGGGTTCATCGTGATTCTATATGATTCATGTATTCTAGGGTTGTTTGTAGGGATTGAAACATCCTTAAAACATTTTTGTATGAGTTTCTTATTGTTATTATTTTACTTTGATTTTCAGTATAAGAAGGTATTCGTTCAATATATTTTCTTAATCTGAAACATCATCATCATCTTTACCATCATCATCCGGTTAGTTTCGTTTTTACTTGTTATTTGGATTGGATTTGTACCGAATGTTAGGGCTTATAATGCTTAGCAAAATCTCTCTTATGGCAATACTAGTTCTTTCTTTAAATTTCTGAGGCATCACGATGACCATCACCATAAGGTTTCTCCTTGAAACAATCTGTTAAAATCTCATTTTATTTGCATGATTCATAAGTATTATCGAATCAACTTCTGTTGGATGTTCGTGTCAGAATTTAAAAAGTAAAAAAACGTTTTGTTGGATGCTTTTATATAGAATTTGGTGATGCTTATTTTATCTTGCTGGAGGAGTTATGCTCTGCATCCATTTTAGATATCATTGTTGACGTATTGTGTTCACTATATTGGATTGTGAACTGAAAATTCTCTGCTAGTCCCGGTGAATTAGAGTTTTCCATGTTGATTCCATAAACCTTAATTTTGTCATTAGTTTGTCTGTTTACTTTATTATTCCCGAAAAACACGCAATGTGGAATTCCAATGCTTTAGTTTCTTTATGTCGTTGATGAATAACAATTCCATTGGACCATTGATAATCTCCAATATAGAGGTCTTATTGCGGCTAATAGGTGTATCATGTGTAAAGAGAGTATGGAATATATCAATTACTTACTGCTCCACTGCAACAAGACATTAATAATCTGGAATCACTTCTAAAACAGTTTTTGGGGCTAGCTGGGTGTTTTATAAACAGGTTAAAGATGTATTTCTTAGGATCGATACATAGAACTTTACTATTGCGGGGAATCTGATTTGGAACACTATCCCTTACGCCACTTGTTGACCGTTTGGAAAGAGTGAAACAGTTGCATCTCCAAGAATATAGAGAAAGTGATAATAGCTCATTCTAGATATTAAAAGCTTTGATTTGTATTGGGCGATCCCATTAGTTTGTTTATTAGGATTTCACATGTTGATTCCATAAGCCTTAATCTGGTTTTGTCATTAGTTTGTTGATTATGATTTCACTTGTTCGGTAGAGATTTCATTTTTTTGTTTATCTAAATCAATTCCTTATTAGTTTCGCCTATGTTAAGTTTTTGGTCTTATTCTTTTTTTCTTTTCTTACTCTATGGTTTTTTGGGGTATGCAGAATTTTTTGCTCAGTATATGGAGATGCATGATGCTTTAAAAGACCACAGCGAAAAATTCCCACAAGGAAGGCAAAACCTGAAGAAGTTTGAGCAGAGACATAGGAATCAGAATGGTCAGACCGTGGTATATTGGATAATGCCTGAAACTCATGGAAGTAAGATTATTGGTATTGAACAGTTCAGTTAGTGTTGTTGGTTTTCAATATCAATTGAATGAATTTTGTTGTTCTTATCGTTTGTTTACTACTTCTTTTCTCGGCTCCGAGCACCCACAGTGGTGCGACTAAATCATGGACCAAACTCACATTTGGTTTTTGGTCCGTCAAAATTCAATCATAGTGGGGCGACTAAATTTGGGTTTTGGTCCGGATTTTTTATTGTTTGGGATCAAAAATGATTCCAAAACTGGACCAAAACTTATTATAGTGGAGCGTTAACCTAGCCATACGTCTCGTGTCAGGTGTAACACTGGCTCTCCGTCTGGTGTCAGGCGTTTAACTAGATGTGTGTTTCATTTATCAGGCGTGAACCAGAACTCCACCCCATCAGAAGTTCATCAAAGAACACGTCCAACGAGACGTAACGCCAGAAGCACGCTTGTTAATCAGGCGTTCGGCTAGATTAACGCCTGTATTGGGCGTTTGGTTATTACAACTCCTGTTGTGGACGTGCACCTAGGAGAGTGTCTGTATGTGGGGCGTGCGCCTAGATTAATACTTGATGAAGAACAAAGAAAACAACTCACCGTCTTCCAAGGTAACAATGCCTAATCAAGCATAACCTAACTACAGATCATGCATACAGTCTAAATATAAAAATACACAAACTTACAGATAGAAGAAAATTAGAGGATTAGTCGAATGAGCATTATGGAGTTAAAAAACTTACTAAGCTACAAATTTACCATGCAAACAACTCAAACTAAGATCGACTTAGACACTCTTTCATCTCTCCCTGCTTCAAGCAGACAAAGAGAATCCAAACACTTAAAGCATATAAAGCCACTGGATTTACTAAGCGATGGACTTTGTACAAAGGGTTTAGATGTACAAATTTTACTAATTTCACTTTAGAGCATATTCAATTAACAAAATCTATTGCAAGAACACTACAATCTTACATGCCATCAAATTGATTGACTTTCTTGTTTCATCAAAATAAACGGACTAAAGCAACGTCATAAAAATAAACAGATGTGCGGATGGCTAGGGAAGCGCCTGACAATGAAGCGTAACCTTAAGCGAGCGTCCGTCTTATTTGAAACACGAACCAGTTGCACGTGTAGAAAAGTGACCGGACGTGTGGCTAGGATAACGCCCCATCAGGCGTTCGGCTAAACACACGCCTGTCGCTGGGGCGTGCCGCTAGACGTGTGTCTATCATCAGACGTTCTTTTGGGTTGCGCCTCCCACCAAGCGTTTATCCAGCGTCCGCTCCAACCAAGCGTTTTCACAGGCGTACGCCCGTAAAACACAATTTCCACAGACGTATACATGTATATGCGCCCAACGTCAGACGTTAGTTTAGACTTACGTCCGATCAAATTTTAATCCCTAAATGTTGCGTTTCAGACGGGGTAAAGATCAAAAAATTTATTCTGTACTTTTTTGGTCTAATTGTCCCACTGTGGATGCTATCAGTTAGTTTCAGCCTTTCTTTCTCTGTCATTCATTCTTTTTGTTTCCTTACTCTATTATTTTGTGAAATTCGCATTGGGAATTGCTCATGGAGCAGAGGAAGTATTATTAGAAAAAGATTATGAGATCGTTGAAGATGGAGAAGCAGAAAATGAAATCAATCCTTTGTTAGCTAAGGACATGTTAGCTAAACCTAGTGTGAAACCTATATATTAGATGCCCTTCTCTACAGCTGAAGTTTATTTTTTTTTTCTTTTTTTTTTTTGAAATTTGTGTAGTTGTGTAAACTGCTTGATTTTTAAATCTGTATTCATCTTTAAGCTCACTTAATTCTGTATGCACATATCCCATTTTCATAACCATTTTATTGTATACGTATATATGCATCTTTCCTGAGTTTATAAATCTGCATAACTACTTATATGTAGAAAGTATCCTGCAAAAAGCACCCAAAAAGATACAGTACATTTTTTGCGCCGCCTCATCATCTTTATTGGCGCGTTTCTAAACAGACCAAATACCCCCATCAAACGTAACTATGCCCCAGCAGAGAAGAAACTCAATCACTTGCCTCCTGCAATGAAGATCAATAAAACGCTCCACACAGACTCAAACAGACAGGATAAATACGTTCCATTGAAATAAATACGTTCTTTGAACAGGAGAAAGTGGTTTTGTGGAAACCCTAAATGATGTGCTTGACCAGTCCAGCAATGCCAGTGACTCAAATATACTTACAAGTAAACCTACCCATGTATGTTTCCATCATTTAAAACCTTTTAATCTATATGAATTTACCTCTAAGCTGTTGTTATGCATTTGACTATGCTTAATGAAGTTCTTACGTACCACATACAGGAACGTTTTTTATATCAGTTGCTGTTATTTGTGTCTTGCGATGCAGAAAGTAGGTAAAACCAGTCAAGCTCTCTTTCTGTAAACCGGTCAAGGTGTATCCCCTTGCTTTACTTCCTACACTGAACTTAGATCTGTGATGAGAAGTAATTGTTTGGCACTTGATTTAGACTTTTCGGGTTTTATATTCCGACATTCATGAAGTGTATACATGTTCCTTGTTCCCACACCAATCAGTCACTCATCTGACATTAATCCACTGTGAGTTTATACCCTCTCTGTACAAGAGCTTTCACTCTATTAAGATTGTAAAGCTTAAAAGTGGTGGACTCGGTGTATGATTTAGTCTCTAAATGTCCATGCCTCGAAGAATTACATCTAGTTACTGTTGGAAAATAAAAATGATATTACTAAAATTAATAGTTTCTTACTTAAATTAATTTTTGTTACTTTAATTAGCTTGATGGGTGCTAGGATCACTAGTCCAAACTTGGATGGAATTAAAGCCATCCATTTTCACTTCTTAGTGAATGAGAAACCTTTGATTATCCCACATTGGGCAAACCAAGGAGGAAGTTCATGCATATTACCACATATGTTCTATATAAGGAAAAGAACTAGTGGATTGGATATGGACTTGGGAAATGGACTAGTGGGCAAATGCATACATGTACGGTGCGAAGCACCGAAGCACCGCAGGCCGCGGGCTTGCGGGCTTGCGGTGCTTGCGTGTGGTTTTGGCGTGACCCTTGGTGCGACCCTTGGTGCGAGCCTTGGCGAGTGCCTGCGAGTGCACACGTGTACCCATCAATGAGAAAACGTTTCTTTAATTTTAAATAAATATTTTACCGTTTGAATTAAATGGAAAATAAAATCATAAATAATAATTAAAACAATCTTAACGTTTTGTTTTAATGGGGATTTAATATTTGAAATTAAATTTTCACCGTTTTAAAAACTCAAAGGTTTACTTCTCCTATAAAAGAACAACTTTGCTAAGGTTTTCGTTTACCCCAGTCGCAGCCACTGTCCTGACGACTTTTCACCATCTTCCTGCTTTGTTTTGCGCACTAGTTTTACATTCTTATTTTCATCTTCTGTTAAGTTCACAACGGGCCAACGAGCTTTGCTAGCTGGGTTGGTATCAGGTGATTTTATCCTGAATTCAAGTTTGTCACTGAAAGGGTATAGCAGCATCTTCCTGAAGGTGTACCTGGCAAATATTGAGTTAAGGGCAGTCTGTTGAACAGGCGACTTCACCTCTCTGTGTTTGAGTGTGTGTGCATTTTAATTCTAACCCTCCCTTAATCATCTTCAAGTTCTCTGTGTTTGTTTTTCTCTGTTACAGGAAGTATATTATCCAACAGTTACCTGTGAGAAATTCATTCAGGAATCAAATCTCAAGTGTTTAGTGTGTCAATCTTGTCACGGCACTGGATACACCGAACTTGAGAGTTTCTCTATCAGTATTCCATCTCTTTTGAAATTTAAATATGAAGGATTCTTGCATTGATAATATTCTATCTGGTTTTGTAGGAGTGGAAGGACAATGATTTTCACCGGTTTATAATAAGGATAAAGGAACAATTTTTTGAAATCACATTTACTTCCTTCCGACTGTGTATGAAAATTGATTTAAACAACTTTCAAGGCCCTAAATAATGAAATGGGGTTTGTAAAATGTATGCTTCAGAATTCACAGGTCCAGCCCGCCAGTAGCAAATTATATGCCTCTCTTCTCCTCTCTCACAAGCTGAATATATAAGTGGTGTTTGTAAGACCAAAAAGTTTCCCTATAGTTGGTAGTGTCTATTGTCTAATGCCCAAGGAGCAGGTAAAACAATGATAATGATTTTGTTCTATAAGAAAAACAAATTGGTGGGTCATGTTTGTTTTTTATTAGATCTCATCAAACTGAAATCAGAGACTACTTAATTACTCTCTAAATCTCGATTGCACTTTTCTCCAAGTCATGGTCTGCCACCAAATCTCAAAGATTGTGTAAAAGATGTAGCAATAGAGCAGATTAAGATGAGCCTTAGATTTTGTTACACCTTAATAAACTAATCATTCAAACTCTTGACTTGAATTGATCAACCATGAGAACTCTCTCAAATGTTTCAAAATCGTTACACATAGCTAACAACTTTTAACTTGTTAATGATTTCATAATTTCATTCTGGTTGTTGAGTTTGCATCTCTTAACGACAAGTGTCTTGAGCAACTATCTAACTACTATAAGGGAAGTCGGATTTTTGGCCCATCATAAATGTGATCTACTTATATTATAAATATAACCTCCCGTACTTTCTTTTTATTTTATTTTTTTTTTAATTGTGAAATTAACTGTCTCTGCGTAAGCATAAACAAGTGGAAAAAGTTCCCGAGGCTAAACACTTTAAGGGCAACAATTCTTTACCACAATCGAAGGGCCGTAGTACAGTGGTAAAATTATTGGATGATGATATCAGAGATCCGAGTTTAAACCTCGTTAGGACTAAATTATTTACCGATAAAAAAAATCAATTGAAGCAAAAAAATTCATAAATCTGAAAAAGTATATATCTGGTATTGAAATTATAAAAAAGTATTATCTTCAGGGTAGTAGATGTGGGATTAAAATTGATATTTAGTTAGATTGCTGGGTTATAGATATTGATAGTCCACCGGAAGCAGCGGTATGTATGTCAGATCTAACTTAGTTCATTTTTGTTTGTGATATTTTTATTTCTAATATTAGACAATATAATATTGGTTTGATCAATTACCTCTTTTTTCAGGATTATGTTAGGAAAATTCTTGCTATGAGTATTCCTTCCGTAGGAGAAGATGTTTTCATATGGGATAGAAAAGGTATTTTCTATGTTAAGAGTTTCTATAAGATGGTTTGTAATTTTGGTAATGTGAATAACATTTCTTAGTCTCAGATTTCGATAGTCATTTTGAAACAACTTTATAAGCCCAAATTCCTTCACATGACCCAACTTTATATTTGGAAGCGTCTCAAGGACATACTTCCAGTAAAATATTAAATTGCCAGATACAAATCAGATATCGAACAACATTATAACTTATGTATTTCTAGTGATAAATGTTTGATAGTAACTTGGATGATGTGGAGAGATAGATGTACTAAGAATTTCCAGAATTTTAATCCATGTAGTCATCACACCATTGGAAGAATTTGTCATCTTACAAACCAGTGTGTTTGTGTTGGGAATGACATTAGTAGTTCTAGTACTAATAATCTTGCAAATGTGGAAGTATATATATGACTGGAGACCACCTAATAAAGGTGTTATGAAGATTAATGTGGATGCTTATTATGTTAAAGCTACAGGAAAAGGAGACATATCTAATAATTCGTGATTCTGCAAGTGCATGCCATGGAGCAAAAGCTAGATATATCGATGGGTGGCTGAATGCTAATGTGAATAACATTCCTCAGTCTCAGGTTCCGATTGTCATTTCGAAACAGCTCTAGAAGCTCAAAATTGCCTTACAGGACCAACTGTATATTTGGAAGTGCCTCAATTTGCCAACAAAATATAAGATTGCCGGAATCAAATCGGATATCGAACAACATTGTAATTTATATAATTATAGTGATGAATATGATAACCACTTGTTTTTAGAATGCTTTTGTGCTAGATCCATATGTCAGGATTAAATGTCAACACTTTGTAGGTTTTTAGTCAGAATTCAAATTTTTTAATGTGGGTTATTATCTGGTTTATCCCTAATGGAAATTCTCAATCCGGTTTTCTTTTTGGATACTAAGACTTTTCTTTACAAATGTGTGATAAAATCTTGGATGATATGAAAAGTTAGATGTGCTAATATTTTCCAGAATTATAATCCTTGTAGTCATCACACCGTTAAAATAGTTTTTCATCTTATTAATGGTGGGTTTTTGTCGCAGGGTAAAATTATCTCAGGTTGTGTATCATAAATATGTAACATGTACGATTTGCAAGAATCTAGATTCTATGGACTTAACCAGTGGTAATATGTGATCTACATTGATCCCTAGGGCATGTTTATGTATTTATGTGCCATAATTTCAACCAGTTGAACTATCAGTATTTCATATGCATTTAATACACTTACTGTATAACTTGGTATTTTTATATTTGTATTGTATAACTCAGTACTTGTTTCTGTATTAAATCTCAATCTCTAATTGGATTCTTAAAATGCTACTGGTGCTTATCGCAATGCCTCGCATACGTTCTCTGATTATACAAGATATGTATTTAGAATAAGCTCTTGTGTTACTCTCTTCCTTGAACTTGTTCTCGAATAAATACCTAGATCCTAGATGGATTTTCCATTAGTATACAACAAATTGAATCTGTGCAAGTGCAAAAAATTTCATAGCTGAGTTCCTTAACCTTGTTATAAATATATATATATATATATATATATATATATATATATATATATATAGACCAATATCTATACTCCCATTGAGCAATATTGATTTACTACTATACTTATAATATCTTCGTATGAACTTGTTTCAAACACAGGTTTGTCTACATAAGCATTCAATAACTGAAACTTATTTACTAATTATGTATCCATTCGATATAATGTTAAACTATTCATAGTCATTCTCAATTGAATCATATGGACTTACCTTGAAATCTCTCACAAATTTAGCTCTTAGAGTATCATATTTTGGACTTGTGCAATGCAACCAAGATTGGCATCAGGCTCCAATGACATTAGCTCACGGCATATGACTATGCCACCAATGTACAAATAAAATTTCCAACTCAATATAAGCACAGTTTACGCAAATGGCCAAGGTAAACACCATGGCCGAGCACAAGTGCCAAAAAAAATTGTTGGTGGCGTGGTGCACATGCAGTGCTAGAAAATGACAGCGCTAGATAACTCCCCAAGCCTGGCGCATCATGGCGCTAGCACAATATTCTTTTAGCGTTGGCATTTTCCAGTGCTAGCAACCCCTACCGCTGACGCTTACATCGTCAACATTTCTTTCTATGGCGCTAGCATTAGCTAGTACTATCTCTGCATTCTCTCCACGACGCTAGATAGATAATGCTAGCGGCATTTCCATATTTCTGTCCACTTTACTAGCATTAGTTAGCGCCATCTCCTACAGTTGGCACTTATAGTGCCAGCACTTCTGCTCCACAACGCTAGTATTAACTAGCGATATCTCTTCTGCCCCACGGTGGTGGCTATTTCCAGCGCCATTACCATCTATTGCTAGTGCGTGCTAGCAAAAACATCACTCCAATGACTTGGTACAATACCAAGTCATATTGCAGTGCAATTTTTACTCGCACTTCTTGATACTCGAATTATGCCACTTGATGTTGTAGCTCCAATTTATGCACCAAGCTACGAGCAATCTATAATTGAATATTCTAACTAGACGGATAATACTTAGCATATTCTAAAAACAAAGATCCAACAATTTTATCCTTGTGCATAATTGATGAAGATGTGCACCAGATGTGCATCGTGATGTCACCTTCTTGCAATAAACTTCAACCATATTTTGATCTGAAGTGGTTTTTACATTGTATATTGGAATCTTGTATTTTGTTGTATCACGTTAAGCATGTATTACCGGAGGAAGATGACGAAAGAAAGTATAGAGACTTTAAAGGTTTAGATACTAATACTAACACGTCTACTTCTCCTTCTAGCAGTACTCTTAGCACAAGCACAACTGGTGTAGCGGTTTCTGCATCCCTATTTGATTGGGTGGTACGGTTATCTGTTTTGAGTCCTTCGTGTAGGCCCTATTTCTCTTTATTTTCTTATTTCCCTTATTTTGCACCTTAGTCTACTACTTGTATGGCCTGGAAGGAGATACGTCAGGTAGTTGATGTTCCTCCAATTAGGCTTTCTTGGGATGAGGATGGTGTGGCTAGACCAAATGACTGTTGTTTGATTACTATACATAGAAATAGATATGGTAGTTCTTGTTGGAGAAAATGAACTTCTTATGTTTTTAGTCTTGGTGGAAATGGATCTTAGGACCAAGGGATCACTAAGGAAACTAGATCATTTCACTTTTGTGAATGAACCTTTAGTCTCACATTGGAGAAACTAAACATGATTCCTCTCCTTATTACCTAAAAAGTTGCATCTAAGGGAGGGCCCTTAGGGGTTTAGACTCTTTTGTGGTTGGGGGAGGGCTAAGGCTATGGGATAGTTAGAGCAAACATACTTTTCACACACGCAGGGTGTTTCGCACCGAAGCATGCATGCTCGGGCTCGGGCTCGGGTGCGGGTGTGATTGCGCTTGCGTTTGCGGTTGCGGCTTGCGGCTTACGGCTTGCGGGCTTGCGGCTTGCGGCTTGCTGAGTTGTGGACTTGCGGCTGTGGCTGCGGTTGCGGGTGCGGGTGTGACTGTGGCTACGGCTGCGGGCATAAGCGTGTGTTGCAGGTGCGGGCGTGGCTGCGGCTGCGGGCCAACCAAGACATACCTTTTTTTTGAACAAAAATTATTTTCTTAAAATAATTTAAAACTAAATTAAAGTTTGTTTTAAATGTGGGGGGCGTCTGACCCGACGAGATTTGAGTTGAATTAAAGAGAAAATAAATTTTTGACCGTTTTAATTCCGTTTCAAGATTTATATCCGTGCTTCATGCACGGAATTGATTTTCAATCAATACTCATTAAAGCTACTCTCTTCTTCTGCCTATAAAAGAAAACGAATTTCTTCATTTCAACTCACTCCAGAAGCAGCTACTATCCTGTCTTCTTTTCCCCTCTTCTTGCTTTGTTTTGCGCACTGCTTGTTTATTTCCCTTCAACTTCTATCTTGCTGTTAAGTTCTTGAGGGTGATTTGTATTGTGCTTATACAAGTCATAACGGGAAGTTCTATCCTGGACAAATCTCCGTTGTGGGGGTATAACATCTCTCATTCTTGAGGAGTACCCGCGGACTATTGTGTTAAGGACAATTTGCTGAGCAGGTGGCTCTGTCCATTGTGTGTGCATCAACTTCAGAGATTTCTTTAACGTTAACAATTTCTTCTGCTTAGTATTTTTCATTGTTGCAGATCCAACAATTCTTTAGTATGCTTTTCTGTCACAGCCTTCTGTGTTTTCATGTTTTTGGTCTTTCCTTTTGCAGCATCCAAAACGCCCAAGGGATGAGATTGTAGAGCCTTTTGTCGCGGTACTCGTTCCATAATTAGGGTTCGTAGCTCTGATTTCCTGGAGATCAATCCCCTGACATGGATAATTCAAGAAACAAATAGCAGAATAATTATAGTTCCTCAAGTCGGGTAAATTCTTCTACGAGGAGTGATCTAGACTGATAGGAAGTTGTGGTTGATAAAGGGCATGCTTCGCTTGCTGGAGATGTTTTCACCCTTCTGAATGATATGGTGATTATTAAGGGTTTGGTTGACGATGGATTCAACCCATAATATTAATTATGGTGCATTCAAACCTGGTTGATGCATCCAGATTGATTTTTGCGAAGGTTTATTCCGGCAGATCTGTTGGCCTATTTGTTGAGTGGTTGTCATCAGTTTCGGATACTAAGGGTTGCTCGATGGATACTGTTGAACTCGTTGGTGAGCTTCTTTCCCTTACTTTCATCTTTGATAAATTTTGCGTCTTTTCTTTTTTTCCATGATCATACTTTCTACTAGCATTTTCGCATACTTGAAGTTCCAAGTTATTCAAATTTTAAGAAAAAAAGCTCGGTTGGAGTCGCAGGTTGAGAGTTTGTCATGTGAGTTGGTACATGAGTGTAGTATGTTTCCTTAGCAGGTGACGGTTTTATGAAGACTAGACTTTCTCCTCTTTCGGATCTTCGCGATGTGTTTACTGCGCTTAGTGTGAACTTTTTACATAGATTAGATTTTCCTCCTGATATGTTTCTGTAAGCATATGTGCCCTTGTAACTATTGTTTCCATTTTTTGGGAAACCTATTTTTATATAGAGAAAATGCATTATTCTTTTCCCTTATATTTTTAATATGAAATGAAGTTGACATACTTACTTGTAGTATTGACGGATGGTGGTAGTGTAATGTACTTGTCATGTCTTCTCCTTTTTTCAGAAGCAGTTTAAATTTCGCCCCCTTAGGAAATATATGTAAAAGTACTAGCTTGATTTGGTGCCTTCTAACATTCATTCAATATAGAAGTACTAGCTTTCACTTTCGTTCCGCCTTAATTGCGGAACAATTTTGTCGACAAATAATACTTTGGCAATGATGTTATGCGGGGAATGAAGTAACAGTACCTTCCAAAGTCATTTTCGTATTGGTTGTAGAGATATTGACAAAGACGTCCCGACTATATTGTATTTAAAGAATGTTGAATTTGCTCGCGTTCTAGGAAAGGCTTTGTGCCAAATGTTGGACTCGATGCTCGTTAGCTAGCCAATACTTGAGCTGAGTATATTGTGCTTGCGGAGGTGGCAAGGTGTTTGTTCGTAAAATAAGAATATAACACTTGTTGATAGGGCCTGTATAACATGTTGCTTGTATTGAGTACGAGGCTCTGGACCAACAATGGGAGTTGGACTCGCGATTAACACAATAATTTTTCTTTATTCTTTTTCAAGGCTTTATACTCGCGTGCATGATAAGATTTTGTGCTTGTGATGAAAGCAAAACTTAAGTACACACGTGCAAGGTGAAAATTTAGGTGCTTGCATGATGAAAGGACAAGTCGAGGGGTATAAGAAATCTTCATCCGCAACATCTACATGTGTGACTTTCAATCTCTTAGGTTTCCCATTAGTCAGTGTCTAAAGATGTCGGCATAAAAATATTACCCTAACACTCCTCGAGATTGGTGTGCTTGTTGGGCTTGATCTGGATGAAGGTAGTTGTAAGTAAGAGGGATAGACTTCTAAAAAAAAAATACTTTGATGCCAAAGCTAGAAAGAGTTTTATGCAGATGAAAATGAGTTGGAGTTGAAATCGTGTACCTCTGTTGTGGAATTTAGTCTATATATATGAGAAGAAAAGTATAAGGGTAGATAAAATTTTGTAGTTATCATAATAACCACCAGGATTTGATTTTATCTTATATAGTTTTGCTTGAGATTTTTAGTTATCCGAATAACCACCAGGATTTAACCTTATCTCAATCTTAATCCATTTTTGTTGAGAGTTGTATTTATCCAAAAAACTAGTAAAATTTGATAAAATTTGTACCTAACCTAGTTGTTTTAACTTAATCCAAATCTGATACATCTTTTTTGGATATGAAGTTAGTTGACGACTGTAATGCTTATACAGAACAAAGTTTTTGTAAGAAAATGTTAAACCATCGGCACGACATTCATTAACTAATCTATACTGAATGTGTAAAATCAGCATGAATAGTTGACGAATACCATGTTGACTCTGAGACACAAAACTCTACTTTTTCCACTTTCCTATAAAACGTCTTCTTCTTCTCACTACAACTGACAATTTAACATTAATCTAACTAATTAATATATATTTTTAATCAACTTATCTATTAAATAATAACAGATTAACAAATATTTAATTAATATTATAAAAATATATGGATACTAGATTTTTGATTTTATTTTAAAATATTTTTATTTTATTTTATTTAGTATCTTTAAATTTATGAGAATATTTTTTAATTAAAAAAATTAAGCTAATTTTTATTGTTTTTTAGTTATACTGACACGTTAAAAAATATATTTGATTAAAATATTATGATTTATTTTATTTTATTTTAAGGAATCAGGCGAAGAAAAATAGTCCAAAGACTATTTATTGGATTTGATCTCAGCGGTTGGCTATTTAATGGCTTCTCTGGAGATGAAGGAGTATCCCAACAGACTAATATATAGACTAATCCCGAATTGCTGCTTTATGTTTTATTTGGATACCTAATCTATTAAAATATATATGCACGTTTGAAGAGACTTCGTAGTTAGTACCAATTTTTAAATGCTGGAATTGTCTTTAACAAGTGTGTATTACAATGTTTTCAGGGTTAGATGCCAACTTCCGACCTTGCTGGGTACCCAAAAATCATCCCCAAATTCTTCCCCTAATATATGGCATCCTGAACCATTGATTCCTGAACCATAGATTCAAAAAATTTCCCACCTATTGGAAAAATAGAGGGTTTAAATCTATGTAACATATGAGTACGAGAAAAGAGTTGGAAGAGGAATTTGAGGGGTAAAAAGCATCTTCGCAATCTTTTAACAATGGAACTGTCATTAACGAATTGTGTATGAAATGTTTATATGGTTACATACCAGTTTTTCTGAAGACTTCCGACTTGACAGTTCGGTATGTTGCATCTATGAAGCACCAATATGGAAACAAGAATGTCAATGCATGCGGAGATGTAGAGTATGTCGTGTGAGTATGTTTATACACAACACAGCACGCTAAATTTAAGCACAACATAATATAATATGTGATCCGGTACAACACAACATACCATGATAATTTTATACGTTGCGTTATACACGACTAATCGGCACACTATTACAGCACAACACACAACACAAAAACTATGAAGCACAACACAGTACGCAGTACAGATAAAGCATGACACATCACATAAAAAACTATTACAGAATGTACATCGTATTTGATATATATTACACAAATTTTTTTTATTCTATCCAACTTTTTACCATTTTATTTTTGTTATACTAACTAATCTCTATGACCATATATAAAATATCTAAATTTATTAAGTCATAAAAAATTGTTTTTTTTATATCAAATTGATGTTATAAAGGTCTCGTGTATGGCGTTCATTTGATGGTAAAATAGATAATGATGTAATTATCATATAAAAATTAGACATATGCTAATTTTAAAAATAAAATTTTGTGATATTACACACTACATAATATTATATGAATTTTTTTAATTTGTATTACTAAATTAATTATAAATATCTTGAAAATTCATTAGATTAAGTGTGCCGACACGGAATCGCACAAAAAAAACACACAACACAGTTATACGCTTCTTTGAGTGTCGTGCCGGCACAATATGACATGTTTTTTACCTCTAGATGCAAAGATGCCGATACAGCAATTCGATAATTTAAAAAAAAAATTAGGAATACGGGATACGATAGGATAATAAGATTTTTCTAATAAAAACTACATGCAATAAAATCAAAATTAAAACTATATAACTATTTGCACCTCGCTTACTCATCAGTATTATTATCTTCACCAAAGTGTACCTGTTTTAGGGTGAAAACAAATGTACGGTAAAATCGTACTTTCAAGTAGGTTCGAGCTCGAACAGGACGAGCCTAAACCAAGAAATGGTCTTTCATGTCCTTTTTCGATCACAAAGGTGGATTGGGTAGGTCTTAGAGGAGGGAAGCAGAGAAGGTTGAGAAATATCAGTGTGATAAGTAGTGTGTGAAGAAGAAAGGATTATCTTTGAGATGAATTGATAAGTTTGTATGTTTAGTTTCTCCTGACTTGTTGTCTTTTTCTTGTTTAGAATAGATGGGAATCATCTATTTATAATTCAAAGGAGACAAATTGATTTCTCGTAATGATGGAAGTTAGGGAGAGATGGAGAAGTAATGATTGTGGAGATTATAGTGGGGTGGTGTCCGGAATGTAAGAAATATTTGTCAGACCACTAGTCCTCATCCTCTCAACTGCTTTGCAACCGTTCACTACTTGTTACCTTCTTGTTCGTGGATATGTTACCACAACGCACAATTTCCTTAGACCGTCAAACCAATACCCTAACGGAAATCTCCCCCTAAGCTAGTGAGGCAAGTTGTGCAACTAACTGAATTGGTAATTAGACTGATTATTGTTGAGTTTAGGAAGTTCAGTGATCATGTACCTGCTTGGGAGTAACATGGCATATTTAATAGCTACGTATTAGCTCAGAAGTGACTTAGTATAGGTCTGAGAGACATTTGATATTAAATATTGTAGAGGGCTTCTTAAGCAAGAAGACCTATCAGAACATCATATAAGATTTGGTATGAGACCAATATTAAGATGAAGGGCGTATTTCTGAGGGAGGTAATTGTATCAAACTCAAGGAAGTATTTGCGCCAAAGTCAAGGAGGCATTTGCGCTAAAGAAGACGCTAAAGCCACGCACGCTAAAGCTATGGACGTTAAGTACACGAACGCGCTAGGCCAATGAGTGTGCTAGCCGAGACGTTCTAGCCAAGATGCGCTAGCTATGGAGACGCGCTAGGCTTAGGGACCTTCCAGATATGGAGACCCGCTAGGCTTAGGGACATGTCAGGCTTAGGTACCTGCCAGCCATGGAGGCCTGCTAGGTTTAGGGACATGCAAGCCATGGAGACCTGCTAGGCTTAAGTACCTGCCATGCTTAGGGACCTGCTAGCCGTGGAGACCTGCTAGACTTAGGGGCCTTCCATCCATGGAGACCTGTTAGGCTTAGGGACCTTCCATCCATGGAGACCTGCCATCCATGGAGACCTTCCAGGCCTATGGACCTGCCAGTCATGGAGACCCGCTAGGCCTAGGGACCTGCAAGCCATGGAGACCTTCTAGGAAGGGGCTAGGGACGTATCAGCGCCAAACATGGGAGCTAATTCCAATGGACGCGCCATCCAGGGGATCTAATTCCATGGGGCATGCCAGTACTAGGGATGATGCAGCTGGAGATGCGCTCTCAGGAACGCTCCAGCTAAGGCGCGTCAGCTGGGACGCTGCAGCTTAGTAGGGTCGGTACTCGAGGACGCGTCAGGATAGTGACGCGCTGGAGTTAGGGAGCTTCAGGCAGAGACACGCTAGGCAAGGGCGCTAAGTAAGGGGCGTGTTATCCAAGGATTCCTCATGTCCAAATGTGCTACCTAAGGCCTCATTAGGCCAAGATGTGCTAGCTAAGGATATGTCAAGCTAGTTGGCGCTTATTAAGCGCTAGGGTTAGCGCTAGGAAAGTTAACGCTTTTTGTGCTATGGTGGCGAACTAGCGCCAATGTGATGCTAAGCCAAATGACGGGTGATATCCCGATGCTAATAGGAGAAAAGGCTAAGGTTCACCTAGCTTAGAGGCATAATGCGTCTTTCAAGGCATTTCTCTCTGTTTGTGGCGCATCTAAGAGGAGTGGTGCATAATTTGTGGCTTATATTTAAGCAAAGTGCTATAATAGCATATTTAAGCTCGGATGAGCAATTTGAAAAGCATTCGTTGCGATGAAGCATTAAGCTAAAATGTATTTTGGGGATTAAGAATTATTTATTCCCGAATTTGATATATGTTGCTCGAACATCGATGCACATTCGAGGCAACTTCAAGGAATTCAGTCGTGGAATATATGCGACTTGAAACTAGCTCGATATGGCATGAATATTATGAGTATTGAGGAGGCTGCAAGGCCAGTTTAAAATGTTTGAAGATGATCTGTAGTTTTAGTTCACTTGCGGAATATAAGTAGAGATACAATATTGTATATTTTGTTACAGAGTTAGGCATATGCGCACAAATGCACACATATCCCTTTATATTCCTGCTGCTTGGCAGAGGAAAATTTTATAATTCTATCCCTTGTCAAAAACTCACCATCTGCATTAAGTCCCTTGTTTAGTGAGAACAATAGTGTTGCACAATAAGCACTAGATGGTGACTGTATGCTTATAATGATTATATATGCATAATTTAAAGTAGAAGAAGATATACTTATCTTCTGGATTTAAGTACTGGGATAAGTGCCCCCTAGCATGAATCTTGACATGGATTAGTATATGCCGACGTTTTTACCCGAAAATTTCTAATTCGTGAGCCAAGGGAAGCGTAGCTGGGTTTAACTTCTGATCCAGTCACGTTGGTTGAATAACTACCAACAAGGTCATGGAGAGTACGTCTATGAGGATCACCATTGGTCTCTATCTTACCCGAGATTGAGATATATACCCCTTAGCGTTAACCCTAGTTGGGATTAATATATGTTCATTCTCTTGTCAAGAATGTTATCTTGCCCGTGAGTAGAGAAGGTATATGGTCGGTGATTTCTCTCTTTCTTTCTTTTGAAACAGGTCCGCGTTATCTCAAATAGAGGATCAAGTAAGATGAATCAATTCTTCATGTATGTGTCCATCAAGAAGCATTGTTAGCTTTGTCTCCTCCAAGCAATATCTTTGATACAGAGTTAAGCCTTAGATTTAAACTTTCTTGTAAGCAAGCAGTTAGTTCCGGTGCTTGCTTAGGTTTTCAGTATGCTGCAATCAAGTGCTAGTGATAGCATCAGCAAGGCGACAGTAGATGGGAGACATGACACCCTGATATGATGCTTTCATAAGAAGCTGATGGTAGATCAGAACTGCAGGTGAGGTTGGCGGTGGACTCCAGTGCATTTGTCGTAGAAAGGTTGATGAGTCTTCTAGTGTTGCGAGATCTTCTTGGAAGATGTAGTGCGACCTGACATGATTGTATGCCTGAGAAGATGACAATACATGGGCATATGAGGCCTCTATAAAGCTGAGTCTTCTGAATCCCGTTTGGAAACCCTAGTTCGCACGCTATTCGCTTTAGAAGTTGTTGAAGTTTCATATGATCTCGTATTTTGACGTTTGACCCCATCTTTTGAAGCCAAGAGACCAAGCTATCATATGCGAAAAGAATTACTCGATTTGGAGTTTGCTAGGTTTTCCAACATGCATAAACATTTTTGATTAGTAATCTCATGTAATTTATAGATCATGTCGAATTTAGTATAGGATCCATATCTCTTATATCATGCCTCTGATTGATGTTCCCTTCTTGTATGTCACTGTAGAGACATAGATGAACGCTTCTTGTGAAGGATGTTTTGACCCGTTCCTCGATTTCTAAATTTATAAATTGAAGAGATACTGACGGGAGCATCAAAGAATAGAGGAGTGAACCAAGCTGGTGCCTGAAGGTGACTTGTGCTAGAGGAGGTAGGGTGTGTACTGGAGAAGGCAGGACGTGTTAAGATTTTATGGTGAGCATATCACTGGATCCCTGACCAACAACTTGTATACCAATATTCTGGAAGTTAAGAGGAGAAACCTGAATCTGGGGCGACAGTGGCATTGGATGTTTGTTTTGAGATAGAGCAGGTTGTGGTTTCCAAGTCTGGTACGTTCCAATAGTAGAACCATGTGATTGAAGTAAGTAGCATCAACAGGAGTGGAGTTACCGTTCCGGATGTAATCAGGTAAGCAGAGGAGGCTTCCTAGTCGTGCGAGTACTGATGTAGAGAGGTCTTATTGCTAGTACCGTTATTGATCAGACCTTGAAGGATTGTTACTGTGTTAAACTTTCAGAACTGAGAGAGTCGTCAGTCCCTAAGTGTAACTTATTTAAGTCCTCTTCCAGGAAGGAGATAATCTTACAGTGTCGACACGGGTCTATGCTTCCAGGAACTTTACAGGTCAATGGAAGTCATGAAAGTTAGAGCCATCCTTAGTTGTCGTTGAGGCGCTAGGGCAAGAGCGAGTATTTGAACTAAAATTGAAGCCATCGTTGTAGTTCTGGGCTATTGAGATTCGAAGTCATTGTTCTTTAATCGCATTGACTCAAAGCATGACTATTATGACTTGACTAATTGGTTTATTTCTTTCAGCAGGTACGTGTGATGCGCCCTTGAGTGGACACTACTCATGTCGCTTCTGATAGTCCCCGGTCTGTAAGAAAAGGATTGTGGATAATACTTCTATGTTGATGTTTCTGAGGCTTTGGGAGATACCGTGGATATAAAGAATGAAAATAAGTAGAAGGATGAAGAGATGGATGAAGCACCCCACACTGAAGAACTTTGTGAAGAATATGATTCCACTGTTGTTGATTGAGAAGTAAGCAATAGATATGAAGTACCACCAGGTTCCTCTGTTAGCTTGGATTCGTATTGAGTAAGTTTCTTCTCTTTATGACTATGACAGAACATGTGAACTCTTCAAACATCTCATGTTAACATAGTCATATCCGAATTTATAAAAACTTTATGGTTTTTCGTTATCACAAAAATTCAGAAGTATAGTTCTTGGAAAAACATTGTAGAATCTTCATACAACCTCCGTTTTGGATGATTGACCCCTATATCCTTATTAGAAAACAATTTCGTATATCCTTGTAGGAATAAATCCATGTTTTGAGCTTCTTTGGGGCATCAAAACGATCGGACAATAGAATTCAGGAAGTATCCAGGAAAATCCTGACAGTTTTCAGCTGTTTTTTCCATAACTCTTAGCTCGCTTGTCATATTTATGTTCCCTTTTAGCATATTGTAGTAGACACCAATATGAAAGTTTTGTTATAAGTACCATGCCTAGATTCATCACCAATTGTTGTCAGCTTTAGAGTTTCCGAGAGGTAGTGAAAACGGTTTCTGACGCAGTTTTTGTGAAACATCTTGTAATAGGTTGGGATCATGAAATACCTCAAATTTCAGTCTATAATGAACGTATGTGACTTTTGTGAATATGTATAGTAGGTTTTGTGGTTCATGATCAAGGATTTCATATTTGAGATGTTCTAACCTAATATGCTTGTAACCTCTCTACTTTTAGGGGGGGAATGATAAAAATCGGAAAGTTGGGCTTGTTAGAGAAAGAACAAGAGTTACCGCCGATTTTGATGTGGATAGTGTACCTCCGCATACTAAAAACCATATTCAATCTCCCCATCGCGTACTTGTTGGGGATGATGCTCCTACTGACGTTGATATGCATAATGGTAGTGTAACAGGGGATGTGCTAGTTGAGTATCCTAATGCGGGTATTATCATTGATTCCTCTACAGTAGGACCCTCCATGGGTACTTACGTGATGGGGTTTCATAATTCCATCGGTTTATGATAATTTGTAACGATCCATCTCCCTCGGAGTGAGATCTGAATCATCCTCGAAATGGGAAGAAGTTGTTGATGAAGCTGAGAATTTTGATCTGGCATTGCATGGATTCGTCATCATATGGGAGATGCACGGGAGAGTGAAGTAGGTATTGTCTTGCTGAAGGGACTGATACCACAGTGAAGAGAATGGTACCAGAGTAAAAGGGACCCGCCCTGAGTGAAAGGGACTGGTACTTGAGTGAAGGGACTCGTACCAGAGTGAAAGGGACTGGTACCTGAGTGAAGAGACTCGTACCAGAGTGAAAGGGAAAAATTTGAGAACGTCATAGCTAGCTTTGGATTTTGTTATTTTAGATTTTTATTTGGGACTTCGAACAAAGCTTGTCTATGGACTGGTGCTAAGGCTAAGGCTGGAGCTGGGTTGAGGATGATGGTGAGCGTTCAATTCATGACGCTTGTTGAGATGAAGCCTTCCTTTTGACCCCTTCGTTCTTACGGGACCTCATGGATGATTGGATGTTGTAGCGCTTACAGACCAGACGGTTGCTCCAACAGATATCTCTACGACTTTTGAACCTTGAATCCGCTCATGTAGTCACCAGGTTATTCATCGTTTGTCTGGAATAATTTTTTCAGATCTGAATATTTTTTTATCCCCTATTATAGAGGGAGAATAGTGAGAGATATATACCCTCTGGTGAAATGATCTTTTGTATGAAGAGAGGGTTAAAGGGCTGTGCTGATGAAGTGAGACCGGTCCCTCTTTGCCTTGAAGTTGTAAAAGTCTTTCCGCATCTTCATGGGTGACAAGGTTGGATCGTTGTCTCTTCGATTGTCCTATTTGAATGCAGATCTCGTCATCATCTTGAATATTGATTATGGTACTATTTACATTGGTAGGCTTGGGATCGTTGTTCGCTGCAACTGGTGACGGACCTATTCTGGGAAGAATTGTACCATTAAAGACTTGAGGTAAGTGAGTACCTCTCTTGAGTGGTATCCATGACTTTGAGTGTTCTGGAAGGAATCTACTATCTCCGTATAAAATTCAACAATGTCGAGCGACGTTTCTGTGTTCCTGGTATTTTTCAACAGTCGTATAATGAGAAAGTCGGAGATGAGTAACCTCCTTGTAAAGGAATCCTTTGAATTTCTGGCAGGTAAGGAGACTGATGTTAATGGATCGAAGATGATTCTTCCTTGCTATGATTTCGTAGGAGTCTTTCCAGATCTTCACGTGTGACAAAATCAGGTTGTTAGTATCTCTGTGTTGGGCGATTAGGATTGATATGAACTTCATCATTCCTTTGAGTCTTTGATGTGCCAACGCCAGTGGTTGCTGTGAGGTTGGTTCTGGTTTGCTCCGTCAGGCGATGGTGTTGTTACGGGGAGAGTCACCCCGTGAAAGTTTTGAGGAAAGCAAGTACCACCATCTGAGTTGTGGTCATGTCTACCTACGTTCGTGCAAGAACCTATAGTCTCTTCATCAGATCAGCTATACTGGGTGGAGTTTTTTTGAGTGTTCTCGGTGCCTTCAGCAGTCTTGTTATCGAGAAGAGATGTGGTGGTTACATTAGTAGCAGCATTGTTGTGATGAAGATTGGTGGCAGGAGGGGTGTTTTCAGAAATGCCACCACCATTGCTACATGAACCGGCAATAGGAGTTCTAACTGCTTCAGACTTAAGATCTACGATTTTAAATAGCTAAATATTGGCTTTTTCTAATTGAGAGGTTGATCTACCAGTATTATTGGCCATTCACGTCCTGCTTCGATCACAAAGGTAGAGAAGATTGGGTAGGTTTTAGGGAAGGAAAGCAAAGAAGGTTGAGAAATATCAGTATGATAAATAGTGTATGAATAAGAAAGGATTATCTTTGAGATAATTCGCTAATTCTGTATGTTTATTTTTTCCTGACTTTTTATCTTGCTTTTGTTTCAAATAGAGAAATATTTATTTATAATTCAAAGGAGACACACTGATTTCTCATAAGTGGTAGAAGTTAGGGAGAGATGGAGAAGTGATAATTATGGAGGTTGTAAAGGGGTGGTGTTGGGAAAGTAAGGAAGACCTGTTAGACCACTACTCCGCATCTTCTTAACTGTTCTGTAACCGCCCACTACTTGTTGACTTCTTGTTCGTGGATGTTTTTCCACAACGTACGATTGCCGTAGACTGTCAGACCAATACCCCAATGAGAATCCCCTCATATGTTGTATTTGATATCTCTTGGAAATAGTGGAGCCATAAACGACCATTGTTTGATTAAGTCAAGTCAAGTGACTTGCTAAGCTAGTGAGGATGAGAATTATCTATTTATAGTTCAAAGGAGACACACTGATTCCTCGTAAGTCGTGGAAGTTAGGAAGAGGTGGAAAAGTGATGATTGTGGAGATTGTAGTAGGGTCGTGTCCAGAAAGTAGTGAAGACCTGTCTGACCACTACTCATCATCCTCTCAACTGGTCTGTAATCGTCCCACTACTTGTTACCTTCTTGATCGTGGATGTGTTCCACAATGCCCGATTGTCGTAGACCGCCATACCAATACCCCAATGAGAATACCCTGATGTGTTGTATTTGATATTTTGTGGAAATAGTGGAGTCATAAGCCACTATTATTTTGATTAAGTTAGGTCAAGTCAAATGACTTGTTAAGTCAGTGAGGTAAGTTGTGCGACTCACTGGATTGATAATCAGACTGGTTAGTGTCGAGTCTGGGAAGTTCAGTTGTCATGCACTTGCTAAGGAGTAACCTGGCATATTTAATGGCTAAGTATTAGATTAGAAGTGACTTAGCATAAACCTGAGAGGCATTTGAGAGCAAATATTGTATACGGTTTCTTAAGCAAGAAGACCTACTAGAGTTCATATAAGATTAGATATTGGACCAATGTTGAGAAGAAGGGCATATTTCTAAGGGAAATAAATAGCTAAGTTAGTACTAGCTATTTAACACAAATAGTAATATGTTAACTCTTCTAGTATAAAAGACTAATGTGCTAACGTCTCAAGAGTAAGGCCAGCATACATAGCTTCTAGTGAATATCAATTATAGTAGGACCAGGAAGCTAGTGTCAAGGAGGTTCGAAGTTAACTCAATTGGTTCAAGTACAATTAGCACTAAAGTGCTAGCGTTAATGCTCTTGTGGCTAAGTCATTAAACTAGTGACGCGCTATCTAGAGGCGCTAAGACCAAGGGCTCATCATCTAGAGCATGCTGGAGAGCCAAGGGATGTGCTGGAGATCCACGGGACGCATTGGAGCCAAGACGCATCAGGCTAGGATAGAGACGTACTAGGCTGCTAGGACACATCGACCAATAGGGATGTGCTAGGATAGCTTCTAGGGGAGCGCTAGGGATTATGGTGTGTCATGGGACGTTGGAGAGTGACACGCGCTGGCTAGGGAATATTAGCTAGGTAAGGATGGCTTTTGGGGACACACTATCCAAGGTACTTTACTAAAAGGAGTTAGCGATAGGGTTAGGGTTAGCAATTTTAGTGCTAGGGTTGAGGTGCCAAGGTGATGACGCGCTAGCTAAGGCCTCACTAGGCCAAGATATGCTAGCTAAGACCATGTTAGGTTAGTTGGCGCTTCTCAGGTGCTAGATTTAGCGCTTTTAGCGCTAATGTGGCTAACTGATGCCAATGTGGTGCTAAGCCAAATAGATAGTGCTAACTTGGCATTTATATGATAAAGTCTAGGGTTAGCCTCGCTCAGAGGCTCAATGCGTCTTTTGAGGCATTGTTTCTTGATTGTGGCGCGTCCGAGATGAGTAGCGCATAATTTGTGGCTTATATTCAAGCAAAGTGCAAAAATAGCATATTTGATCTCAGAAGAGCAATTTGAGAAGCATTTGTTGCAAATGAAGCGTTAAGCTAGAATGTATTTTGGTGTTTAAGCATTAGCTTTTCCCGAATTTGATAAATGTTAGTGGAACATCAATGCACATTCGAGGCAAGTTCAAGAAATTCAGGCGTGGAATTTACGCGACTTGAGATAGTTCGATGTGGTATTAGTATTATGAGTATTCAGGAGGCCTCGAGGTCAGATTAGAATGTTTAAAGAGAATTTGTACTCTTAATTCGCTTGCGGAATATAAGTAGAGACATAGTAATCCATATTTTGCTATAGAATTAAGCATATGCGCATAAATATGCACATACAATCTTGTTACTTAGCAGTGGCCAATTTTATAATTCTATCCCTTGCCAAAAACTCACCATCTACACCTTTCTTCTGCTACTAACCAGGTCGATGATTACCAATACATATTTCGTCCAAATAGTTGTTATTACCAAATGCTAATATTAGCATAACACACACACACAAAAAAATCGTTCTTCACATTTGTAAACGCTCACGTGGATATTTCAAACAAATTAAGAAAATTTATAGAGTTCATCATTTTTACTAGAATATCTTTATTTTAACCTTTGACGAAAAAACATTATTAAATAAAATTATTGATACAAATATATCGTAAATAAGGACGAAAATTTTTTTTAACACTTTGAAAATTAGATTATGTCTATCTAGATGGACAAACAAAACTTCGAGTTATGCCTTTATAATTTTAAAGGAGTGAGTAAAAATATCCATCGTTCATTACAAACATATTAATAGAAAAGTATCAGTTTAATCTAAATACAACCAAAAAATAACCCGGTTCTTTAATTTCAGCTCTGAATCAATACATTCATTCATGCATATAATTGATTTTGAACGACCGAGGAAAAAAAAAGCAATTGTAACCAGTAAATTATAGGCCGAATACGATAAAAAAATAAATAATTCATTTTTGTATTGACCTAGTCAACGTTAGATCTTCTCCAATAAAAGGTGTAAATTTTATTTTCTCATGACATGTGATTTTATACACCCATTCAAAATAAATTCATCTTCAACAGTAGATTCTATAAAGTAAGAGGGATGACATACTAAATAACTAGACTTCCGGAATGACCTGTATGCCATATTTATTATTATTTTTTTCTTTTTTATAGTTATTTAAAGCAAAATTAATCTGTTAAATTTTTTTCCCAAAATATATTCTAAGGACTAAATCCCTATAATATTGGAGATAGTTTATTAGCTTTATAGTCTTATATTTACTACATATGTAAACCCTCATAAATAAAGGTTTTAACAAGACTCTCATATATGATTTTTCACACCTGCTGAGATACTCTTAAAGAATAAATCAATAAGTTGAGTTAGATAAGGGTGTGGGCTGAAAAAACAAAAACCCTAAAAATATTATAAACTCTAATTAACTCTTTTTTATGCACGAAAGCCGGACCCAAGCCTCTACCCTAACCCTACCAGGCAAATTTGACCTCACTGCCAGATCCATTCCGTCAGACCCAACTATACAACTACATTAATATGAATACAAACTTTTATGGTGGGGATTAAATCCCAAAGTTGATAGGAAACCATTAAGCTATAAGTTTGGATCTAAATTCTTTTTAGCTTTCGAATTACTACAACTACCCCAGGAAAGTGATACAATATTTTTATTTTTTTATTTTTATCTAAAAATATGTAAAACTGAAAAAGTAAACGTATCCATTTTTTAAAACGGATGGAATATTTTCTTTTTATCAGGAGTAGAAAAACAGAATCATTTTTTGAAAAAGTGCCTTAGAACAATATAAAAGTATCATTATCATGCCAATTTAAACATTGAAGAGGAAACTCTTTTCATCTCGTGCAAGAAAAGTGAAATGTGGTGACATACAGGAGATAATTTTTAGGATAGGAGATAACTTTTCAATAAGATCAATTTCTTAATTAATGCGGCTCTTAATTTGGATATCCTTCCAAATATTGAAAGATCATATTCTTATTCTTTCCATCAAGTGTGGAGGATTGTCCAATTTAATACAGCCAACAATTGTTACAGAATTCTAACAACTGGAGATATCATTCTAAATCCCAAAGAGTAACCCTTCGATGATTTTTTTTCTTTTTGGCCTTTCTGGTTTTAAATTCTAAAAAAAATCAATCATTATACATTAAAGTAGTGAATCTCCGTTACCCAACACCCAACAAAAGCCTTGGCTTAGACAGCAAAAGGTTTCCTTGTATAAAATTCCCATTCCCATTCCCGTTCCCATTATATAATAATCCTTGATTAATTACACTTGATCACTATAATTATACCACTGCAATGACAAGAGGTGACTAAACTAATATTACTGACCAACCTTTATTTGTGGAACCTAAAAGAACCTAAAAACATTATAATGCTTCATGGATTTGGAAATGCATCCTTCAAGGAATAAATCATATTAAACAATATAGTTGTTGGGAGATAGGAAATGGGAACTTGATTAATGTTTGGGAAGATATTTGGATTCCTGGTGTAAAAAGTAGTCTTCTAAACTATTTAGGCACTAGATAAAACTAATACTTGTATATGAATTGATTGATTCAGATACTAAGAAGTGGAATGTGAAAAAAGTTAGAAATAACTTTCCTTCTAGTATAGTTGAGAAATTTTTGAAGATTAGACTTTTTACTAACGTCAGTGGGTATCTGCAACATGATAATCTCAGGTGGATGCTAACTAAAAATGGAATTTTCACAGTAAAATATCTTCATAACAAACTACAAAACCCGGTTGACGACATAGACATGTCCCTATCTCTTTTATGGAAATCCTTATGGGGTTTGAATATATCTCATAGAATCAAGATTTTTTTCTGGAAATGCCTTCATAATGTGTTTCCAGTGAGAAATAACCTTCAACATCTGCAACCTGAATCCGACAAACATTGTGTCTTATGTAACAATGCTACTGAATCTTTAAAAAACCTTTTATTGAATGTTCATATGTTAGATCGGTTTGGTTGCTCCCTCCTTTAGCAGGTTGCAATTTAATTTATTGTCAGATTCCCCTTTTAAGGATTATTACTCTAAGTGGATTACAGGATCTATCAAGAATACAAATATTGAAACCGTTGCAACTAAGTGTTGGCTGATATGAAAGAAAGATGCATGAGAATTTTCCAGGATAAAACCAAGAAAAGTCTACAGACATCCTTAGCAGTTCAAAGACATACCAATTACTGGGCTCCTGAAACAATAGTTAACACTAAGACACAAAGTTCTAGCACAGAAAATACCCCTTCTAGAATCAATAATCAAAAGTGGAAGGCTTCCATTTTAACTCAGGAAAAACTAAATTTTGATGCCTCATGGAAAGATACAACTTCAGTTTCAGGTTATGGTCTAAACTATAGAGATGATGCAGGTACAACTATCAATACTGGAGCTGGAACCTTCTCTGCAACAAGTCCAGAAGAGGCAGAAGCACTAGCTCTGCTGGAGACTGCTACTTGGGACAAAGTTATGGATTACACAAACTTCTGGATGGAAGGAGACTGTCAAAGAATCATACTTTTTGCAAATGGTTTCGGAAATGCGGTGGAACGGAGGAACCAAGCTATTATAAGAGAAGCGGTGAAGATCCTACAAACTTGTGATAAACTTTTGGGTTTAATTTTTGTGCATAGGAATGGAAACAGAGTGGCTGACAAGATAACATAAGACGCAAGGACAAAGGGCTTTTACAAACAACAATGGAATGTCACACCAACTTTTTTTTTTACTTGTTTTAGATAGACAGAACATGTTCTCCATTTCTGATCATCTGAATGAGAGATAATTTATGTTGGAGGAGCATCATATTTCAGGCTTTTCTGCCGGAATAAGAACACCCAACAGAAATTCATCTCAATGTACTTCCTTTTAGTTTATTTTTTATATATCAAAATCCAATTCACAAAAAAAAAAAAAAAGTCCCAATAAATTTACAATCCACATATCATTTGGCAATTAACGCATACTGACTAGTTCTTGATGGAAAGTGAGATCCCGTGAACCAGTTCCTTCTTAGTTAACTTGGAATGGTGCAACTATTTTTACATGCTCTCTCCCCTCTCTCCCTCTTCCCTGAAAAAAGGAAAAACTCTCCTTCTTGCTCAGATCTAGCCCTCTTGGTTATTATTTATTTGATTTGTCCTTCCCTTTTTGTGGGATTCTAACCTTCCCTTTTTGTGGGATTCTAACCTTCCCTATTTTTTATTATTAAGTTTTGTTCGTGGTTTGTTGTTCTGGGTTCAAGCACTTTGGAGATTGACAAGGTTTACACCTAATTACTTTCTACAAAATGACAAGATATTGTATTTTACAAGAGCATCTCTTCTCCACGAAGAAAATCATTTAAAATTGTAGGATTTAATTCCTAATACCATTCCTTCACTCTACTCTCCATACAAGAATTGAGTACGATTTTCGCAGTATCCCGATCTTTCTCTTCTTGATTTATTTGCTTATTGTATCTTTCATTGTAATAGATTATTGTGTTTCTTTTTATTTGATGTACTTGCTCTTGAAAGCCACTGTGTAACCAATTTTTAATATGAATGAATCGGCTATTTTGATATTTAGAAGAAAAAAAAAGTTAACTTGGAATTTATACCAAAATCAATAGTTTTTTTAGCATGTCTATTTTGAGGCCTACCATATAACTTAAATTAGGGTCATTTTGAAAATCTTTTATCCACTTATTTTTGTTAACGACTAATTTATCCTTGATTAATATTAATTAATTTAATTAGTAGTTGACTAATAGTGTTACTTGTGAAAGTAGCTATTGCTAATTGATCATCAAAACATGAAAAATTCAAACTTTTATTAAGAACATCAAACTAGAATCGGCGGACAAAATGACACTCTATGTCGGTTTTGGGTTGATGTTCTTCATCAATGAAGAACACGAGAAATCGACGGATGTAGTTAGCCATATAGGCTTTTTGTCACAACACAATCAGTGTACAAAGGTACTCATATACATCGATTATGCTATATTTTCATTAAGAAAAAGAAATTTATAATTTTAAAAAATTAGCGCATTTCATTGTTTAGGAAATTAATAGATTGTATAATTTTATATGCATAGTTTATCATCTCGGACATTAATACATCAACAATAAAACTCCGAGTATGTCTCCTCAACAAGGTATATATTTTCATGTACATAAATTATTGTTAACCATTCCATATTCAAAATGGGCTATAAAATCGATTAACCTAAAGTTAAATAAAAGATATATTGGTATGCTAATATTAGATGATGAGATAAAAACAAACATATTAAATTATCGGCTTTTTTCATACGTTGAATTTTACCATATTTTTGTATATATATAAATAATTTGAACATGCCTCAAATTAACCAGGTTTTTTAGTCATTATATAAATACAACATGTGCTACCAAATTTAACCCAAACGTGCCAAAACTATAAGTCTACATATTAGTACAAGATATCATCAACAATACAATACAAAAAGAATTGTTGGACCAATTAAAAAGAGACAGAGGATAAAGAGAAGGATTTTGGAGTGGAAGAAAGGTTTTAAAAGTGATTCACACAAACCCACACCCATCACATTTTCTTGCCTTAAACAAATCTCACCGAATAAATCCAAACGTGTGGCAACTAACAATAACTACAAATAGGATTTCGTAAGTTGTGTGTGACCCTATCTAATAAGTGACCCCTAAATACAAATTGTATATGAAATGAAACCCCTTTGTAGTGGTCCTCCTCCATACTCTCATTTTCCCATCATAATCAAAATCCTTCTATAGTCAGGGAAACTGAGATTAAGAGTCAATCAAATCAAAATTAATTTGTTGTACTTAAAAAAATACTATTTATTTATTTCAGTCTAATTAATTTTTTTAAATTACGAGACCAATGCTAATTTTTCCAGCTTAATAATATAGTGATCTTCCTCTAATATTCCTCCATTATCACCTAAAATGGTTAGTCTAATCCTCCTCAATTAGTGAGAAAGAAGGAGAGATAGTCAATTAAAGAGACAACGAAAGATTGGGGAAGGGGCTAATTTGTAGGGAAGTTAGTAATGCCTTATCAACTCAAAGAAAGGAAAGAAAGTGATGTCTTCTTTTAACTTTTTTTTGATGGATTATAGTGAGAATTGTATACAAAGCATAGATGAATATTTAGACCCCATTCCTAACGTCTCATAAAACAAAAGAATTTATTAAGGAAATCACTATTTGATATCATCAAGAAGAATCAGTAAAAGATCTCTTACTAATACTACCTTTTTTTATAGACCTCTTCTTAATTAAAACCCCACAAACCCTAATCCCACACAACAACCCCTCCCCTCCTCCCTCCCTCTTATCTCTCCCTAAACTAAACTTCTCTCCTTTTTTTCTCTCATGGGGGCCCCCACCCTTTTTTTCAAAACCCCAATCCCCCCCCCCCCCTCTCTATCTCTCTAATACCCCGTTACATCAAAACGGAACGTCCTTAGTCAAAAACCACAGTTATTATCCATGTCAGATACAATAGACGACGGTAAGTCTACAACCGTTGCTGTAAATAACGGCGCGGAAAGTACCAACACCATCACTACCACCAGTAATACAACAGATGATGGAAACAGACCACCGAGATTACCAAGATGGACAAGACATGAGATACTTGTGCTTATACAAGGTAAAAAAGTTGCAGAGAATCGTGTCCGTAGAGGTAGAACAGGTACAGGTTCTTCTTCAGCTTTTGGTTCAAATCCATTAGAGCCAAAATGGGCATCTGTTTCTACCTATTGTAAACGTCATGGTGTAAACCGTGGCCCAGTGCAGTGTAGAAAAAGATGGAGTAATCTCGCTGGTGATTTTAAGAAGATTAAAGAATGGGAAAGTCAGATTTTAGAGGAGACTGAATCTTTTTGGGTTATGAGGAATGATTTAAGAAGGGAAAGAAAATTGCCTGGTTTTTTTGATAGAGAAGTTTATGATATTTTAGATGGTGGGGTTGTTGCACCTTTGACTGTGACCGGAGATGTTGTCGAGGATGTAACCGTGACGGTAACCGAAGAAGATGGGGGGAGAGTTGTTGGTGAGGATGATGGTGTCGTTGAACTGTCTGGCAGTGGTGATGGTCAAGATGAGAGAGGAGGAGGAGAAAGTCATAAGGAGACTTCTTCAAAGATGGTTCCACCTCCTCAGCCTATGCCAGTTTCAGGTTCAATTTCTTTCTTTTGAATTATTATACTTTTTTTTATTTGATATTTTAGAGAATTGGGTTTTCTCTCTTTCTAACCAAAATTCTGATTGTTGTACACTCTCCGACGGGCTTCCTGGATCGACTTATAAAATGGTTTTTAGACAAAACAGGATTTTGATTGTGGCGTTTGGCAATTTTGTTAAAAAACAAAATCCTAAATGTTTTTGGGTTGATTTTATGATGCAGAAAAGAGGTTTCAAGTGACCTACAAAGATTCTCCCGGTCAAGGTAAGAATTGGTTTCTACTATTTTACTGATTTAAGAATGACACTGTAAAATAGAGACCAGGTCATTTTATCACTATAGTTTGAGGGAGTCAAAGAGTTTGAGTTTTGGCATATTATACTGCTATATAATAGAGGGTTGTAGGAGTTGCACATTTCAAAATAGGCCTTATGTAACAATGATACTGGTATTTGGGTTGGTTTCAGACACTGTCTGTTGGAAATAGCCAAAAAGGTTGTTGCCGGCAGTACATGACATCAATCTAGAATGCTATACTATGCTAGAACACTATCTTGTGCAAGTGTGCTCGATATCTGTAAACAACTGCTAACATTATCATGTCCAGGAGGTAATTGCTCAATTCTGCAAGTGTTGGACACAAAGGTCTTAGTGTTGGTGTGTCGATACGCAAACAGTCTATAGAGTGGAGTGCCCATCTAATATAGCTCTTAAACAAGTCAGGATCTAAGTTGGGATTGATGTATTTTCTCACATAATGAGATTTTTGATGTATTACTGCACTTATCCCCATCTTAGAATTTGTAGCAGGCTGCATAGAATTTGAGCATCTTCGTAGTCTAACTAGTAACTCGTAGTGGAGAAAATGTTAGATAGTTATGCATTTGAGTGATCTATCACTTTCAGCGACCATAGATTTGGTGGGTCTTCTTTGTTTCCTCTGTCTTAGACCTCTAAATAGAGGTGCTTGTTAACTTGTAATGATGACGGCTCTCATATTAGCAGTCTTATGGAGTTGGTATTTAGCTGAAAAATTCTTCCTACTGAGGAGGCAGTTTCTTTCAAACATCAGTAAGCACCTGATAGTTGCGTACAATTAGGAATAGCTAGCTAGATTACTCATTTTTTATGTGAATTGTATCTTGTTGCAGGTCCGACGAATGAAGCTCAGGCACAAACCTCAAATCCAGAAGATAAACAAGCGTTTGTAAGATCATCGGAAGATGGATCTAAGAGAAGGAGGCGGTCATCACCTTCACCAGATAGAGGTCGGGGTGGTGGTAGTGGTGGTGATGTGGAGAAGGATCAGCACATCAATACGCAGGAACATTTGATTAAAGTTTTAGAGATGAACAATAGAATGCTGACTGCGCAACTTGAAGCTCAGAATTTGAATTCTCAATTGGATAGAGAACAACGAACAAACGATACCAACAGTTTAGTTGCTGTAATCAGCAAACTTGCTGAGTCTATCTCGAAAATTGCTGACAAGTTATAACAAACAAAAAAGAAGAAGACAACAACCGAGAATCTTCATTGTCAAAGGAGGGGGTGTGTATTAGCGAGTTAGAGATTGAAGGAGAAATTTAAATACTAGTTTGAAAAAATTTCTTATGAAACAAAATATAGTAGGCATCAATCATATTCATTATAGATAGAGAAAAATTGGAGGGTGGGAGATTTGAACCTTTTTTTTTTTTTGAATTACAGTCTATACTTATTGGTTTTTGAACGGATGATTTGAGTTCCATTCTTTGCACAGTTTCCTTTGCTTGATGGTATGAGGATCATACAGAAATTGGTCATGGTGTATAGTTGTAAAGAGATGCTTCTTTATAAGGTTTAACAGAAAACCAACATGGATTTAGAGACATTCTGTGATTGCAATTTTATGTTGCTTCCCACTGGCTCTCTATGTGAATGCTGTCGCAAGACATCACAACACTCTTCTTCAACAAGTGCTCCAAGAACTCTTTGTTCACTTTCTAGATGTTAACATCTACTGTTTACGCCAACTACTACAATGCTGCGATGCACTTCCTCCAATCAGACGATCGTCGGTTTGTATTTATAAATGACAGGGGCGTGAAAGATATGGCATGTTCTCAAGCCAGGGCCTTGAAAGTCTATTACTTACAATTTTTAGCCAATTTCTGTTTCACATCTCTAACAACATGCTTCTTTGTCAGTTTTATGAACAGTCAATTCAGGCTTCCAGCTTTTAGCATTTGTACTTATCGGTACAATTTTAACAATCTAATTCACATCTTTCAGAAGCAAAAACCAGCATATAGGTTATCATCTAGATGAACAATTTTGTAGTTGAAAATTCTCTAGTTTATATATTTCACCTTTTCACAATGTAGTACATTTTCATCCTTATTCGTTTGAATTTAACGAACAAAGGAATCCGAGGAGAAACAATTACAAAAACATGGTATAAAAGTAAAATAAAGTACATACATGAGAAGTGAGAACTACAGAACTGTACCTAATGTAATTAGGCAGGAACAGCTTCGATCAAATTGGCGAAGTAAAATTGCGTACTAGTGAATCCTTTCTTATTTACTTTCCACCCAGCTTTCTGTAAAGCTCTTTCTATATCTGCCTCTCTATGTAGGTATGCTCTTGTCGCCTTAGATGGCCCAGGAAATAGCTCTCCTATTCTCTTCAATATATCATAGTAATATGTCTTAGGCGCAAAACTCAGTATCAGTCGTTTTTCAGCTAATGATGCTAAATGCGCAATCATCCCATCCGCTTTACTTTGCGGGTAATGTATCAATACATCTAAGCAAACAACAGTGTCATATTTCCCATCCAAACTCTCTAAATCACTCACTGTAAATTTTGGCAACACTGGCACTACAGATGACCCATCACTGCTCCCTCCCAAAAGCTCTTCTTTTGCCTACAAAACAATGTAAATGATTGAATTTAAACAAGGAGGACATTATATACGGATGATAAGCTGATAAATGTGCAAAAATTGGATTCAAGGGTTTGTGCAAGAATTACAATGTAATGCCAGAAATCTGAACAATCAGTTATTTTTTCCTTCTAGATATTCCAATTTGCACAAAGATTCAGTTCAATCGGACAGTTAAGCCGTAAAGGGATGACATAGTACATTCTAAATAGGCCTACATGTTTAGAATCCCAGTCCGACACAGAATTAGAAAGTTAATAACTAATAATGGTGAAATTACCTGTTTCTCGGCTTCAGAAACCATAGCAGCAGAAATATCACTAGAATAAACAATGGCACCTTGTTTAGCTAAAGGAATAGACAAACAACCAGTACCACAACCAGCATCACAAACAGTAACACCTTCAAGAGACCTATCTTCAGTCAAAATCTTCATAACATTTTCAACAGTTTTTGAATGTCCCAATCTAATATCAAGTTGAACTGTATTGACATCATCAGTCTCACCATAAATTTTCTTCCATCTTTGAAACCCAGTACTATTAAAATACTCTCTTACAACTTCTTTATCACCACCTCCAACTTCTTCAGCTTGAAGTTGTCGTCGCTTTTCCGGGTCTGCAACTGATAAAATTGCAGCTAATGCAGCAATTGAACCACCACCAAGTACAGCAAGTGTTGTACTATCAAAGGTAGTTGTAATGGTTGAGACATCAGTTGCTGTTGATAATGGTGGGAGTGCTTTTGTTTTTGTGATTAAGGGTTTGTTAATTCTGGATTTGTTGGTTGATAAAGGAAAATTATGGGTTTGATTTTGAGTGTGGAAACAAACTGGAGAAGATACAATTGTTGAGAATGCCATGGATTTTGAGTGATGAAGAAAACAAAGAGTCTACTCACTCACTCAGGGATCTCTCTAAGGAGCTGCTAATGTAATCCTCTGGATAGGATAATATCCTGGATTTCCTCTTCGTTTGGTAGTGGGTCCAACTTTGACAGTGGGGGTCCTAGGAGTACTTTTACTGGGAACACTGGTTTTGGATTGGAGAGTTGAGATATCCAAATCTGTCGCTGGAGCAAGCTGATTAATAGAGTTCTCAATCCAGTTCCTGCCTGGTTTTATGTTTAATATAGAGCAGTAGGAACACGAGTGCTGGTTTCTATGCACAATAGTAAAAAAAAAGTTGATTTGCTGTGCCAGGTGGTTAGGCAAACTCCCCGCGTCACTATTGAAAATGGTCTGAGAGATAGAATCTTTATCGAACGATAGATACTTTATCGTCAGATACGAAGACTTTGTCGCTAGTGATAGGAATTCTCTCCAACGGTCGGATCTCCACCGACCATAAGTATGTACCCATTCATCTTATTTCTTTACACCTTTTCTATATTTCTTTCTCCATCATCTTCATATTTCTTTTCCAAATTCTTTCACTTAAACTTATTTTTTTTCCAAATTTTTCATCATTCTATTTTTTTTCAAAATAAGTAATAAACCAAGGACAAAAAGAAACAGAAAATATCAAGCATCAAGCAGCACCCCCATGAGTGGAATAAACTAGACTCAAGATAAACAACAGGAGTTCGAAAGTTATAAACAAACAACTGGTGTACTCGATGTGCATATATCTACCCATCAAGAGCAAGTTGGATTTTCAAAACTAAGAGGTGGAAAGTCTAAGTTCAGAAAAGTGTTCAAGTTCCTTCCTCGTGTTGTTAAAGAAAGAGTCTGAATATACCCTTGATGGTGTTTTTAATTTATAAAACATAGAAACCAAATGACTCAAATTGTTCAAGTTATATTATAACGTTAGTGGAACACTACAAATACATTATATTTTAAGGATTTCGAATGTGGTAAGTTTGTTTCTTCTCTAATTTAATTTTTGGATTTAATCTTTAGTTTTATCTGCAAAATAAAACTATATTTAGATTCAGTACATGTAAAATATAGGATATGCAAATGTTATATTATGCAAAATTTTAATTGTGAACATATTGCTTATAGGAGTTATATCGTTAGATACGTACAGGTTGGGAATATTATGTGAGGGAGATTTGGTTCCATTTGATTAACGGAGGTATGAATCACAAGGGAAATGGAAAAAATGACTTCAATTATACTGTGTTGACGAAGAAGGACCCGGAGCGACTCTAATTATACAGTGAACCCCGTATAGAAGCAGTTAAATGTCATACACTCAATCAACAACTTAGCTTCACGAACCATCCAAGCTCAGTCTAGAAGATCAATTATGTACGCATGGTGCTAAAAATTGGGGTATACTTTCTGATCTGAAACAATAGATGAAAATATATTTGCCTTATTTCAACCAGGCCCATATGACCACATGCAGACTAAATAGAAACGCAAGTTATTCCATTTGGATGCATCTACTGTATTTTTACAAAAAAATATCATGGTCTCTATGGAGCAAGCTTGTCTACGTCTATGAGTAGACAACCCTGATATCATTGCATTCTACGGGATAACATTCCTATCTTTGACGCGATGTAAGCTTGATCAAACCTAGTTTTCTTCGATCAAAGCTGCCAGATTCGCACAAGCACTTATAACACCTAAAAGCATAACATGACCGTGTCCCGATCATATTGTTTAAGTTCCATAAAATAACATTAGGTTTTTCTCATAAAGGTTGTTCTGTAAACATCCTACTATAATTGAATTGTTTGAAAACAATAAATTAAAAATAATTTTTTAAAGCTTTTATGGAAATAAAGATAGGGGTGCACATGGTACGGTTCAGTTCGGTTTTTGGCCCAGCCATAACCAAAACCGGTAGTCTCGGTTTTTCATTCTTGAAAATCGAGTGTTACCATTAAGCTATTCGGTTCGGTTCGTTTTTGAACCGACTTGGTTTCGGTTTTAACCAGTTTTTTTTAGATTTAACAAAATTAACAAACTTAATAAACTTTTACTACACACCTTTGAGTATATACAGTGACAGAAAGTAACCAAAGAACCCAGAAAATTCAGTATATACAGCCTGAACAAAGGCAGGAAAAAAACAGGCAGTTGAGTTCAGCAAACAGAGGACAATTGCAAGGCTAGACAGGACACCAGTTGAGTTCGGTTCGGTTGTTTACCAACTATAAAAAGATAGGGTTTCTAAATAAGAAATCTTATACCAAATACTACCAGTATCAGAACACTAAAGCTCGCAAAGCATAGAACTTCACCATCGCAAGAAGTAATCTTCAACCTACAATTCAAACCACAAATATGAGATATTGAAACCTATACAAACACACATGAAGCATCACATCACACCTAACAAGAATGAAGTCCTCAATTTAAGAATTTGTTCTGAATGACAATATAACAGAATAGATGGACATGATGTTGAGTTACTTTGGTTCATACTATCAGATGGGAACAAAAAGCATGGCATAGTATACAATCAGGAAGTGATCTATAACTAAGCAATCCCATAATATCATTAATAGTTATTCGAAGAACCTATAAATGCTTATTATCATGATTAGTGTGCTTCTAAAAAAAACAGGGATATCCTTGCCATCCCATTGCTGATGTTGTTTTTGTTTCCTTAACAGAGATATAAAAACAGGGATATACCACTTCAAAGAAGACTTTTACATTAAGCTAATCAATTATGAGACCAGGCTTCTAAAGGATGGATCAAGCTTAATTAGTGGGAACCAATGACATATCAATCATTCTATTCAACAAAATGTCTTCTTCATTATACAAGAACTCTACTTTAACTCATGAAAAAACTGTATTTATATTAATTTCCTGCATGCACATTTATCTAACAGAAAGGCTTCAAAATTAACAGCATAATATGACCCAAGTTATCAAACATAAAAACAATAAACCTCATCCAAAAAAAGTATTAGTACCTTAGATGTTGCTTGGGTACATGAACACTCTAACTCTCATTCCCTGAACCAGTCATGTTGCTTGGGTACATGAAAAAACCATTTGTCTTCACCTTAGCTTTGTAAATATAAGCCACCCTCTTACCATCATACCATTGTACTTCTTCTTTAGTGTTCACTCCTTCAATCTGAACCAGTGATGTGTTTGGGTACTGGTTCGACTTTGACCTATAATCATCCAACAAAAATCAACCAACAATCTAAGCAAAAAAAAATTCAAAAAAAAAAAACCACAAAAAATAAATAATAATCACACCCCTTGTATCCAAGAATGGTTCTTCTAACGTAGAGTCTATATTCATCAACACAGAACAAAAACAGCTTGAGTTATACATACAAGATTTCGAAACCATTGATATATCTGGAACGAATGGTGAAATCAGAGAGTAAAAAGAGAGTGTATACCATCTTTTTCTCCCTACAGCCGATCGAGAGAAGCAAAGGGGAAAATAGATCCAGAGAGGGGAAGAAGACTCTTCCTGCTTCAGCCTCCATGTAAGAGAAAAGAGAGGATCGAATAGAGATGTAACCCTAGAAAAATTTCAATTATATACTACTTCGTTTTAATCCAACGGTTAATATTATCAGCTTCGGTTTAATCGATCGGCTGTAGAGTACCAACGTCCCCGGGCGTAGATCTATCATCCTACGGTAAAGATTAATCGGTTTAAACTGAATCGGTTTGGTTCGGTTCTAGGGGTGGACCAAAACCGAACCGAAATCAACCAGTTTTCTTTAATCCATTACCATTGATTACCATTAGATATTCGGTTCGACTCGGTTCGGTCTTTTTTCGGCTCAGTTTGGTCCGGCTTACCGGTTTTTTGTGCAGCCCTAAATAAAGAACCTTCAATTAGGGAATACTCTCACAAATTGGGGAATTGTTATATAGGTATGGATTTTGGATAAGGGGTATACCTAAAAAATAAAAATAAAACTTAATAGTAATCAATTTGGTATCCCCAAGCTCGTAACGATATTTCACTTCTTGATTTCAGTCTTAGGTTTTCTCTGAAAGAGCTGATGATGATGATGATATTCGTGATGGTGGTGTTATGGTGGTTTAATTTTTCAATTATAAGCAGCGGCATTACTGAGAATGGGTTTTAGTTGGTTCTAAGATTAGCTAGCAAAGGGAGATGGAGGTTTAATGCATGTAAGAGCACAAATTTGTTAAACTCATGCTTAATTACCTGAATTTTTAATTGAAGAACCAACACAGTAAGTCCATGGTTTTTTTTTAGGTTCCTAGTTTATTTAAGATGAAGGATTTTTAATTTTCTGTTAGGGGTTTGTTGCAACTCATATTTGGAGGACATTAAGTAAGCAGTGCGATGCTCAATATGTGTTTGGAGAAATGTTAGAAAGAAATAAGGGTATAGGTTAGAAAAAAAAAAGATGAATGGTCGGGAACTTATGTTTGGTATCTAATACTTTTGAAGATACACCTCAAATTCAAATAGAGTTAGATCTTAATTCACATGTTTCACTACCGTATTAATAGGAACAATGCCTTGATCTGAAGGTTTGTTCTCCCACCTTCCATTTCTTACTCCCGCTTCTTTAATTATGTCTTCCTTCTCCAAAATGTCAAAAAAAACAACAAAGTTTGAACTATGATGATTCATCTCTATCATGGATGAAAGTTTGATTCTCTACAAAAGGTTGTAATTGGGAATCATTAAAATCAATGTAAGTTCTATTGCTTTAACACACTTGGGGGATACTCAAGGGTAATTTAGTCATTACTAAAATTATTTGGATAAGGGGTTCTTCAAATTACTTCATTATGTTGTTGTTTTTCTAAGTATCCCCTAATTTGTGAGAATATTCCCCAATTGAGGGTTCAAAATAAATTTTTTGTTTTCTTGTGTGAATGAAAAACTTATTACTCCCATATCGGGGAGTTCCCAATTCTCAAGTTGTTTTAATAGACAATATAAACTTATTAGTCCCATATCAGAGAGTTCCTGCTTCTTAAGTTGTACTAAGAGATTATACAAACAAGATTTTCTCAACCCATAGACATATCAAGGAAAAGGGTTTCTCTATATTTTTGGAGATACCAAAAGAACAGTAACTTTTTATTTTCTTTTTCACATTTTCGAGATTTTCCTTGAGGGGTTTTTCCGAGTTGTCGAGCTCAAGTTGAGCATCTACTACGAGTGCTAGTAGTAGGTGTAGTAGGGTGTTTTATCCTGGAGGCATACATCATGTGGGGCTATAACATCACTTTTGGGTGTAGCCTGGCGCTAATGTCTTAAGGACAACATTTTGAACACGTGACTCACTTTGTTTTCCAAAGTTTTTCTATATACCATGTTGATGTTACAGAGAATTGAGAAGCTCATCAGTTTCAGAGGCACTTCCATTACAAATGAGCTAAGTATAAATTCTGTTTACTTAAATTTTTCCTCAATTTTGATTATTACACCCTACATTGAACTCCATGTTACAACACTCTTATCAGGAACTCAATGAAATAGTAATGGATGACATGCCTCTACGAGAAAACAATAACAAGTAGAAATTTCTCTGAATTCCCTAAGTGGAGTTTTCATAATTTTGATCCGAAAAATTATAAACAATACACTGGTTCTATGAGACAAAAGCTACTCTTAATAATTATGATTTTGTTCCTTGAAAAAGTAACTAAAGATAATTTCTCAATAAATGCTTTGGGAATCTTCTGGTTGTTGAAATTTAGAACCGTCCTTCCTTCCCTGACATGACTTGTTGTTACGTTGTATGCCTTCTTGATAGCTTTGTGTGAAACTCTTAAAAGCATATTCCGTTATCATGTAGACACGTTGCAAAACATACCTTAAGAGTTTCCATGCCCCCTCTGGAAGAAACCACTGTTTGTTTGAAACGATATACACCTAACGTAAAAGAGGTCATAAACCAAAAAAATCACATGATTACCAAAGGAAGTACCAGGATTAGCATGAGGATATCGTATCAGTGATTCAATGATCTGGTACCGTCTTTAGCAATTATGAAAAATTGGGCATACAACATTAAAACAAGGGTTATTTAGACTTTAGTATATCCAATTTTGTGACCAAAGTTACGTTTGGGTCCTAGAAAGTTGAATATTAGAATTTGGTACCCGGAAACTTAGTTGACCGTCTTGAAAATTAGAAAGTCTGGTTAAATTTATAAATGACCAACTTAATATTAAATTTCAATTTATTTACCAACTTTTCCATTTAACTTTGACAATTAACTAACCGAACCAAGAAAAAAACTAACTTCTTCGCCACCCCGACCACCGTCATCATTTTTTTTCTTAATCTTCCTCAACTTACCATACTATTAATTAGATCCAAGTACCCAACTTCAGATACACAGATACTGTCATTCCCAACCCACATTGAATCTCTTAACATGGGAGCAATTAACATCATATATTCATCTATTATGTTTTAAAAGCATTCAAGCAAGGAACATAAAAAATCAAACACTTCTGGTCAGACCCAATATGTTAAAAGATGAAAAACTCACTAGCGCATCATCCCCACGCTCATCTAATAATTGTTGATGTGTGTCGTGCCCAGTTGATAGAGTTGCTTCCCACTTACTATTAGTGTTGCTCTTTTTTTTTTCAATAAACTCCCAAATTTAGGCACAAATGGCTTTATTTTATTTATTTTTCCATGAAGTTCTTTGTTGGTATAACTTTCCAAAAATTCTTATCCTTTTTCCCATACATATTCTCATTCTCTTTTAGTTCTTTTTCATTCTCATAAACAATAATTTCTTCAGATATTCTCAAAAACAACAATTGGGTTCTTATGAAATTCTTCCCACCATTCAGTATTCTTCTTAACGTCTTCCAAATTTCTTCTTTAATTGGGTTAGTATTTTTGTCAAACACTTGATCTTCATTAAGTATAAGTTTTTACTTCTGGTTTATGACGATAATTTGGGTTGTTCTTACATTCCATATGAATTGGCCATACATTTCTTGTATATACCAGGTGATGGTCTATCTGAGTTTCCATGCTTTTTTTGGTTTTCTAAAAGATTCGGAATAGAACTACTAATTGTAGTAAAAGTTGTTAAAGGTATTGAGACATATTGTTGTTGTTGTGAAGAAAATGGTTTTTATTGGAGAGGTGGGATTTAGGGGTTGTGGTAAGTTGAAGAATATTAAGAAAAAAAAAGGTGGCGGTGGTCGTGGGTAAAGAAGATGCTAGGTCTTCCTTTTTTCTTATGATAATTAACAAAGTTAAAGGGAAAAGTTAGTAGATAAATCGAAATCAAAATTTTAGTTGGTCATTTGCTTATTTAACAAGTTTTGTTATGATCAGATATCCAACTAAGGTTCTAGGAACCTAAATGCAACTTTGGTCACAAAGTTATGTAATAAAGTCTAACCCTTAAAAAAAAATGAATGATAAGGCTACCAGAAATGCAAAACAAAAAAAATTAAATTGTTCATAAATATCTAAGCGAAGTTTATAAAAAAATCCCACCAAAATCCTCCAATGTGGAAGGCTATTTATCTTTAGCTATATTTATTCCATGATTTTTACATGTGATTTCGTTATTTATGATCACACTATCCTTTGTGTAGTCTTTTTTTAAAGCATTAGTTAATATTATTAAACTAGAAAGGAATTATACGTGGGTACGTTGTACCCATGGAGTCACATAATACAATTTGGTTTAAAATGGCCGGTACAGTATGATCCCATATGGTAGTCGAGAAGGAACCTGTCTGAAATCTGTCAGAGGCATTGTATGCTAATCCATCTGTCGTTATATGTTCTATTATGATGTGTGGTATTCGTATCATCCTTTGTTTGATTTCCTTTATCATACCTGAGATATACCAAGGCGGTGCATTATCGGATTTGATGAAGTGAACCAAGTTTTCTGAATCTGTTTCAAAGTAAACTTTGGTTCATTGTCTATCCATCGCTGATCACGTCACCATTAGCATGACCCATCACTTATCTTGTCGCCATTGGCATGACCCATGTTTCGACCAACATTGCACTGGTGATCCCAAGCGGATGTGGTAAAGCTATTGGGGTCATTGTCATGAAATCTCAAGATGAAACCAGCTCTGTTATGACCAAGGTGTCCTCTAGCTACTCCGTCAGTGTTAATTTTAACCCAGTCCGATATCAGGGGGACCCAACCTATTGAAATTATTGTTGTAGTTCTGTCTATGTAGTTTGGGTTAATCGATGGTAATACATCTGGTAAATGAGGGGTAAAACCCTGTCTTCCCAAGTAGATTCTTGCCCCAGCTGTTTCGCTATTTGGAAAATATTAGCCGGTAGTTATTGCTTCTGTCAATAGATCAATTCATTTCTAGCTATCCATAAAGACCAGGGGATGAAACAGAAGAAGTGGTGATGGGACTTTGGTATTTGAATTGTGAAATTTATGAAAGTGTCGTTTGGGAGTTAATTAAGTAGAGATACTATGTATGGTAGTTGGTTGATTAAATAGTTGGGTGAGATAGATGTGGCACATGGACATGGAGACTTGGCACTGCAGAAGAATATGAATAGTCGTTTCTGGCGTAGCATTGCAAATTGGGCAGAGGTTGGAACTGGTGAGATCTGTTGAGGATGTTGAATGTGGGTAATCCTTCATTCATTGTTCTCCACAAGAAAAACTATTTTTTAGTGGACATGGTAGTATACAAATAAAGTTGGTGGTGGGAATAGGGTTTATATTTGTTTGGTTGGTGTTTTGGGTTATATTTTTATCCCGGGGTAGTTGTATATAATCTAGATTTTGTGTGTGGATAGATGATCTTATCTGGTGATTCATCTTGAGGTTTGTGGATGTTTATAATTCTTGATGCTTATGAGGGAGGAAGTTGAGATAATTTATATTTAATCCAAGTATGTGTTATTGGTTCAATCATCTCTGCAACTGTCTGCAAAGGATGACACTGGTTTAAATCAAGGGGTGGTAAATCTAATTTTCCATTATATGAAGTTTTGTGCTACTTCCAATTCGATGAAAGCTATGATGTTTGATGATAGGTATGATAGAAAACAATCGTTTCTATTGTGGGCTAGATGATGGTATGTGGGAAGATTAGGATAAATATGGATTCTTGTTTGAGGTATTTCTCTCTACAGAGGTTATCCCACGTGGGGTATGGTTGACTATCCTTTTTATAGTTATTTGGCCCTTACACATATTGTTGCATTGAGCCTAGATGCTTGCTTCAAAAATAGTACAAAAAACTATCTATGATGGCAACCATATTTCTCAACATTTTAGCAAACCAAAATGGAACCATGCCAATATGATTATCTTTGTCATCACCCATAACTAAAACCACCAAAAATCAAGTTAACAGTAACTGAGATATCTTCCAGAGTGACTTTCATGGGTGGGACTTAACATAAAGAAGCACCTTTACACGACATATAAAGGTTAGGACTAGCGAAGACAAATGATTCAAAGAGAAACACGATATTTACATAATATTGTTCCTTCCAAGTTAATTTTCTTTATTTTTTAATTTGTAGGGGAATCAGGAAAAGATTAATGGATGCCAATTTATTTCAAATCATATCAAACATAACCATCTTCTTTCCTGCACACGACCTTCAACTTAATTTTTATGTGAAATAACCCTATGAGAGAACCTATGAAACAAAAATACAGACCCAATAAGTATCCTCGCCCTTTTTGTATCTCAACAATAACAACTTAAATAACACTAAAACATACCAACATTATGTAATTTCAAGAGAAGAAATAAAGCCTTTTGGGGTTTTAGTTCTAGTTCTAAAATCTTAACATAATTATACATCACTATTCAAACTACTAGGGAAGGGACCTATTTACTTTTAATGATCAGTGGTCAGCAATTTAGAACAATAAGAGGAGAAAAGGTCTTGAGTTAGCGATTATGTTGTTATGTCTTCCTTGAGATCTAATGTCATGGATACACAACATATTATTAAATATGGCTAAGGTATTTTTTATATTTACATTTTCAAGTCATTTCATATATGTGGCATATTCTAGCTTTTAAGCCATTCTCTCTTTTAAGTTGTATAAGCTACATCAAGTCGTACGGATTTTTTTTTTCAATTTATAGTCCATATACTATTTTTTTTTATAATGGTTAAAATAGATCAATAAGGAGTCGAGAAGGTACAAAGAAAACAATTGCAGTAAATAAAGAAAGATAGAAAAAAGAGTTCCTGGTTGCAGAGGCTAGAAAACTCTCAAAATAAACCAAGGAACAATGCACATACCAAGGCTTAAAATACATATTCGTAAATTTATCTTTGCAAAAACACGCTAACTCATCAAAGAATAGACCCCCAAACTCATTATTAGGAAAAAACCATTGATATAGCAAAGTTTTTACTGTTATAATTGTTTTAGCTTCATCTTGTGCCTTGCTGTGGAACGCCCTTTTATTCCTTTCTAGCCAAACTTCCCACCAAATTGCTTGAGGTAAGTGATCATTCCATATGAATTGGTTTCTCCCGTTGTCTAATTTCCTTTTCCATCCATCAAGACACACCTTTGTAGTTTGAGGCCACACTAATCTTATCTTGGAGTATTTTAGAAAGTAGTTCCAGATTGCATACACATAGCTGCAATAAAGTAGATTATGATTTGTGGTCTCTTCTTGTTGGTTGCAAAACCTACATTGGAAATTAGTAGCGTTTTGAACTAAATGCCTCCTTCTTAAGTTGTATAGGGTTGGACAAGCTAACTATAATACATCCTAGATGAAAAACGACACCTTAGTTAGGTTTAGTAAAATATGTCATGTCCTTGTTTGGATCCGCAATTTGTATGTCGTAGCATGATTTTATGGAGAACTTTCTGAAAGACGATGGAAGCTAAGATCTTGTGTCTTGCTGAGTTGAGATGATTTTTGAGTGTCCAGAAGCTAAGCTACCTCATTTATCTCTCCCCTCTTTGAATTCCTTGAAAAACCAAGATTTCAAGTTGTAGATGGTGAGTTTTTGACAAGGGCTAGAGTTATAAAATTGCTTTCTTCCAAGCAGCAGGAATATAAAAGGATATGTGCGTATTTATGCACATATTCCTGGATCTACAACAAAACATAGACTATTGTATCTCTACTTATATTCCGCAAGTAAATTAAGAATACAGATTCTCTACAAACACTCTAAAATAGCCTGCAATCTCCTCAATATTCATAATATTTATGCCATATCAAACTAGTTTCAAGTCACATAAATTTCATAGCTGAATTCCTTGAACTTGCCTCGAGTGCGCATCGATGTTTCGGGAACGTCTATTAAAGTTGGGAGTAGTTAATGCTTAAACCCCAAAATATACTCTAGCTTAACGTTTCGTTCGCAACGAACTCATCTCAAATTGCTCTTCTGAGCTCAAATATTCTACTTTAGCGTTTTGCTTAAAGATAACTCATGAATTATGCGCCACTCCTCTTGGACGCGCCACAAACAAGAAGCAATGACTCGAAGACGCATTAAGCCTCTAAGCTAGGGTAACCCTAGCCTTTTCTCCCATTAACGCCAGGCTAGCACCGTTTTTTTGTCTTAGCACCACAGTGGCGCTAGCTCCCCACCTTAGCGCTAAAAGTGCTAACTTTCTTAGCACAAACCCTAGCGCTTAATAAAACGCCAACTAGGACATAAAAATTGCGGCCCTAGCAAGCACGTCCCTTGATGCTCCCTTGGACAATGCGTCCCTAGATGAAGCGCCACCAAGCCTAGCGCGTCCATGGTGATGCATCTCCGAGTAACGGCTCTATCGAGCTGATGCGCCCTTCCCTAGCTTATATACTATTGTTTATGCTTTCTTTGTTATTTTTCTTATAAATTAGTGCATATTATGCTTTGTTTGTATTTTGTAGGTATATTGGAGTCATGAGAAGCAAAATAAGAGAATTGGGAGCCTATGGCGTTGCTTGGAGACATTGGGTGCAAACAACAAATCTTTATAGTATCAAAAAGATGAAATTACTCAGGGCAGCCATTTGATATAACTAAAGAAATGTCAGGGCAGCCAGTGACTAGGCGCTTAAATCCTGGTTCTTATTATTAACCTTAAATCCCTTCTTTCTCTTTTCTTCAAAAGCTCAATGATGCACCGAGTTTTTCACGCCGACGAGATCAAGTCTGATAGTTATATTCGCTGGGTTAATACTAAATAGAGATTTTAGAGATTGTGAAGGAGACAGAGCTGGTAAGGATTGGTTTGAATGTTGAAGTGGTGTTTCCTGTGTTGCCAGCGAGAAGTGAAAATTGAAAGATGGGATTATGTTTAGGCTGAGAACAAGATATCGAGAAATTAAGAAATGGGTACTGCGATTTAAAGCTCGAAGGAGATGGATTATAAACTGAATTTGAATGTTTGAGATGAATTAAATGGAGGGTCTGAGATGGGTTTCTGTAGCCGTGAACAAGAAAGAACAGATGTGTTGCTGGCAGTAAGGTGGGTCAGAAATTTGACAGAGTTGCCATTGTCTGATGGATGTTGAGTGAGAAATCAGTCAACGATTTAAAGAGGACCTTATAGCTGCCCGAGTATAGAGAAGGGAAGGTGTTGTTCGAGAGTTTGAGAGAATTTGGGTTGATACCAGATTTCAGAGAACAGCACAAAGAAGGGAAGAGAACTTGATGTTGTGGGTTTCACTCGAAATTGTGGGTTAACGATGATTGAATGTATCGATTAGAATGAATGGGTTTATCTTGAATTCGTGATTAATTGCAGGGAAGGAGAGAATTGGGTGTTAGAACCACCAACAGTTTAAGCTTAAATTCCCTAAAGAAAATAACACATCAACTGTTGGAGAAATGGCCTGAGAGACCAAGTATTAGCAGCAGCTAGCCATGGTTCTTGTGGCTGCTAGCCAAGGGTCAAGAGTTGAGACCGAGATGGAGGAGGATAGTGTAAGAAGTATTCACTGGTTTGGGCAGTGTTCTTGAGCGAGAAAATACGGAAAGAAGAGAGTTTTGCTGTCGTTCAAAGTGTGTATTTTAAAGCTTTTAGAATTTGTATTGGATTAGGAAACTGGGGATTGCGTGGGATTTAAGTTTGGGCAAGAATGAAAGCTATAAAAAGGGAGTTACAAGGCTGCAGAGAGCACATTCCATAACACCTCTCACGACTGACTCCATTCCACCTGCATACAATCAGCTACCACCATCAGTTTGCATCTCCATACAGCATACATCCACAGCACCACCGCCTGACTCAATCTAACCAAAACTGCATTCCACCAACAGCAACATTACACCTCCACAAGCACTTCACAACGACCACCAGGCAGCTACTGCAACAAACAGTTCATCATCAGTTTCATCTCACGTCCACCTGCCTGCTTGTGTTGGTTTGCAAAATTGGTTTTACATTCTAGTTTTGTATTTTCTTTATTTGCTATGAGCTCCAATATGTCTAGCTAAGCATTATTTAATTAGGGATAATTTCGAAACTATGTAGTAATTTTTTTTCCTCAACATTATGTTATTGTTTGTCTTTTAATGTGCTTATGACCATAGACTGTTTACGAGTGTTTAAACGGCCAATTGAATAACTTATTTACAATTCTAATGCTAGATTATTGACCCATAATCCGTAATTGTTACGACGATTTAATCTAAAGTAGCAAAACATCAAAATTGTAATGGGATTTTGTGGATTTTGATGTTTGAAAGATAACCCTAAGTTAACATGTCGAACTTACGAACATGTGGTTAGGATCAACCCGACTTACAGAATATATCGGTCACTAAAGTTACATTAGAGAGCTTATTCAAAGTGGCTTAACTGGATAGAAACGAGTAGAGAACTTATTCTACGAATTGACCTTGGAGTCTAATGGACTTGTTGAACTCATAACTTGTCTAGGGTTTTTAGTAAACGTATTTTGAAGCAGATGTCACTTGTATTCATGATTGCTAGTGGAGAAAGAATCTTTAATCATTTTCATCCTCATATCGGATTCTTTTATTTGTTTTCGTATCTTTGCATCAGTTTATTTTCAGAGATTTAAACAACAACTTTAACTGAACGCCCTTAGGAACAAACCTACTTATCATTATTCTACTAGTTAGTGTAAGAAAGTAAGGAATATATTTTTGACGAGTTTGACACCTCGATCAACGTCCTTGTCTTAGCGTTTCTAGCAAGCACGTCCCTAGTCCAATGCGCCCATAGCCAATACGTCCTTGGCCTAACGCGTCTATACTTAGAAACTTAGCACAAGCGCATTGGCGCCAGCATATTGGTGCTAACTATCATTTACCTAGCTAACTTCTTTGAGAAGTGCTAACTTCAAATGTCCTTGGCTATAGCTTCTTAGCCTTAGCATAATTAATACTTACCAGAAGCTATGCATATTAGCCTTACTTCTGAAACATTAGCACACTAGGTTTTGTGTCTAAAGAGCTAGCGCATTACTTTGCATTAAGTAGCTAGTACTAGCTTTGCTAGCTACTTCCCTCATAAATACGCTTTTTTTTCCAATATTGGCTAATACCAAATCTTATATGATTTTCTAATAAGTCTTCTCGCTTAAGATGCTCTCTAAAATATTTGGCCTCAAGTGCCTTTCGGAATTATGCTAAGTCACCTCTGAGCTATTACTTAGCCATTAAATATGCCATGTTACTCCTAAACTAGTACATGACCATTGAACTTAACAGGATCGACACTAATCAGTCTGATTATCAATCTAGTGAGTTGCGTAACTTTCCTCACCTACTTAGCAAGTCATTGACTTGACTTGACCTAATTAAAAGTGATAGTCTGTGACTCCACTATTTCCATGAGATATCAAATAAAAAACATGGGGGGATTCTCATTAGGGTATTGGTCTGGAGGTCTACGACAATCGTGCGTTGCGGCAGCACATTCACGAACAAGAAGGTAACAAGTAGTGGGACGGTTACAGAGAAGTTGAGAGGATAAGGAGTACTGGTCAGACAGGTCTTGCTTACTTTCCGGACACAACCCCACCACAATCTACACAATCATCATTTTCTCCACCTCTCCCTAACTTCCACCACTCACGAGAAATCAGTATGTCTTCGTCGAACTATATATAGATAGTTTTCATCTATTCGAAACTAGACGACAAGATATAAGAAACTAAATATATAGAATTAGCGATTCATCTCAAAGATAATCTTTTTTTCCTCACACACTACGTATCACACTAGTATTTCTCCACCTTCTTTGCTTCCCTCCGCTAAGACCTACCCAATCATCTCCACATTTGTGATTGAAGCAGGACGTGAACGACCATATCTTTGGTTTAGGCTCGTCCTGTTTGAGCTTGATCTCTCGAACCTACTTGAAAGTACGATTTTACCGTATATTTGTTTTCACCCTAAAACACAAGCATACCCCACATAAAATTTTTGGAGAACTTGACTTATTGATGCTTGTGGTGCTTTGTTTATCCTCCATAAACTAGTGAAATTTTCTTTGAGATGAATAATTGAGCACCAATTATCATTCCATAAACTAGTGTTCTTAGGAGTGCACAACGGTCGGTCGGCTCGGTTATTAGGCTAAACCGTAGGCTGAATCAGCCAGACCCTGTTTTCTAAATTTAAGCTGTATCTGAGACGTCCATGATCGGTTCGGTTTTATAACCGATCCGACTCGACTCGGAAGCTTAAGGATTTTCCTTTGAGCTCTTTGATAATTATACAACTTGAGTTATGAGTAAGAATGTTTTTTCTTTTCTGCGGGAAGGAAGAAAAAAAAGGAATTCAAAAAAAAGTCTAATGGATTTGATGATTTTCTCAATCTATTTGGAACTATATACATAAATTCAAATCATTTTTACCGATTCATATCCTTAATAAAAAAAACAAAATAATTTTCTTCATTTCATTGAGTCTCTTTCTCAATTTTACAGATATGTTGCATATATAAAATTTTTTTATACAAATCAGATTACATGGACTTATTTATCATCACATGGCATCAATGAATTGAAAAAAATAATTAAAGATTCATAAACACACACATTAGGGTTTCGCATTAAACCTTCAAAATTTCATAATCACATGACATCAGTGAAACCCATGATTAATACAAATCAAATATAAGTATCTAAACGTGAAATTAAAAATTTAAAAATAAAAACCCAAATATTTGAAGAACCTTAAAATTCAAATATAGTCATCAATCTTCAATATTTCACCAATAGAAAAGTAATGGTGATGGTGATGTAGTAGATGGTCGTGATGGTGTTGGTGGTGTAACAGGTGGTGGTGTTGGTGATGATGTGTTGGTGGTGTAGGTTGTAAAGGGGGAGGAAGAAAAAGAGATAATCAAAGAAGGAGAATAAGATGGTGGTGATTGTGGTAACGATCATGATGGTAAGTGGTGGTAGTGAGTAGTGACTGTAAGAAGGAAAAAAAAAAAAAACAGAGGCGAGTGTGAGAACTTCTCATTGAGAAGAAGGGAAGAAAAAAAAGAAAGAGAGGTGATCGAGTGGGAGTGGATAGTAATTTAGGGTTAGGTTAGTTACAGTTATATGTTAAGAAATGAAGGGCTAGGATCAAAAGAAATTATAAAATCAATGATCATAGATAGCCGATCCATGTCGGTTCGGCTCGGTCGGTGAATTTTCAAACTGTGACGAGCATCCTAGGGCTGTGAATTTTCAAACTGTGATCGACCGTTGGATGGACGGTTCAACTCGGTTGGTCCAAAAATAGTCGGTTCTCAGTCCGTCCGGTTCTTGTGCAGCCCTAAGTGTTCTCCCTACTGTTTAAAGAAATGTGAGAGTTAGTTAAGAATTAAAGATAAGGAAGTCATAATACCTTACAAATAATGGTGCCATGAAAGGTTTTTACATTTTCTGAATACCAAACATCTTCCTTTCCACCATATTTTTGTTGAATTGTCTTCCTCCAAGGATGATTTTTCTCATTCCAGTATCTCCGGATCCATTTTGCAATAAGTGTTTTATTTGCTATGATATAATTTGTTTAATTCCTAATTATCCTTTGTATTTTGGCCTGCGCACTTTATTTTATCCCACCCAATGTAAGGCTTTTTTTTTCATCAGTATCTCTCCATAAAAATCCCTAGAAATCTTCTTTATCTTCTTAGCTACATTCATCGGTATTGCAAAAAGAGACAAGAAATACATCGGAATCCTAGCTATGGTGTTGTTGATTAGGTTCACTCTTCTTCATCTAGAGAAATATTTCTTTTTCCATGCGTTAGTCTCTTTTCGATCTTTTCTATCACTGGATCCCAAATTTAGTGCTAACGAGTTTTAGCCCCTAATGGGAGGCCTAAGTAAATACATCCAAGACTTTCTGTTGCTTGTGTTCATATAGCATGATCATTTGGATTGTTGGTAATTAACATCAAGATGCTTTTAACCAAATTGACTTTTAATCAGTCACCACCTCGAAACAGAACAATATGATCTTTAAATTTTCAACTTCTTCTAGTTTAGCATCTATAAATAGAAGCCTATCATCTGCAAATTTTAGTTGTGAAATATTTTCGCTATCTCTGTAAACTTGGAAGCCTGAAATTATATCTTGATCTTTTGCTTCTTGGAGCATCTTAGCAAGGGATTCTGCAATCAACAAGAAAGTGAAGGGAGATAACGGGTCTCCCTTCCTTAAGCCTCGAGAACTTCTAAATTTTGTAGTTGAATTTCTATTGATAAGCACAAACAAATGTGTAGTTGTTAGGCCTCCTTTGATCCATCTCCGCCAAATTGGTCCAAAACCAAATTTGTTTAGCATATAGTCCAAACAAGCCCAATTCACCTTGTCATAGGCTTTCCCAATTTCAATCTTACCCACAAATCCTGTTTGTCCTGATCTAAGCCTCGAGTCAATCAACTCATTTGCAATCAACACAGTGTCAAGAATTTGTTTCCCTTTAACAAAAGATGTTTGACAATTGGATATGATATCTAGAATAACTACTTTAATTATGTTTGCAAGAACTTTTATAATTATCTTGTACATCCTATGAGACTTAATGGTCTAAAATCTCTAAAATGAGATGCACATGGCTTCTTTGGAATTAAGCAAATGAAGGTAGAGTTGAGTCTCCAATCTAACCAACCCACTTTTTAGAACTCCCGAATAACTTTAATTACACTTTCTTTGATTATGGCCCATATTGCTTTATAAAACTCATTGGTCATTCCGTCTGGTCCATGAGATTTGTTGGAGGCTAAGTTGTTGAGGACTTGTTGCACTTCCACCTCTTCGATGACACCTTCTAGTTATTTTTTCAGTTGATTTGAGATTGAATGGTCAACTTTTGGTTTTCATACTTGATCTTATATATAAAGCACGAGCAACAGTACAAGAAATAGCAAATTTCATATTCAAGTGAAGCAACAATACAATGAGAAGAGTTATATATACATGTTGAAGAATTATGTACACAAGCGAAAGAAATCAAAAGATGAGAGTTAATGAAGTTTATGATATCGAGACAATACAAGTTGTGAAGAATCAATTGGTAAATTCCTTCTCCCATGGCCATATTATTATTTTTTTTAGATTTGTATTTAAATTTAGCATATTAAAAATTAAAAAAACAAACAAAAAAAAAAAGTAGAAAAAAAATAAGAAAAAAAATATAAAAAATAAATAAATAAATGGTTTATATTGTTTTAGTTATTTATTTTTGTACTCGTTCAATAAAGACGTGGGAAAAAGAGATCTATAAAGAAGTTTCAAACAACAAGGAAGTGCGGAAAAGAGTTATAATTTTCAAGGTTCTACGTAGTTCAAGAGTTCATCATAAACAATTAAAGACCGAAGACGTTTCTATTTGTTGTGAGAGTGGTGTTGATTGTGGACCGGGTGAGAAGGTAAGTAAGCATTCCCATCCTTACATAGTTGTTGATTTCCTTTCAAAGAGGTCACTAGGAGAAAAAACAAGAAAGGGGGGGGGGGGGGGGGAGGGAGGAGGGGGGGTTCTTTTTTCGTCCCACGTTTTATGGGATAATATCTTCATATAATTCAGAAGTTTATCTTTCCTTCCCATCATTCAACGTGTGCAGGATTTATATCTTCACTCCTACCTGCATATATGAGAACCATAGAGTGCGCCTTCTAAGTTCAAGTTTATAAAACCATATTGGTGAGGCAGAAGTCGAAACATTCGATCACTCTCGAACCTGAATTCTTTCATATGGTGGTTTTCTCCTAACTCAATAGTTAAGCATGAGAGTAATATTCTTTCGTATTTCTAACTTCTTATTATTAGTGTGCATAAAATTTATTTCCTTGTATCTTTTTGGATGCTTGTGACTTTGAAGTTGGAGTAGGTTTTATGGGTATACCTCTTGTAAACCCTCACGAGACTATAACCCGTCCACTAGGGATACCTAGGGTTTTAAAGACTTGTTTAACATGCTAAGTGTAACTGACTCCTCGACTAAATCGAGTTGTTGTATTTTATTTTAGTTTAATTTAGTTTAGATAGTAGTTTGCTTGAGAACTAGCAAAAGCTAAGCGTAGAGGAATTTGATAAGTGCATAATTCATATGAGTTTAGTGTCAAATACATACTAATATTTGTTATAATTCTTTCATATTACCTTGTATTGTGTTTTTTTTTTCTATTTTATGTCTTTTGTTAAGTGAATCATCCAAAGGGAGCTGCACAGTGCTAGAATGAGCAAGGAAGTAAAGGATTACAAATGAAGAAGGATCCAATACCAAATTGTACTTACTCAAGTCCATGATTTCTTAATATCATCTTGAAGATAATGGAAATACGAAGCCAACATAAAAAGAATGAGGTCATTCCGAGTTCGTATGGAGAAGTTATGGGCAAAACGAGTTTGAAATACTTGAGTCTACATAGAGAAATTCGGTTGATAATTGCTTAGCCCGAATCATCCGAACTTGAAGCATAAAAATCAATACTTTCAAAGAGTCTACAGGAGAATGTTCGTCTAGAAAGTGTTCCAATCAAATCAGCCGAACCTGACACTGATCTGGGACATATTTAGACGCTGGATTGACTTCTGAATTAAGTGCCAAGCATTGAAGGCTATAAAAAAGACATCTAAGGCTCAAACAAGACATCATATATTCTACATCTAGATCTCTACATAATATTGTACCTCTTATACTACAATTCTATATCAAAAACCTAGGGTTTACCCCTTTAGGAGGAAATCATTATTCTTTGTAATATGAGTAGCTAAACCTTTATTAATTAAGGATGAATTCAATGTTCTAGACGTGAAGCATTATTAGATGTACAAGTTTATTCAGAGTTTTAATGATAATCGATTGTCTTTACTATATCTAATGTTTATGGGTAATTCTTATATTGTTTGGGATGCATACTAGATTAATCTATTGATTATTCTAACGCTAATAGAGAGTTGAGTGATCCATAATTGTCGATCACCTCCTACACAAGTAAAAAACGTGAGACCTTGCAATAGGATTCTGTGGAGCAATCGTGTGTGAAGACAACACCAGTAAGTGAACCGAGCTTACTGAGTTTAACTGTTGAGATCAAACCTAAATTCACAAATCTTAAAGCGTTCGATTGAGTTACATTTTGTAAGCAAACCTCAAGTTGGATCAGTTGGATAGAATCTGGTGACTAAGTGTACCTGTTATCTGGTGATATAAGGAGTTTTGGGGATATCTAAGCGTACCTGCTATTCTACGGTTGGTGATAATGATTCTAACGAAAGATAGATAAGTATATTACTCGAGTCAACGTTTGGAGGCGAAGGACTCCCTAATCATCTCTTTCTTATTTGTGTTTATTTTCTCTTTCGTTAATTAATCAACCAATTCCCCCTTTGTGTTTCGTTTATTCTAGTTTTTTTAATCTAAATAACCTATCAATTACACAGCTCTTTGTGGGAATGATCCTTACTACTGCTATATTACTAGTTAATTAGTGGGAAATATCTTAAATAATTTATTGCACGTACAACACACATCAGATTGCAAAAATTAAACAGGGATAAAACATCTTACATGTCTTGCAGACCCTTTCTATCTTTCATAAGAATAGTGGTGGTGCTAGTGGCACGGCGGCAATAGTGATAGTGATGACGGTGGTGGTAATAGTGGCGATGGTTGTGGTGGTTTGGGTGATGACGAAGGTGGTGCTGGTTGTGGTGGTGATGGTGATGGTGGCGAAGATGGTAGGGGTTGTGGTGGTGGCAGTGGCAGTGGCCGCGAAAGTGGTGTTGTTTGCATCGATGGTGGCAGTAGACGTGAAAGGGTGTTGTTTGCGGAGGTGGTGGTGCTGTTACTGGTTGTGGTGGCGGTGGTAATGGTAGTGGTAGCGACGGTGGCAAAGAAGGTGGTGCTGGTTGTGGTGAAAGTGGCGGCGGCTACGTAGGTGGTGGAAGCAGTGCTAGCAGTTGTGGCGGTAGCAGTGCTGGTGGTTGTGGCGGCGAAGGTGGTGCCGTTGTGGTGGTAGTGGTTGTAGCGGCGGTAGTGGTGGTGGCGATGGTGGTTGTGTTGGTAGTGGTGGAGGTAATATAGATGTGAATCCATAAGTTTCCTGAACAGTCGTAGTCGGCCAGAATTTACCTACTACGAGTTTCATCGTTAATCTATGAATTGTACGACTGTCCATAACAGTCGCAATCATCCAACATGTGATGACTACAGTTTTTCATATTATATAAACGACTAAGAACAATCGTTGTCGTCATGAGTAAAACTACCCATAATAGTCGGAGTCGGCCAGAATTTACCGACTATAAATTTCATCATTATTGTATGAACGAAACGACTGTCCATAACAGTTATAGTCGTCCATAATTTACCGATCTACAAATTTCATCGTCACTATATGAACGATTAGAAGAACACAAAATAAAAAAAATGATTGAAGGAGGTGTCAGATGGTAAATGTGGTGATGGGTTGGAAAACTAGTAGTGTTTAGATATGAAGGACTTGGGTTTTAGGGTTTTCAGATGTGTGGCGGATAAAAAAAATTAGGTCATAAAAAACAAACTCAAAATATATGAAGGTAGTATTGATGATATTTTAAAATACATTTGGGTGATAAATAAGATAATTAGGAGTGGTAATAAATGTGGGTGGCAAATAGGAAAATTGAAGGTGGAAATAAGTGAATATATATATTTTACCTTATAATATTCAAAAAAATCCACAAAAATCTTGGGTCACTTACAATCCATTAAAATCCAACTGAATTTGATACCTCGAATTTTTATAGAATCTGATATTTATAAATCTAAATTGAATACCATGAAATTTTTGAGAATCTTGATTGTCTAAATAAATCTCAATCCAATACACTTATACACCCCTATTAATTCAATTGACTGAATGTTAACAACAATTTGAAGGTTATTTGGTCTTTTTCAATTTGATAAAATGTGTCATGTAACTAATAACAACCATTAACTTTCTTCTAGGAAAAATGGACGGTAAATGTCAAATTGAGGACAATATGAAAAATAATCAAGGTGGAATTGGTCTAATTTTGCACAATTCTGCATGTGAATGCAAAGGAAAGAAATGCATTTTCATTGAAGATGCAGTAAACTCGGAACAGGTGGAGGGTCTTGCTCTATGAGAAGCTGTCAAGTGGGCTAGAAAATTGAAACTGGAGAAAATAAATTTTAAATCAGACTCAAAAAGAATGGTGGAGGCAGTAACCAAGATGAAATTCAATATAACCTAGGAAGTGCATCACTGTCTAAGAGAAACAATAACTAGTATTCAAGAGTTCAAAGACTGTAAATGTTATTACATTCAGGAAGAATCAAATAAAATAGCAGATATTCTATCAAAAATTGCTCATATTAGTAAACTTAATAATGAATGGAGTATTTCTCACCAAATTGTATTCATGTGCAATGTTATAAGACTCTAAATTTGCAACTAATTTCATAATTCAAATACAATTCTTCTTTTCATTAAAAAAAAGACACTATGAAAAAGTGCCAAAAATAAAAAACAGACAATTAAAAAATAATGGATTTATAATCTTGGTTATATTAGGCCTACAAGAATTATTTTGTCCTTAACCAATTTTGCTCTCACCTAGGTGATGGGATAAGGGTGTCTAGTTAACTATTATAAAAATTACTAAACTATCCTCTACTCATTAATTACCCATAATAGTTAAATCAAAATATAAATACCAGTTTTCTTCCCTCATTTCACTACAATCCAAATCAAACCAAAACAAAAAAAAAACTTTCCATTTCCTCTCACTTTCAAAAATCTAAAAACCATAACCCTATCTTTTCCAAAAACAAAATCCCATCACCCGAGCTAACTACAGGGTAAATCTCTATAAACCCTTTCTTATAATAGTATTTGGATAAATCCATGTGTAGAAATCTTCGTTTACGTAAATCAAATTCTCTGATTTTTTTTTCCAGAATCATTGGATGTGGATCCATCGTATCCACCGATTCTGGTTGTGTTCTTAAGAGCATAAAGAACATGCACCAGAATCGTTGGATACGTTAGATCATATCTAACGATTCTACCTTTTCATTTTTTTATCTTTTTCTATATTGGAATCGTTGGATAAGACACCTACTTATCCATTGATTCTGGTCTTTTATTTTTCTTAATTTTTCTATATGTGAATCATTGATTAATCACCTTATTATCCACCGATTCCCTAGCTTTCAAGTTTTTACTACTACCCTATGAAAATCGTTGGTTATATCTAACGATTTTGGGTATGAAAGTTTTTGGGTTTTAAAAGTAAGAAAAATCGGTATCTAAAATGGTACCTAACTTGGTGTGTTCTGCTACCTTTTGCAGTTAGAATCGTTGGATAAAGATGATCTTATCTAATGATTCTTGCTTGGTGTTTTCTGATAGCTTTTGTAGTTAGAATCGTTGGCTAAAGATGGTCTTATCAAACGATTATTTTCTGATTCATTATATACATAATTTTTCTTCTGGTGATTGAACTAGAGATTATTGAATTGTTTGAATCTTAAGTGATATTTGTTTTTCAATTTGTTTATTTGTACAACCATTATGGATAGTCGCAAGAGAGGTATGGTCCAACCCGACAATGTAACATCGACATGAAGCCACAGAAAAAGGTTAGCCGTGACCTCTGCTGCCCCAGCCAGACCAAACTGGATGAAGTCCTAGAACTCTTGCGTCAGCTGGCAATGGAGGAGCTTGGGGAGGTAATTGAAATAACATCCAGCTTAAGAGAGGATATTTCTAATTGGAGAGCCCAATATGCAATACATGAAGAGGCTGTTGCTGAAGATGTTGTTGCTGCTACTGCTGTTGATGGTGGAGCTAATGGTGTAGCTCCTCCTGCGGCTGATACCAAATACATGTTTTTAAGACTTGTTGGATAAACTAAACTAAGACTTCTTGTTGTGTTAACTAGTTTGTGTTGTTTTATTCGGATACTTATTTTTATTTTATTTGTGGATGAATGGATGAACTTATGGTTGGAAATGTTATATGAATGGTTTGAAGTTCGCTATTTGTTGTTATGTTAAATGATTGGTGATAAGAAATACCAAAATTTTGCAATTATGATCGGTGTACAATGCACATACATGTCCACCGATTCCAGTTGCACCTCTTGCGACCATTGCAGGTTTTTACAATAGGTTCAGAATCGGTAGACAAAAATTTACGTATCCAACGATTCTGAATGACTCTCTGGTAAATGTGAATCATAATCGGTCGATACGGATGTGTCGTATCCACCAATTCTGAGTAACTCATTTTCAAAAATTCCTGCAATTTCTTTTTGTAAAGGTGTTGTACCAACAAGAATTCAAAGTAACCAAAAGGCAAATCCATTACATTCATTAAGAGTGGTTGTTCAATATTATGAAAGGTACACACCATAGATATGGCCCCTGCAATGCGCTCTAATGTTGCATTGTATATGCCATGTGCAAAGAAATTGTTTGACATCCGGGAAAACCACCTCTACTGCATTCATTAGTACTTGATCCTTATCCGTCAATATGATCCTATGCATTTGATCGCTACGGTAAATCTCTTTCAAGGTTTCCAACATCCAAATAAAACTCACCTCATTCTCCCGATCCATAAAACTCCATGCCATCGAGAAAGTTTGTTTTCCCGAAGTGTGGCCACATATGTTTATCGATGGCATGTTGTACTTGTTTATCTTGAAAGTGCAATCCATGAACAAAACTTGATAGAAGCATTGAGCCAATTGTATCATCTTCGGATGCGCCAGGAAAATACGAGTCACTTTGTCGTCCATTACTTGTTTCTTCAGGTGCTGCTCGGCTAACCACTGAGATTGTTCCATAACCGATCTACCATCCCAATCCATCCTCATGATGCTTGCTCTTTCCGTATAGATTTGCCTCAAAGTGGACAAGTTTTTAGGATCATCCGCCTTTATCTTCCTAGGATATTACTTGGTCTAGTTGTTTTCATCGACTTAACCGTTTCTTTTTGATGTGGTTTTAACCCACAAACGGCATCATGTCCAATAAGAGATTCCGGATCATCATGATTGTGACAACCATTCATCACTTTAGAAAGCTTATATACACCATTGCGTCTATTCACTATAATCTTAAACGGGCACCAATGCTTCTTTGATTTGGTAATTTGTACCTTCTGCGTCTTCTTCACATACGGTTTGTCCTTTGCCCGGTGACTTTCAATCTTGCCACTTCTCTCGCAAACAATTTCCAAACTATCAACCCTCGAACGTTTGCCTAAGACTAATGCTTGGTTGATCTCTATCCCTTTGTCCACAAACCATTGCTTTGCGTCGTCTCTCTTTACCCATACCAAATTAGTGTAGTAGTGGTCAGAAATATCAGGCCCCATCTAAGACACGGGTTCGGGTTGATCATCGCCGAGTGTTTCAATAATCTACAATATGCATCGAACTAATTAGGCTAACAGAATCGGTGGACATGGGACAACCGTGCCAAACGATTCCACGGAATCGACCTTTATGTCATCCCATGTCGACCGATTCTGCCTTGTCTACATTTTTGGAAAAATCCCCAAAAGATAGAATCGGCACACGTGAACTTACTTGTATGCCAATTCTATCATTTATCAAAGTGGAGCTCTCTGGATACTTTTTTCAATTGGAATCAGCGTATAGTGCAACACATATCAAACGATTCTGTTCTTGGAGAATTTTGGGAAAATATCTAAGGGATGGAATCGTTCGATAAATGATTCCATAAAAGCTGATCATTTGACCTACCAATCTGATAAGGGCATAATTTATACATATTTACCACTTAACTTATATTTACTAACACTTGAATTTATATTAATGTTGTCATTTTTATGTTTTTACAAGTGTACAATTAAAATCCAATGTTACGAATAGAAACAAGACTAAATTGGGCAATTTAATTATTACCAAGTGTTGATTACACTTTGGGCTATATAATGTTTTCAATGCTGCTATAAAGTTGAAAATGCTCTATCATATCTTGCACGTGGACATGGAAATGGAATTGGTAAAGATATAAAAGAATGGAAGAAGGTGGAGTGCTCGGTTAAAACAAAAGCACAAAATGGAAGACAAGGTCAGTACTGGAGCAGGTGATTAAAAGGGTGTTGGCTATAGGACGTGTTCGGTCTTGGAAAAAAAAGTGAAAGGGTTATGGGGTCTTGTGGCTTGGTTTGAACGGATCTGGTTGGTATTTGCTACTAGCTATGACATATGGGAGTTGGCTAGACTGTAGAGTGTGCGAACTTGGTGGAGTACAAAGAAAAGAAGTGAGAAGAAAAGTCTAGGCACTTGACGTGAAGTAAGAAGACTGACAGGTGGAGATAAATAGGGAGTGGGACTTTCCTGTATGGTTAAATTGAGAGCATAAAAAGAGTAATCAGTTGCGTGGCATAAGCAAGGTAGAACACGTGAGAATGCTAGTGAATGAATTAAGGAGTACCAAAGAAGAAGTTTGCTGATGAGGTGATGTGGTTGGAGTGTGCAGGCATGTGGGGCCAAGAGTCTTGCAAATGAAAAGTGAGTGGTAGGCACGTGGTGGTACTAGTGAAAAGGGTTTGACGTGGTAAACTCATATTGGGTTATGGCATAACTATCACATGATGAAGATAAAAGGAGGCGGAAAAGAGACTTTACTGGGACTTTGGACTTTTCTCTTAGCCTCTGTTAGGTTTTTCTTGGTTGGTGGATAGTGACGGCTCAAAGGGAGGGATACCTAGAACCTAGGTTTTTCTTTAGGTTGGATTTTTGAGGAAGAAGAAAAGAGACGTGACAGGGATAGTATACGGCTAATTGAAAGTGTACAAAGATTGGAGAAGAGGGATTGGAGAAGAGGGAGAGTGTACATAAGTTCTGAAAGAGATAGTCCCACGAAATAGAAAGGTGGATAGTGTCCGACGGAGATAAAGAGAAGACGTCCGGAATCCGTCGTTTTCGCTACAATAAGATCTGTTTAATCTTTTCTCCTCTACTTTCGCTTATTATTTTTATGGGTTTTGAGAAATCCATTACCAACCCCATGTCTTGCTAATTAATTTGTAGCTAGGGTTTAATGTTGAAACCACTTCAAGTTTTAGATCAATTTTTTTCTAATTATTTGATACAGGTTATTATGATATGAAAAGATTAATTCCATGATTTTGTTTAATGATTTAATAATTTTTATTAAACAATTGTGATTTCGTTAGATGGTACATGTTTTGGCCTAGGTTTTAGATGTTTCATGCTTTTTTTATACAATTGTTGTTTTAAAGATCTAAATTAGTTGTTGCTTCACCGGTTCTATACAATACAGTAAACTATGCACATAATTAATAAGATAACAAATATGTTTGTCGACTTATTTGATATTCCATGCTTTGGTTAAATCCTTAGATGGGGTATGCTTAGAAGAGCCAGATATTATTTGTGAACCTATAATTAGTTTCGTATTATTTTCTCGCTAACGCAATTAGATGGTGTATGCATGAGACTTAGAACTTTTGATGCGCCATGCTTAGGCTGTCCTAGTGATATTTGCGACTCTAATACATATAATAGGTGATGTCGATAGAACAAACAATAAACGAATATTCATGAGTTATGTTTCACTTCAGTAATTAAATAGAAATAGTGGTGGATAATGAAAACCCTGGTTACCGACTCTCTCTGCTTATTTGTTTTTATTAGTTTATTTTATTTTATTATTTTATTCATAAATCTTAAAATCCAAAAATATCGTTTCTGATTAGTTAATTGAGATATTAATTGCAGTATTATCCCCGCTCCCTGTGGGTTCGACCCGTACTTGCCGTTGTCTGCATTGTAGACACCGTGCGATTGAGGTTTATTTATATAGGGTAATCTAAGATCCTATCACAATCCCGCTAAAATATATACCAGAATCGGTCGTTGTTCATGACCACATCCACCGATTTCGGTTCATATTCCTCATAAGATATAGAATCGTTGGATACGTAGCCCAGAGAACAGCTTAAAATTTTGCAAAAAAATCCACTTTTGGACGATTATGAGGTTCAAAAACATGTTTGGAGATCCTAAGAACGTATACCTGATGATTGGAAGCATTAAGATCTTCATATTCCCGGTTAGATTCTTTATTTTCTTGAGTAAATTCATCAAATATGCCTTGGTTCACACGTTCTTGTTCATCCAACAAATGATCCAAATTGGTAGGATCAAACTCATTTTTGTAATCTGATAGGTGATACATAGATGCACCTATTTCTTCATCACCACTAGAATCCTCATTGTCACTATAAGTTTCCATCTTTACTACCAAAAATCCAAAACCCTAGTTTTCCCCAACTTTTTCTTCTTCTTCTACAAACTTTGAAAAAAAACTCTGCTCTAATTCTTACCATCTAACACTAACTATAATCTAGTTTTAGTTACTAACTAAGTTTAACTAACATTTGAATTAATTATTACTAATCAAGTACTCCCTCCGTTTCAGCAAAATAGGCTAAAATGAAAAAGTGATTGTAACACTTTTGCTGAAACGGATGTAGTATATTAGTTAACAACATAAATAGTTGGATAAGGGGTTTTTGATATTTTTTTTTATAATGACCCTATCTTAACTTTTAATGGTAGGGCCAAAATAATTCGTGGAGGCCCAATATAGCCATGTTTATAATGAAGATATTTTATTAAATAGCCCAAAAAATAAATATAAATCTAGGAATTACTAGTTAATCAATTTTTGGTGACCCGTTTAGTATGTAGTCCAAAAACTTGTTTTTGGAGTAAATTTATTACTCGCTGGTCCAACTCACGTGTGAGTTATAAGAGATATTTTGTAAATATTCCTAGTTTACCATTTCTCTAACGTACATATAAAACGAGTTGACATCAAATCTTCGCAGATTTTCTTTCCTTTCTTCAGCTCAGATTCGACTTTCGGTCTCTCTATGCTTCTGCTGGTGTTCATCAGTTTCAGGGTTTCGATCTCAAATCTCCAGGGTTTTTTTCTAGTTAATTTTCTTCTCTATTATTTGATTTATTTTATGCTTTGTTCTGTTTTTTTTTAAACTGAAATCATGATAATCAACTCGATTTGACGATTTTGTTGTTTTTCTTTTACACTGAAATCATGATGATTATTTTCTATGCATGTTTTGATCTCGTTTTTGTTTGTGTTTTAGTGTTTTTGTTGATTTTTCAAACTGATTTTTGATTGTTCTATTTAGTTCATTAGATCGTTGTATTCCGTTTGTTTACATGTAATTTGATAATAGTTATGATTTGGTTTTCTTTTATCTTTTCAGGAACTCGTGATTTCTGTTCTTTGTTCTGTTTTTTTTTTTTTTGAATGATTCTTCAATACATATTAATATGTACTGTTTTTCTAAGATTTTTGATATGTATTGTTGTCATATATATTATATGGTATACCATTTTTGAATCAGTACATAATTGTTTGTACTGCATATAATATGCTTTTATTTGTTTGTTTTGTTTGTACTGTAGATTTGGTGTTCCTATCATCTGAAAATATATGTTTGATTTTTATTAGGATCACATTTCTACAGGTTCAACATGTTAGGTGTTGGTTATAATCCAAATATCTTTTTCTACTATCATGTATACCACAAGCAACACTATATTGCATATTTGGTTACGTTATCTTCGACTTTGGAAGATTTAAAGTTTACTATTTGCAATGCATGGAGCTGGTTGACTCCATCAACTGTTGTTGTTAATTATGTTAAAAATGGAGTGAAAGTACTTGTCCTTGCTGATATATCGCTTCAAGGGATTGCTGCATTACATTTTACAAAGAATTCAGATTTCTTTAAGTTGCATGTGGATGTTGTTTTATCGGGTGCATCTAGTTCTTCGAGAAATTCTGATTTTGGCAACAGTTCTGAGTTGGTTGTAAGCGCCAGGAATAATTATTTGAAAGATAAAGGATTGCGTGGGGAGGCACACTTGTGGTGCTGGGTATAGGTTAAGGAGTCCAACTGTTTCGAGGAAGCTTATTAAATCATTTAGTTCATGAGTGTGTCAAGCACAACCCTCTCATAAATCCGCAAGAGATTATGGATTATATAAAAGTTGGGGGAGGGATCAACATCAAGTATCACCACGCATATCATGCATTAGACTTATCGCATCAAATGATTTTGACTTCAACGACGCAACAAAGAGATTCAACAGACTTTTTATTTGCTTTGGAGCTTGTAGAGAGGGTTATAAACTTTGTCGTCCAATGATATTTTGTGATGCGATATTTCTTATGGGGAGGTTTAAAGGAGGTCTAATGGCTGCGACATGTCTTAACGGAAATCAAGGTAAATTTTTTATATGGTACATATTTGATATGCAACTGTTTTTTATGTACCAGTACAAAGAGAAACGTAGTCTATTTTCGGGTACATATCAATATATACTGTAGGATCATACACATCATAAATAAAGTACATATTGATATACATTATATGTATAACATAATTTGAAGGTGCAGACATGAAGTAATATTGATATGGGCTTTATTTTTTTTTCAGGTTTTTATCCTTTTGCATATTCATTAATTCCTGGCGAAGATAATGATAATTGGCATTGGTTTATGGACAATCTTAAAAAAGTTGTGGACCATCGTCCCATCACCTTTTTGACTGACCGAGGTGAAGGTTTTTTGAATGCAATTCCTAAAGTGATTCTTATCATAGCTATAGTTTTTTCCACTTGAAAAAGAACTTACCCATCAGTAAGTCTGATGAAAAATATAAAGAAGTGATGGACTGTTTCCAAAAAGCAACATATGCGCTTTCTCCAGCAAGATATGAAGAAGATCTTCAAGAAATGGTTTATCTAGGAAGTCCTTGGGTTGCTGAATACTGTCATAATATTCCTAGGGAAAAATGGTCTAGTGCATACTTTCCAGGATGTAGGTATGGTCAGACTTCTTCAAGCATTGCCGAGTCTTTTAATAATTGGATTTGCCGCGAGAAGAAGTTACCTCCCTGCGCTATCTCTGACACAATTAGGTTTTTATAAGTTTCTTGTAATATTAAAAGTATATATGTACTATATGTATAATATGTTTGTTGTTTTTAAATTTTATTTGTCGTGTAGGCTACGGGTAATGGAGTTGATGTCCGAACGTCGTGAAGAAACTCTTTTGATTGATCAAGAACTCTTAACCCCTGTATCAAGCCTTGCTTGAACTATACATTCAAATTGGTCATCCTTGGAAAGTTAGTCAGTCATCTGCTCACGTCTTTGAAGTTCATTCCCCAAGGTTAGTTTTTTAGGTAACATGCTCTTTTGATGTGAGATATCCACTAAACTAGTCTCTTAGGGGTACTGCAGAAAACATATCAAATATGTATTGTATAGATTATCTTCTTGGGTTTGTATAGGGAAAATATCAATATGTATTGTGCAGATTATATTCTTTTTTGTTTGTGTAGGGCAAATATCAATATATACTGCGTAAATAATATGCTTGGTTTCTTGTGTGCAGGTCTCATATGGTAGATCTATAGCAAAAGAGTTGTACTTGCCAAAGATGGAGCGTGTATGGTTTTCCATGCTCGCATGCTACTGCAGCTATTGCTGCATCTGGGGGAAAGTTCCTTGATTATATCGACGAATACTTCAAAGTTAGTTGTTATCGCCAGCTCTATTCAATCGCTATTATACCTGTTCCTAATCACGACAGGTAAGTTTTTAAGCAGTACATATTGATATTTTTTATGGTAGTATCATACATGAGAATGGTTTTAAGCAGTACAAATAAACCATAAACTAGAACTAGCATAGTACATATTGATATTTAGTGTAACATACATCAACAAAAGCTTCACAAGTATAGTAGATTTTTCTTATTTATGTTTTTCAATATACCACATGCATGATGAGTATACCGCAGAAGATACTATTTTGCCACCAATAGTAGTTAGGGCTCCTCCAGGAAGAAGAAAAAAGAATCACATCAAGAGCGCATGAGAGAGGAGAAAAAATCCTGTTATGTTCAAATTGTAAATTTAAATCTCATCACAACAAGGCTACATGCAATGTTATCCGTCAGTACCAATATACGGATAAGAATTAATTTCATTACAGTTTTTTTAATACATTTGGGATTTAAATTCTTTTAGAAGATACTTGTCGCATTTTTTTAGGTTTCTTTTTTCAGAACTTGTTTGTATGCCAACTGAATTATGTTCTTAATTTCAAACGAGAATTTGATGATATAAATATTATATTACTCCATCTTTAAAGATGTATGAACATGTGGTTGAAAAAATGCACATAAACAAAGTAATTTTTTAAATTCATATCAATATGTACTTCATAGTACATGTCAATATGTACTTTTTTAGAATATGAATCTATTGGTTCAGAGTTTCAGAACAAAGTACATATCAATATGTACTTCCTAGCATATATCAATATGTTCTACCTTTCTATATAACTCTAAAAATAAATAGAAACCTAATAATGCTAATAAAGATCATCATATATATAAACATAATAAGATCATGATATAAGTATATAAATCCTTATCAGTTCAATAGCTAAAAACCAAGTTCAATAAGTAAAAAGAAAGTTACTGCAGTACATATCCATATCTAATCTGCAGGTAAACATTTATTTTCATTTGGAAGGGTCTCAACTGATTTTAGGCGGAGTGGCTGTCAACAACCTGCATGCTAACTTGATTCTTTTCTTCTGAATCTTCTTCATCAATTGTTCGTCATCTCCCAAAAATTTTCCATCACAATTAATCTTTGATCTCCTCTTGATAAAATGCATTACATATATAAGGTAGTCTAGCCACATTCCTTGTTGTGGACACCCATAGTCAGTCAACCTTAAGTTGTTCACCTTCTCTCTATGATTCTCATCCAAGAACTGATTAATTGGATTGAACAAGTATTCATACATTTTTTTGGCATTCTCATAACAATGATCCCTGAACGCCACAGACGAGTTGTAATGGATGAATTTCTGCGTTTCAAACTCAAACTCGAGCAGTTTCCAATGCTTGTTTCCATGGAACATGGTTACAAGGATCTTCTCGATGTCGTTGCTCATTGTCAAAATTGGCATAATAATACCAGTCACTTCTACTCCCTGTAAAGTCTCTGGTTTGTCGACATGATACTGAAAATTGCAAATGTTTAATAGGTTATTTCACAAAGTATTTATCAATATGTACTTTTTTTCATATCCAATGTTCAACAGTATAAAAGAAAAAAACAACACATACCCAAGCAGCTGGATCCAGGTGCAACACCTTTAAGTATTTTCTTTCTGCCTCAGGATTTGCTTGGTCCTCTTTAGACGCCACTTGAAGCTTATACTGAGTGTAGTTGAGAAGATCTTGCTCTAATGCTCTGTTGAAGATCAAATCTTATATTGTAGCCCCGCTGACGCAGATACCACCTCCATCCTCTACTGTCCAAGCAACCAAGCTGCACATTTATAACAAAAACACATATTGAAGTAAGTTTCTTTGATATGTACTGCAAAACTTACTTGATTTAAAATTAAAATGAAAGGTAGAAAGTACTTACATTCTCTTTCCTTTCTCAAAGTATGGAAGTAGAATCGATATTTTTTCATCTGTCATATTCTCATAAAGTGGTGACTTCTCAAGTTCCATGAACTTCATACGAGGCTTTTGAGTTTTATGAGCTTTATTTTTCTTTCCTGTCTTTACTATCTTTTTCCATTGCTCAGTTTTCGACTTCTTCTTTTCAGAAAACTTACTTCCACTATCAAATAATGGATCTGTCTTCTTTGCTGGATTCACACGAGTTACCCGCTTGCTAACTTGTTCTCTAGTTGGTACTGACTTCTTTGCAACAACCTTTGGTTTTGCTTTCGCTTTGGCAGCAGTCTCTTGGCAAGTTTGGTTGCTAATGGCACGTCGCTTGACGTTTGGGTGGTTGTAACTTCATATTCCTGCATTTTTGAATCCAGATTTTTAGTACTATATTGAATCATATTTTTTCAAACAAAGACAAGAAAGGTAAATTACCACAAGTAGAAGATATACCTCTGGGTCATTTTCCTGCTCAGGTGTGACTTGATTTGCATTCTTCTCAGGTGATAGTTGGTTCAGCTCAGTTGTAACTTGTCGAACTTGTACACGTCGTAAATCATTTCCAAATAAATTATCAAAATATTTACGAATGTCAATCCCAAACAAAGTATGGTTTGAAACACTACCATTATCTTGGATGAGAGATACATATTCTTCATCATAAACTCCCTTGCTGGAAATGGCTAAGTCCAAAAATTCTTCAAATGTGAACTTTTCAATGTCTTCCATCTTCGACATCTCAGTAAACAAAGGTACTTTCATGTCCACGAAGCTGTCGACCAAGGTTTCAACGTCTTGTTCATTAGGGTTCTGCTAAATCCCTTTAATAGTTTCAATACTCTGGTCTATAGCTTTAATTACCTTTTTCAATTCTTCTTGTTGAAGTCTAGATAAATCATCCTGCAATCATAGAGTTTTTTTCATGATAGTTAAATACATATTGATATGTACATTTATATGACAATAATAAAACACATTTGTAATCAAGTACATATTGATATTTTACAGTTATATTGATAAACACATTTGTAATAAAGAGTGAAATTAACCAGCATTACTTACTCGTGTGTTGCTTTTCTCTTGTATCTCTTTGACCTCTTTCTACAAGTCATATTTAGTCATGTTTTAATAATAGAAATATCAACACCATAAAATTTATGCACCGAATGTGGTGTTGACAATGCAACATTATATGGAACCCTTTTGACGGTGGTGTCACTCAAAAAAATTTGTTCATCTTTTGTTGGAGTAGTCGCAGTTGGCACTTCTTCTGTTGGAATCTGAACAAATGGATCTCCCAAAACTAGTTCATCTTATGTTATGTTTTCACAAAGAGGATCTGTTGGAGTAGTAGGAGATGGGAATTCTCATGTTGGGTTAGTACCCAAATGAGTGGGACTCCCATCAATTGAGTCTCGAAACTCTTCTTCATTTTCAGGCTCCAAGGGAGAAGCTTTCATGTATATGTCATTCAACATTTTCCGAAGCTTTGATGAATCAAGCGGTCCATCTTCATGCTGCATGGTGTTCGCTTCACCCCATTTTTCAAAGATTGTCTTTGTCAAATCTTGATATCTTGCTTTCCAATTATCTTTCTCCACTGCCTTCCCTGTAGTTTCTTCTTTATCTTCTACCTTTTCAGCTTCACTCTCCTCTTCTGCAAGTCTTCTTGTGATTCTATTCAGAATTTGCTTTTCTTGATTGTTGTACGGAACCTTGAAATTTTTATGGAACTGTACCAAAACAACAAAATATGTACTCGGAAATATGTACTATAAAAACTAGTTTTTTCATGAGGTACATATCAATATATATTGTACGATAACAAACATCATACATTCAATACATATCATTACATGCTGTAGGATAACAAACATCATAAATGCAGTAAATAAGTACATATTTTTCTTACCTCATATTCAGTTGTATCAATGTCTTTTTGGAGTGCAGCACATAAGTTTGTCAGATTCCATTTGACAACTCTTGGAATAAACTTTTTTTCCGGAATCGTCTGTATTTCCTCCAGTTCCAGCAAATAGGTATGCTCAGCATACCAAATCTATTTTGGAAAAAAAAAATCACCGAAACAAAGTTAAAGTAAATCATGATTTTCATTGAGTAAACTACTAAAAAGATTTTTAGTACGTATTTTTACCAATAAATAATTCAGACATCCGGTAGTCTTCTCGACTTCATTTACATTGTCATTTAGTGACATTTCTAGGTAAGAATGTATCAAATCTGGCCATGACACATTCTTTGCAGCCTCGAGATCCTCCACAAGACCAATGTACTTTTCAGTCAACGCATTTGCATCTTTTGTTGTGAAAAACAATGTGATACACATGAATATGCGTATAAGCCTTACAAGGTCTTCAGCATCTCTCACTTCTTCACTTTTTCCTCACTCTCTTCTTCAATATCTTCTTCACTTTCTTCTTGTCATTCTCTTCATCACTCCCACTTTCTTCAGGTTCTTCATCACTTTGCTTTTCTTCAAATTCTTCAACTTTTTCATTTGCTTTCTTCTTAGTTGCTGGTTTTTTCTTAAAAGTTTCAAGATTTCTTCATGTATCCTCACTCTATTTACCTTTTTAGTCTTTTCTACATCACCAAAGAACCTTTGGAAGAAAGCATTGTTTCGATATCCACCCCTTGATGTAAGCATCATATCTTCATGTTGTCTTTTCCCTGCTCTTGGCATTCCAAAGATAACACCTGTTTCTTCAGGAGTGGATGTCAAAATATGTGAAACTCCGTGTCTTTTGAACTCAAATGTGAGCTCATTCGTAACTTTACTTCTCTTATAACACTGTATTAGATTGGTCACCGCAGTTTTATTCTTCATCCAGTGATCTACACCAAGATTTGTGTACCATAACATCAAAAAAAGGTTCCCATATGGTTGCTCACCAATGATCTGCAACTTAGTTTCACTCAACTCAATCTTTTCATCCCTGATTGCTTTAACAAGTGAGAAAATCCCCATGAAACCACTTCTTAGATCTTCCTAGCAGTTGCAGGTGCTTTTGTCTTCCTTGTGGTTTTCTTCACACTACCTATATAATTAACACACTGTCAATAACCCTACAATATATCAATATGTACTAAAATATAGAACAAAGTATATATTTTGATATGTTGATATCTATCTGCTATATCATGAACAAAGTATACATTGATATGTACTGATCCAATTCAAGATCTTGAACAAAGTACATATCAATATATACTTATCCAATAATCAAGATCTAGATGCTATAACATGAAAACAAGTATATACTGATATGTACTGATCCAATTCAAGAATTTAAAACTAAAAACTAAGTACATATCAATATATAACCTATGTTGCATGCTAGATCTATGTGCTATAACATGAAAAAACTATATATATATATATATATTGATATGTACCGATGTTGTATGCTAGATCTAACTCCTATAACATGAACAAAGTATGTTATATATTGATATGCACCGATGATTAGAATCAGTACCTTTTTTACCAAAAACAACAACACCCTTCTTCTTCTTCTTTGATGTTGTTAGAGAATGAACAACAAGAGCTTTCGTAAGAAGAGCTTTCTTCTTCTTCTTTGTAGATGGAGAATCAATAACAACAATTTGCTTCTTCTTCTTCAATGTTGTTGGAGAATCAACAACATCAGTGTTCTTCTTCTTTTTTGATTTTGGTGATAGAGAATCTACAGGAGAAGAGTTCTTCTTCTTCTTCGATGGTGGAGATTAAGGGGTATTTTGTTCTTCAATTACTATTTCTTTTATTCTTCTATTGATTTCCTTTTGGTACCCATTTTAGGTTACTGATGCTAGATTTCTCTCAGTGGTTGAAGACGGTGAGAACCCTCACAATGCTAAACCTTAGTGAGTGCAGTAAAATTGCTGAGCAGCTTAGGTTCAGTTGCAATAAACTGTATAATGCTCAAAGAAATCTATGTTTCAAAGTGTGCTATTACAGGTTTTGATTTTTGTTGTTTGCGCTAGGTTTTTCAATTTGGTTTCAGGTGGTTTCCAAAATGTTGCCCTAGATTTTCAGGTTTAAACGAATTAAAAAAGGTAGTTGAACTGAAAATTCGGTTATAACAAACTGAGAAGAAGAGAAGTGGAGGAGGTGGAGTACATGGATGGTTCACACGTGATGGCCGTTAAAGTAATTTTTACTTTTGAAAAAGATTTTAGACCTATGGATAATTGGGTTATCCCAGTGGATTATAGGATAATTAGGTCCGGGTTTTCTGAACCAACCAGTAAATTACCCAATACAGTATAAATATATCATTAAAAATGTTTCGGTCCGTGCCAACAATCATGTGTAGAGAAAAAACTGACTTTAAACTTTTGGTTATTTTCTCTCGTAGGCTTCACATGTATCTGTACCAATTTAATAAAGCAAAACAATTATTAGTAGAAGACAAATGAAAATCTGATCATATACTTTTTGGATTTCTTTGTTTCGATCTCCTCAATCTCAAACTAAGGGCTGGATAACATTTATACATACGAATATATGTGCATTTTGTTGATTACATCTCATACCCAGTGTTCATTCAGTTCCTCCTAGTTTCATATTGATTTCCTACACAACTTAGTACACTTTTAGACAAAAACAGCTTCTTACATTGTTGGTTTCTCGGATGCTCAACCTTGAAGCATTAATGGCTAGTAGTATCACCACCACTACTGCCTTTGTTATGTTTATGCTGTTTTTGGCAAGTTTTTCAGGTGTAAAATCAAAGTACATTGTGTATAATACTTCTCAGAGTATAGTTCATGGAAAGCTTAATGTTCATTTAGTTGCTCATACTCATGATGATGTTGGTTGGTTAAAGACTGTTGATCAGTATTATGTTGGTTCTAACAATTCAATCCAGGTTTCCTTTGTCTCTCCTTCAAAATATATCTTTATTCATTTCCGTTGTTATCAGAGCTGGTAATGAACGTTTCTTTTGTTGTTTGTTTTCTTCAGATAGCCTGTGTTCAAAACGTGTTGGATTCTGTAGTTCCAGCGTTATTAGCTGATAAAAATCGGAAGTTTATTTATGTTGAACAGGCAAGATGATCGTTTTGGCCTACTACTGGCAACCCCGAACAGGATCTAATTTGGGTTCTAACTAGTTTGATTTTACGAATTATCCTTTTTACACAAAGAATTAAGACGCAGTAGTGGCTATACTTGGTTGATGCAGGCATTTTTTCAGCGCTGGTGGAATGAACAAAGCGATACCGTTCAAGATATAGTTAAGAAGCTAGTTGGCTCAGGCCAACTAGAACTAATGTATGTATTCAGTTCTGTTTCTGCTAGATTTAGTTGCTAATGCAATCCGTGAAATGATAGTTTGATTCTAGGATAGGTTCTTCGTAGTTGTACCTATTTGGATTTTGATTATAGAGTTGTCTATTTGTTATTTAATTAAAGAAATGGGGGAATGTGCATGCACGATGAGGCGGCACCACACTACATTGACATGATCGACCAAACAACACTTGGGCACCGATTTATGAAACAAGTGTTTAATCAGACTCCTAGAATTGGCTGGCAAATCGATCCATTTGGTCATTCAGCAGTTCAAGCTTACTTGTTGGGCGCCGAGGTATAGCTAAAAAGGATAGTTCAAGCATCTGTCTTGTAAAATATGCACATCTTTTTGTAGTGTAAGCCAAACTTTGCTGGTTGTAGGTAGGGTTCGATTCTTTTTTCTTCGGTAGGATTGATTACCAAGATATACAAAAGCGTAAAAATGAGAAGCGCCTCGAGTTCGTCTGGCAAGGTTCTAAGACCCTTGGATCATCAGCTCAGGTGATTAATTCATTACTGGTGCACTTCTGATCATATTCCTTATCATGTGTTAACCACCAAGCTCTTGCTGCATTTTACAGATTTTTGCTGGTGCCCTCACCAGAAATTATGAACCTCCCAGTAGTAACTTCTACTTCGAAGTTAATGATGTATCCCCTATTGTTCAGGTAAATTATAATATAAGATGGGTAAACCCCCGTGTTCTGTTCACAAACTCATTTTTGTCTTGTTTTCGGATTGAAGGATGACCTCGATTTGTTTGATTACAATGTTCAAGAGAGAGTAGATGATTTTGTAGCTAATGCGTTATCACAGGTAAGCACCTCATGCTTGTACCATTCTTGAATAGGTATTGAGATTGCAAAATTCGCACCAAAATGTTAAGTATTCTTCGGATTAACCATTATTACTTGGCTCATGGTTAGAGATGTCGTATATGTGTATGATTGTGACTTCATCATCTTACTATATCGAAAATCTTGAGCTTCACTGGCTCACTACTAAGTTGAATTATTTACTCCATATACACAAAGTTGAGCAAAGCTCTTTTTTTCTCAGGCAAATGTAACTCGAACAAATCATATAATGTGGACCATGGGGACAGACTTTAAGTACCAATATGCAAATTCATGGTTCCGTCAGATGGACAAGTTCATACACTATGTGAATATGGTAAGCCTTTTGTAATAACTTCAAACACTTGGAGAATTGCAGCAACGGTATACGCATTTCCTTTATAGAGGCTGTTTTGGCATCTTTGGAAGCGAACTTTGTCTTACCTGATCTTTTTTGGTTTAAATGATTTCAGGATGCGCGTGTTAATGCTCTCTACTCAACTCCATCCATTTACACCGATGCAAAATGGGCAACTCATGAATCCTGGCCGCTCAAGACCGGTGATTTTTTCCCGTGAGTTGAACATCTAGAAAGATGCTGCAGCTCATTATTCACCTAATTACTTTTCATGTTCATGTATTCTTAAAAACTGAGTCATGTATATCAGCTATGCGGACCGAGAAAATTCATACTGGACAGGATACTTCACTAGTAGACCTGCGTTGAAACGCTATGTCAGGGTGTTGAGTGGTTACTATTTGGTAAGCTATGTCTATTTTCTTCACACAATTATTTTGAATTTTGTAACCTTTGTTACTTATAGCTTTCAGGTGTATATTATCAGGCAGCCAGGCAATTGGAATTCTTTAAAGGGAGGAATAAATCAAGGCCTAATACGGACAGTTTGGCAGATGCTTTGGCAATTGCCCAGCATCATGATGCAGTTAGTGGAACATCAAAGCAGCATGTAGCTAACGATTACGCAAAACGACTATCAATGGGTTATGTGGAGGTGAATATTCTCTTGTAGCATCTTGATAATTGTATGACTATTGCATCATACTAAAATCTCATTTATTCGTCTTTATTTGCTGCAGGCTGAGGAGTTAATTGCATCTTCACTTGCTAGCTTGGCAGAGGCAACAGGAAACCGAAGTTCAGGGAAACTGGCAACTAAGTTTGAGCAGGCACGCTAATGAAGCTCCTGCTAGTGGTATAGTTGTTTACATTGTAATTATTTCTACAAAGCAATGACGTGTGTCATTTTCTTTCAGTGCCCACTTTTAAACATAAGTTACTGTCCGCCAACTGAAGTCGATTTGTCTCGTGGGAAAAGCTTTGTAAGTTCTTATCCCATCTTATTTGATTGGGTTGAGCCAATAAATTACAAACTGCAATTCTTTTATGAACTCTTTGGTGTTGATTATTCTATTCTTTAGGTCATTGTTGTCTACAATGCACTTGGATGGAAGAGGGAGGATGTCGTCCGGATCCCTGTAAGTATTGCTACTCTTCTCTACAAAACTCCCTTGACTGCATTTCTATTAATATTGGAAGTTGAGAAACCATCTGCAAGCAGTCGTATAAATTTGAAAGCTGTCAACTAACACTGTCTAACTTGTCTCAGGTTATCAGCGAATCAGTCACGGTTCGGGATTCAAGTGGAAGAGAAATTGAATCACAGCTCTTACCTCTGTCCAGTGCTTCTTTGAAGATAAGAAACTATCATGTTACGGCGTACTTGGGTAAATCACCAAGTGAAACACCCAAGTATTGGCTTGCATTTTCCGCATCTGTACCTCCTCTTGGTTTCAGTACTTATACTGTTTCTGGCAAAAAAACAGGAGGTTTGTTGATTAAGTTGTCATTTCTGATGTTATGAATTTGAATCTGGGAAAAGAGATATCCATGTACCGTATTTCTAAGCTAATCACGTTGAGCTGTTCTAATTTTACTAATGTGAAATTGCAGGTGCTAGTTTGTCCAAGTCAACTGTTCATGGATCACAAAGAAATGGATATGGAACTCTAGAGGTTGGGCAAGGAAACTTGAAGCTTATATATGATGTTCATCAAGGAAAACTTACTCAGTATATCAATAGAAGAAGCTTGGTATGCACCAACATCGATCCTTGTTTTTGTAGGCTACACTTCTTTGTTCAATAACATTTAGTTTTAAGTATATCTTTTGTCTGCTATCTACATTGTTAAGGTCAAAGCTCCTCTGCATCAGTCATATAGTTTTTACTCTGGTTACGACAACAGTGATCGAGACCCTCAGGTGATCCTGCTTTTGTCAAAACAGCATTTCTCTTGAACTTCAGTCACTTCGCTCATCTGATTTTGATTTTCAATTTCTTGATTTTGTGTAGTTATGCCTGACAGATTTACTGAATATTGTTAATTGTTTTTGGTAAAGGCATCTGGAGCATATATATTTCGTCCGAATGGTACATATCCGCTCAGATCTGGCTCACAGGTATACATATATTTTGCTTACGAAAGGACTTCCCATTCATTAGTATAGAAGTCGCCGGGTTCATCAAAGGCGCTCCAATTACACTTGCATAAAGATCCAGTGTCTAAACTCTAGCCCATGTTGTCACTATCAGGTTCCTGTCACTGTTCTACAAGGACCAGTGCTGGATGAAGTACACCAACAGGTCAATGAATGGATACATCAGGTACTTTGCAGTGCACCAGTATTAGCTGAAAAACGTTGTTGTCTTGTGTGACGGTTAAGCTAAATGAAAACATTTTGCAGATCACAAGAGTGTACAAGGGAAAGGAACATGCTGAAGTGGAATTCATTGTAAGCTCCTAGTGACACTAGTAGTACTCCCATTCACACGAGGTTCAGAAATCTAACATTTGAATTTACATTCCTGGTGATGTTCTCAAATTTCAGGTTGGGCCTATACCTATTGAAGATAAAATTGGCAAAGAAATTACAACTAAAATTTCGACTACCTTGAAGACCAATAAAACTTTCTACACAGATTCAAATGGACGGGATTTTATCAAAAGGGTGCGTGCGCTTTGAAAAAGAGAAAGTGGTTTTGATGTGCTTGACTATTCCAGCAATGTCACTCAATCTGAATATATTTCATTTTATGCAGGTCCGAGACTACAGAACAGATTGGGACTTACAAGTAAACCAACGAATAGCTGGAAACTACTATCCAGTATGTTTCCATTATTTTATACCTTCCAATCTATGCATTTACCTCTAAACTTGCTTAATGAAGTTCTTATTGCATACAGATTAATCTTGGAATATATATAGAAGATGACAAGACAGAGCTTTCGGTTTTGGTAGACCGGTCAGTGGGTGGTTCCAGTTTAATGGATGGACAAGTAGAGCTGATGCTCCATAGGTTTTTTATTCTTCACTTTCCATTTCTTGAATATCCTCACGAATTACCATTTGTTTGCAAAGTGCAAGAAAAGTAAGATGTGCAACGTTTGTTAACTAGATGCATACCATGCCTTTCCTTAAAATGTTGTGTAGGAGGTTGGTTCATGATGATTCTAGAGGTGTTGCAGAAGCACTGAATGAAACGGTCTGTGTCGCTGATAAATGCACGGGGTTAATAGTAAGCACAACTTGCCTAGTTGTTGTTGAGAAGCATCTTTCTATATAATCTAGATGTGCAATCAGTACACAATTCTTGCAGGCGTCTTCAAAAAGACAATAAATGACTTCAAACTGGACTACTTGCAGATCCAAGGTAACTTTTATCTCAGGATTGACCCTGTGGGGGAAGGAGCCAAATGGCGTCGTTCATTCGGTCAAGAAACATATTCACCATTTCTCTTAGCCTTCACTGAACAGGTTACTTAACAAAAATCCTCAAAATCAACCTTGTTCTGGCTCGCCATAGCCTTTTGATGAATTCTTTTTCATTTACAGGATGGCGATAATCCGAGTTTTCAGGTTAAATCTTTTTCGGGGATGGATCCCTCGTACAGGTTACCTGATAATCTTGCAATACTAACCTTACAGGTAATTAAGGAGGTTTTCAATGTTGCTAATGAACTGTTTCCCAGCTTCGTAATAGAAATAAATATTGAAAATGTTGTCAAATTTGCAGGAGCTTGTAGACGGGAAAGTACTTGTACGAATGGCTCACCTATATGAGGTCTTCTATCTTAATCTTGGTTATAACTACTAGGCACTGCTGTGTCTTCTACAACTGAATGTTTTGAGTCATTTAGCTTGCGCTAATTGTTTTTTGGCTGTCATGAACTCGAATATGTCAAAGATGGGAGAGGACAAAGACTTATCAATGATGGCGCGTGTGGAACTAAAAAAACTATTCCCGTACAAGAAGGTGAAACTGGCCTGAACCTACTTAATCTGCTGCTGTTATTATTACTCGCATATTTTTGTCTCACTCACCACTTTTAAGTCTCACCAGATTGGTAAAGTAACAGAAATGAGCTTATCAGCTAACCAAGAAAGAGCAGAAATGGAGAAAAAGAGATTGGTCTGGCAAAATGAAGGCTCCTCGAAGGTCAAAACCAAGGTGGTGAAGGGTGGGGCGCTTGATCCAGTGAAATTGGTCGTTGAACTAGCCCCCATGGAAATTCGTACGTTCACCATCGATTTCGGTGGACATTGACGGTTTGTCCCGGAGATGGTTGATTCATGAAAAGCTCATGGACTCGTATATGTTTCAATTTAGGACAAATTTTTAGAAGTCACATTTCTTCTTGTATCTCTCGTAAAAAGACTTGTCATGGTGATTGGAAGAGATGTTGTTGGGGCTATCTCTCGTAAAAAGACTTGTCATGGTGATTGGAAGAGATGTAGTTGGGGCTAGCAAGGGCACTTGAGTTAGTGTCTCAAAGCTGCTTTTTTTTTGAAACATAAATTTTATTAAACAAGGTTAAATAGAGATTACACGTAGGTAAGTGATATCTATTGAGTTATTTAAAACAATCTAGTTAAGAAAAGATAGGATTGTCTGATCTTAGATTTTTGTTGATAAGTCTGACTTCCATCCGCGGTATGGTTAGCAAGTCCATCATGTAACAAGGGTGCACCAAATAACTAGCACGTGGCTAAATATATGGCTACACCACCCTTGTGTACCACCTTGGCTAACCCTTTGGCTAAATGGCTAGCCTCTCTTTTCTAGAATCTTCTTCTTTTTGTCCTTTTCTTAGAATTCTCTAGAATTGTGTAGATATGTGTGGATAAGTATAGAAAGCTCTAGAATTAGATCTTAGCCATACACTTGTAAAGATCTAGGCCATACTCTAGAATTCTCTAGAATTGTAAAGGTCATCCCCTTACTAGTATAAATAGGGATGCCCCCTTCATTTGTAAGGCATCCAAGTTTTGGAGAGCAATACATACTTACAACTTTCATTCAAGTATTCATTCTTGTTCTTGAGTGTTCTTGAGTGTTCAAAAGTTGTTCTTGAGTTTCTTGTGAGTTTGATCTTGATTAGTCATTTGAAGTTGTGTTAAACTTCATTAAGCAAGGGTTACTTATCTAGTAAAGGAATTCTAGACAAGTGTCGCACGGAGAAAGTCGAGACGAAGGACAACCCCGTGACAACTGGTATCAGAGCTTTGGTTCACACTACTCTCGGTAAGATCTCTCACTATGTTATGCTTAAAATACTGTTATTACTAACGTTGATGTTGAGAGGACTCAGAAGACAAAGAAACAATGCGATAGATCAGTGGACCCCGTATCGATGCTCGTGTCGGATCATTGGAAGAAAAGGTGTCTTCCACTATGGAGATGGTAGAAAAGATGAACATGGACTTTGGGGAAGCCATGAATAAACAAAATGCTACCATAGATGACTTGGAGAAATCAATGGAAGTTTCCTTTGAGGCGTATCAGAACGAGATGGGTGAGATAAATGCTTATGTAAGGATGCTGCAAGCTCAAATCGATGAGCTAAAGACCCAGATCCGAGGAAGCGCGGTTCGTGGACCATCCAGGGTAAAGGTTCCAGAACCAAAGGAATACGCCGGTGCAAGGGACGCTAAGGAGTTGGAGAATTTTTTATGGAACATGGAGGTACTTCAGGGCCACATGCCTTGATGATGAGCAAGAACGGGTTGACACTGCGACCATGTACCTGATTGAAGATGCACTATTATGGTGGAGAAGAAAGCATGCAGAAATTGAGAGGGGAATCTGTTCCATCACTACTTGGGAAGAATTCAAGAGGGAGGTCAAGGCCATATTTTATCCAGAAAACGTTGAGCACAAAGCCCGGGACAAACTCCAAAACTTGAAGTGTTCAGGTACCATTTCTGAATATGTCAAGCAGTTTAATTCCATTATGTTAGACATATTGACAATGGCAGATGAGGACCGCTTCTACCACTTTAATCGTGGATTACCTCGTTGGGCTTCTATGGAGCTACAACGTAGAGGTGTTACTGATTTGTCCACCGCTTTGAGCACCGTTGAAAAACCTGATGACTTTTTTTTCAAACAAGCCTGATCGACTTGCCAATAACAAGTCATCCAAGCCATTTCAACAAGGAAAGGGTGGGGGAGACAAGAAGAGCTATCATGATAAGCCACAGTCTAGCCAAGAAGGGTCCAAGTCGAATAATGGGTGAAAAGGCAAGCAAGATAACCGTACGAAGAAATGCTTCATTTATGGAGGTGCCATCTTGCTTACGGTTGCCCCAAGAAAAATATGTTCAACACCTTGATTGCGGAATAGGAGGAGAAGGCCGGAGACTCACACCTTGATTGCAAATAAACCCTACACATGTTAAACCTGGGTGGCCTCTGGCAGCTCTATCAGTTTTGGTTCTAATCCAGTTTAAGTTATGACTGGTCCATCCCACCGAGATGATTGTGGGAAGCATCGAAAACATTTATGATGTAAAGAGGAATCATTTTCATTCGGTGAAATTATGTACGAGTCAGGCGATTTGATTTTAGGGACCAAAGACAAAAACATGGGGTGGTCATACCTCTTTAAAACACGATTTAGCCGATCAATAGGTCATAAGTACCCCCTTAACTAAGTATTGGCTTGATTTAGCCGCAGAGGTCTCCACCTCCTTAAAAACACGATATCCGGTAATCGGCGTAATACAACACAATGGTTAGAAATTGAGATTTAGAAACAACTTGTGATCCAAGTTATTATACCTAAATTTACAGCTTTAAATAACAATAATTCTGCTTAATTAGTTCTACTAAATACCTCATTGCATTACTGCTACTGCGACTGAAGACTTCTACTGGCGGTACTGTTCTTGTTGATTAATACAGAAGCATAACATATGGGTATTGTAACTAAGCACAGGGGGAAATCATCATCATCTTCATCTTCCATTAAGAATAAAGGAAAGATTTTCAAGAACAGATTCAGAGGATTTGAGAAGAAGTTTTATGAGTTGAGAATACTATGTGATGTTAAGGCTATTGGAGTTGTTAATTCTGAATTTATCAATAGGGTTAAATCATTACTAAAGAACCCTAATGAATTTGATGAGGTCGTGATGCAATTTAACAAAAAGAAGATGAAAGTATGTGGTGAAGAACAAGACAAAGTCAATAATCAGAGATCACGTTTTGGTAATGGTATCCCTAAATTTGATAATTTTATGCAGTGTTGAATCACTTGAAAGCATTGTTATGATTTCAGAAAGAGAAAATCAGTTGAAAGTAGAGCTTTCATCATCGTCATCTTTAAATTGCTGCTATCAAGATGATGAGATGAAGAAGAATTTTGGGGTGTTTGAATCTACTTCGTTGGTAGTAGGATCGTCTAGTAAAGTTTATGATTATGGATGTTCTTCTGATTTTAATCAACAAGAATCCCAACCCTTGATTACTATTGATCCTTTCGTTGATGACATGTTTTGTGATCAACCATTCAGTGATATGATAGAGTTGGAGTTCCATCGGCCCTATTCATAGAGCAGAATTCTTTCTATGTTGACTAATGCTGGCTGGATTTATTGTAATCTATTATTCTATTTCTTGTATTCATTGAGGAGCAATTGGTTTGTGATGATCATGTATCTTAATTACTTTCTAGTTTATCCTGCTATTCAAGTTTTTGCTGCAAGAAGGATCACTCATAAACAAACATTTTTAATCTTCTAAAAACATGAGAAGCATTCAGGCAATTCCGCAGTATTGAAATTCCATACTACGACCCTTTTAATACTATCATAGTCAGAGTGAAATAAGCTTAATCTATACAATGTGCCCAACCTCGAAATAACCTAAGAACATCAAAATCAAAATCGAACTGTCACTGCTCGTAACAATCAATTCACTGTAGTATTTCTGCTTTGGCCATTAGTACTTGACCGAGTTGGGAAAGGGTGGTGATCCCCTAACCCTAAGAGTACTAAACTCTGTAAATACCCCATGAGGACCATTTTACCGCCACGCAAAATCCATTTAAGCAATTCAAATATGCAAACTCATCTAGATGACCACAGCACTATGACTTTCATTTTTCGATGGATAATATTTTGTTCTCCCTGGACACATCAGTTACTGCACCTCCGTTTCCAATAATTGGTATCATATTCTCCTCGGCCTTGTGCTATGTTATAGACAAATTAAACTGAATTTGAGCTTAATGATTCTAATAAGTAATAACCCAACCTGAAGCTACAAAGATTGGATCTAGTCGTCCAGCATTAACTAACCCAAAGCTGAGCACATTATTTGTTCGGCTCCAACTTGTTCACAGTCAAATAAGAAACTAACTTAATGACTGAAACTAACACAATGACAGGTTTTCTCTTTGTTTCAAAAATCTTTGTTCTTTGGTCGGCCATATATTTGACTAGAATATGACCAGTTCTTGACATAGACCATGAAATTCAATCCCCACTTTCCAGTAAGCTAGTGCAAACTTCCCATTCAAACTTGTTGCTGTCTTTGTTGACTTGATTTCTTGGCACCCATAACAAACAAGAAACCCCATGACAGAAAACTATCTAAAATATATCTGCAAATCCCAAGAAACAACATTATATGATAATCATTATCAATCGAGTTCAAAATTTAGGATTCACAAGAAAGAAGAAAAACAAAAATGAATTCAAGATTGCAAGCATTTAAATTGAAATCTTCAGCACCAGAGAAAATACAAAACAGACGTTGTATGCCTCAAATAAGATATCAAAAATTAACAAAACATGACTTCCATCGGGAGGGCGCTAGCTGTGACATCCTAGACATTCGGATTTTTATTGGGCCTAATTTAATCTAATAGGTCGGGTCCAACCTAACTAGCAATACCGAATTCCCAAGACATCGTTATAAAACAAGCTTTTTTTTTTTAAATAAAAATATTCTAAGAATATATCATAAACAATTATTTGAAAATTTGATAAACTGAAACCATGTCTTATAAAAATAATAAAAGAACTAAAGACAATTAATAAATCCATAATTCATAAAAACAAATAATTGAAGAATAATAATAAAGTTGTTGTAAATTAATTCTTTGGTGGATTCCACCACTCTTACACCCCTCTTACACCACCACCTTATCATCTCCCCT